>CM040405.1:11864248-12211748 GCA_022702515.1 Ilyophis sp. 1 JC-2022 | reverse complement strand
AATAAATGTTTTAGGACAAATGTTATCTTGCTAGCTAACCTGAAAAGTTAAATAAAATATATCCCAGTACATGTAGGCTATATTGTAGTATGTCTTGGAAGATAATGCAAATGTTATTCAAGGGAGATATCAGCACAATGTAACGCAATGCAAATCTATCGCAAAACACAACCTGCTGTGTTTCCCGTTTCCCTTCAGTGCAGTTTTTAACAATCTCTGTCTGGCATCACCCCGCTCAATTGGCTTCTAATTGGCGTCATATAACAGGATCTACCTTTTGAAACTAATTTACTAAGAAAAAACAGAAGACAAAGAGGAAGAATCAACAGAGGTAGCAAACATTTAATAGCAAACCAATCAGAGTCTTTATTGTCAATAAACAAACAAGTATACATTTTTTCATAATTTGTTATTGTAGCCTAGTTTTCAAGTGCAATCCCACTTTAGACAGGGCTGAGCTTAACAGAACAGATTAACATACATTGTGATGGTTTCTGTATAGTCTTGTCAACTGACAAAACGTTTATGAATTTTCTTCATCAGACCACATTTCTGCATGTTAGCTAGCTTTCTAGCCAAAAAATTCTATCTATTTCACGTATTCCATTTTCCATTTTCCAGTCACAAAGAATTGTGGATCTAGTCTTTCAATTTTAATCTCAAAGAGCAACAAATGGACACTTTTAGTTGTTAAAATGGACAAATTTTCTTCCGGAAGGGCATGCCCCTGACTCCCCTAGACAGCTCGGGGTCCACCCACCACAGTGTCAACCCCTCCCACCCAGAACAATCTCCCATACTTTAAAACCTAAATGTTGGCAGGTATGATATATACACAAAAATACAGTACAGTATCAGTTTATTGTCCTTGTTTCTTGATTTCTTTTTACCTCAGAGTCTGCTCCTACCTTTTACCTCTAATTTAGCCTCAAATTAATAATTTCACTGTGTGTTACTTTAAAATATAAAAACAATAGCAGTCTGCCAGTGTGTACAGAATATAAATGTTATAAAAACATAAGATTTGCAGAATGGATGGGAATTAAATTTCTCCTTTTTTGTCTAGATGCTTGGACATTGCAAAAGCACAAATTAACCAAAACACTCCATTTTTATTTTACTTGACGATTCTGACGATAGTCTCATTATTATTGTGATCATAATTGCCACATATCACAAATTATATTTTTCTCTATCAATAGAGAAAATATTATACTGTAATAGTCTGTGTTTTTCAGTCATACCAGTCAAAGCAATGAGTGAATGAATAATTTATTGAATCTGTTTTCTATGTTTATGATATCCATTAAAGAAATACTGTTCTGGTATAGACCTGGAGACGGGGTTGAAGGATCATCTGCTTACTCCAGCTTCTTGGCTACCCTGCCTAGCTCTCGTGCTTTCTTCCTTTTTAGCTTCTTCTTGAGGAAAAGAAGGTCGATGTAGACAATGTGATCAAGGACTGTAGAGGCACACAGTAGACCCCCATGCAGTGCCCCAGCTATTCCACAGCTGAACACATCCTGGCCTGAAAGTCATACACACACACATACCAACATTTAGCATTCTAGCATCACAATCAGGTCTACAGCCCCAAATCACCAAGACCTTGCTATGATATCATTGAACAGTGGTGGATGAATTCTGAATTATTCTGTCAATAATATATAATAAGTATAATGGCTTGGTACTGTTTGCAATGTGTCTCTTTGGAGCTTTGCTTCAAGTAAACATTGTCGGTTACAATCACAAGGTTTTATGTCAAGGTTTACCGTCTTGTCAGTATTCCACTCATCTAATTTCAGCCTTTTCAATCAGTGCACTTACTGGTTCATTAAATTGTTAAATAGAAGAAAATACAGTTGGCAAGTGGTGTGTGCATTGGAACTACACTGTGGCTCAGGACATGCAAACCATATATGACAACACATGCAGTCCATGGCCACATTATCTTTTCATTCTATGTTGAACATAGTGACATCAGGCTAGAAATGAGGACCGAGCCCGCCTAAAGGTGCTTACAGAGTGTTTAAACAGGAAGTAGACATGTAAGTGAACGTGCGGTCCACCGGACTGCTTGCGGATATTTGCATTTCATAGTCGAGCACACTCGAAGAATACTCAAAGCAAACCAACCAGGGTGTGAATTTAACATCAGCCACCAGCCAAAATCTGGCAACATTTTGATTGTGTCTGGTAAGATTTTTACTCTAAAGCAGCCACTTTGGCCAGTAACCAACCAGGCGGTTGCAAAAGTTCAGGTGGCTGGTAAAATGTTAAAAATGGCTGGTGATTTTTAAAATCCAGTAGCTACTCTGGCCAGTGGGTGAAAAAGTTAATTTCATACCCTGGTACCAACCGCCCTTTATAGACGACACATTTCCCATAATGCTTGAGCGCAAATGGCAGAGAACAATGGCGCCCTTCATGGAAGAAGATTACGGTACAAAGAAGGTACACTTGTAGGTGAAATGATAACAACTGTGTGGACAGCTCCGTACAGACAAAAACAAAAAAAGACTGCTGCGTCCTCTAGGTGGACAGTTGCTCAGAGTCCGCTTTGGTTCCTCTATGTAATTTAGGTCCGCGCGGACTCTGTGGATGTCCGTCCACATACTTAAGTCTATATTTTGTTAGCCATTGTGAACCATCAGGTAGATAGCCAACTTTAACTATTTACTTTTATTAGCTACTGAAAATGTTTTATTGTGTTATTGTTAAACTCTGCAACAGCAAAAAAGGATTCCGTTGTTTTTCCTGGACTCTCGGAGCTGACATTTTTTATTGTAGCTATGCCAGTCTGTGCCCCGCAATCATAGCTATAAACATTGTCGCGCGTTCACGATGAGGTGTGTGGAGAAGCAGTGGGGTGGCGTGGGGGGTGTGTCTCTTTCTCTGTGGGCAGGGCCAACAGGTGTTATGACTTTTATAATGTTTTCACAACATTGCAACACTTGAGAAAGTTGCCTACTCCTGGGTATACTACGAAGCAGGATTACTGAGTTGGCTGGATAACTGCCTTGAGTAAAACCCGGAACAACTCTTTTTACTTCATGTTGAAGATTTGAGAGGGTTACTGGTGTACTCAGTGTAGTCATCCAGTTAACTCAGTAATCCGGTTTTGTAGTATACCCCCCTGCTTTAAGTTTGTCACTTGCACCTCTGCAACAAACAGCACAGGACTGTGTCAGGACCACTTTTTTCAAGCATGTGTTAGCATAAAGTATGCAAAATAGAAGAATAATTTATATTTTAATGTTCGTAATGACCAGAACAGGCTAGCCAGCCAACTTACTGTCGTTTTTTCTTCTGTTAAAAATGAATGAATACATTTTTGTCGCTGTTTGTATTCATCAGAACAGGCTAGCTTTAGTGCCGTTTTTCCTTTCGTTAAACATGACATTATTAAGTTTGACGCTCCTGAGCTGCGAAATACAGCTGTTTCAATGTGCTAGTTGAGCATAGCGATACACGACAAAAACTGGAAACATTGTTGTCAATCATTGGTAACAGCTGGCAGAAGTATTCTTACATTTGTAAACATCCAGGTTGGCAGTGAGCCCATTAGACCCAAAGTCACAGAGCTAAAAATAGGTGACAGAATCACGGCATACCTATGGGCTCCGTCGGGTTTGGGTCAGGATGCAGACTTCTAAACTGTGTGCTGCAGAACGGGTACTAGGCACTTTACCTGAGATGAAGAGGTTCTTGACAGGAGTGGAGCACCTGTTTCTGGCCACCGCCTCTGCCTCAAACCTGGACAGGTTGTGCTCAGCAGAATACATAGCTCCACGTTGGGCACCCAAGTAGTGTGTATTTGTCAGAGGTGTGGCTGCATCCATGAATACCACCTGACAGGAGAGTAACAAAATATTGCTACATTATTAAATTATATAATTTTATATTCCATCCCTGTTCATCAGTTTTCAGCTTCTACAAAATGTCTACTACCCGGAAGTGGGCCACACCTTATCCTTAAGCTTGGGGAAGTGGATGCAGGCCCACTCAAACAGCTTGTTAGCAATGCTCATCTTGTAATTGTAATAGTCGTCCCCTCTCTTCCTCACGCCAGAGTCCTTCCACTCCTCAAACCACTCGTACTTCACCATAGTCAGGATGGTCATGCATGACTTCCCTGGAGGGGGGACAGCAACATGGCGTGATACCAACGGCACACATATTGTTGCAATTGTTACTTTCATCACCTCATAACCTCCATTGCCTCACGAAGCCTAATGACTCAAGCAGTGCGGTCATCAATGCAGCAAAGATGCTAAAAGTATCACTCTTTTTGTAACAAAAAAACAACACTTTCTTCGAAAAGCTGTCGTTGAAAGGCTAGAATATGACATTTTGTTGTGATTCACATTACGAGTGCAAGTTGGGAACACGTTGAACGCAGTGTTAAAGGGGGGTGTATGTACCTGGGTGGCGGATTTTTGCAGTGGGGTCTTTAGCTGAGGGGAATGTAATGAACATCATGGGAATATTGTCTGCTACCTCTTCTTTGCTCAGACTGAAAAAGTTGTCTATCCTGCAAACACAGACAAATCATTGTCAGCACAAAAAAAAAGGAGATTCCAAGCTTGTAAATCGATGCTGACAGTAGGCCAGATGTAGAACAGAATTTTAGATACTGCCTCACTTTAAGTGGAAAAATATGTTTACAATTGCATGTCTCCATGCATAATAATACTGCCAGAGTCGATGAATAACTGGCTCAGTCACGGCTGGAAAACTTAGACAACACCGCCACCATGTGAGCACTGAATGTAATAACAGCTGATACGTTGCAGGTCGGGTTTTTGCCAGATCCAGGTTGGGTTTTTGCCAGTACTAACATGCTGTCCATGTCATTGCTTTTGAAGAGCCAGAAGTTTGTTGATACAATTTCCAGCTCCTCTTGTGTTGCATCAAAGCCGATAAAGACCAAGAAGGACCCCCTGCCATGTTTCATCATATCAAGGCGATCTTGAATTTCTGTCAGTGGAGAGAAGTCAGCTTTACAATATAACCAGAGCATTACATCATGATTAATTATGATGAAATTACATTTGAGCAGTCAGAACTGATTGTGAACAACTCCCATAGCTTACATTGTCCAAACATGAATATTTAACACTCTCAGATGCCTGATAACATGATTCCGGTGTGGTGCCATTGAACCATAGGAGTGTTTTGACAGAATAAATGAATTGCATTTCCTGAAATGCATAGTGCTGAATGATATTTACATAACTCAGGGCTCACCTGGCTTGGCCTGGACCTCAGGTGACAGGAGCTTCTGAAAGGTAGTAAATACACCAGTGTTGGAGATGACCACTGGAGCCAGAACCTCCACATCCTCCTGGCCCTTCCTCACTGTTACACCTGCCAATGCAAAGGTTCAAAATCAGAGGTCACAGTACAATAACCCTGGAGCATTTTACCCAAATCCCCCAAGACAACTTGCTGAGGAACGTCGTAGCTTTCTCTTATATGAATGTGGCCTTGTGTTCCATGGCAGAATGCTGCAGTTGAACAGTCGGTGGACTCACCATACGCAGCGCCATCCTTGTTCACCAGAATGCGGTTGACAGGGGCCCTAACCAGCACATTGCCCCCTGGTTTCTGTATGACGGGGATGATGTGAAATGGGATCTCGCTGGCCCCTCCCCGTGGGTAATATGCTCCTCGTTTGTAGTGGTGCAGGAGCAAGGCATTGATGACTGTGCTGGAATCTCTGGGGGGCACGCCTGGAAGAAATCAGGGTCATAAAAAAGCGATACAAAATCCCGTGAACATTTATCTCCGCTCGACAGTGTCGTCTAGGGATAAAGACAGCAAAGGTCTGACTTCACTTGAGATGTGGGGCCTCATTTATATAAATGTTCCTGGATTTAAACAAATTTAATCATTGAGATCATTTCCCAAATTTGTCAGAAAGATTACAAATTCAACTTGGAACTCGCAAACTGCCCCTTTGTTCCATACTTTGGAGATTTTCACTATATTTGATATTAATAAATTCCAGATATGTATATTTGTTTTCAAATTTGATAATAATTCACTTCCAGTTTCTTTTTACTTTTTTTCTATGTGAACTCTGAAATCCATTCTCATGGAACCAGATCTGTTGATCTTCTACATTGACAGTTTTACAGAACTAGTCTTGCCCAATTTTCAATTAGGTACAGAGGTCCAGTAGTATGGAACAGCCTTACCACCTCACTTCATAGTCACTCATCATTCAATATCTGCTAAATAAGTGCAGTATAACATGATATAGAATGTTGCACTCCACTTTTCTTTGAATTAATTCCATTCCATATACTGTATTGTCACATATATTGTCTTATGCACAGTATTATTGATTCTTTACCTTATGTAACATTCATTTATGCATTATTGTTTGTACATTTTTTTATTTGCTTTGTTTGTATAGGTTATGTACTTTATGTGCGTGCCTATGTTTGTGTGATCAAGTGTCTGGATATGTGTTTGTATTCGTACATAGGACAAATGTACATGTCCTTGGGATTTCTTTATTTTTTTTACACAACCTGTGCATTTTATATTGTTATTATATGTATTATATGTTTGTTTGTTTATAATTGCACAAATAAATAAATAAACCAAAACATAAACATAAAGTTGTGCTTATGCTTGATTTTTTAAAATAACTGACATGGAAAAAGTAGCCTATGTTGGTCTAAAGTGGCATATCTGCATCTTATGCACCTGTGATAAATCTCAAATGAATTTCCATTTGAACTCACGCGAACATGCTTTATCCCGTCTTGTAAATGCGGCCAATTACAGTCATTTTCTTCTAAATAATGTTGCATTTCAACATTTCTTGCACTATTCATGCGTAAAATTGATTATCAATGAATTAGTATATTTATTTTACACAACACAGCCATTTTTGGGATGTCAAAAAAGCACCTCAAAAATTTTTTTAATGACTTAGTCATTATTTATGATTAACTAGTCTTTTATAGTTCAAATTATGTAGAGATATTTCTCTGCTCACCATAGAAAGAAGTTTAAAAAATTTTTTTTTTTACCATATTAGAAGTTTTTTTTTGCGTAAATCACTATTTATGATTCAATTTGGCAGGGCAAGGCTCTCTGCTCACCATAGAAGAAGTAAAGGGCAAGGCTCTCTGCTCACCATAGAAGAAGTAAAGGGCAAGGCTCTCTGCTCACCATAGAAGAAGTAAAGGGCAAGGCTCTCTGCTCACCATAGAAGAAGTAAAGGGCAAGGCTCTCTGCTCACCATAGAAGAAGTAAAGGGCAAGGCTCTCTACTCACCATAGAAGAAGTAAGAGAAGATAATGTGGAGGTCCTTGTTGCTCGTCAGACTGTTGTTCACTTCTGTAGCGCTAGAGCTGGACAGCTTGAAGATGGAAGACCATAAATGGGCAATGTGGGACTTGAGCAAGAACAGGGCCAGCCAGAGCGGGATCAGCTTTAGTGTGGCCAGGTAGTGGGTCTTCTTGGCTGAGACCTGGGGGAAGGAGAAGAGGGCTGTGATTAGCCCGATATGTCCAATCCATGTGGCTGTATTGCATCCTCATATTTAGCACTGATCACTGATGCCATGATGTTTCAATAAGGGTTACTTGCAAACTTGGTTTTTGTCGTACTTGTAGTCTATAAGGCGCAAAAAGCAAAACAAGTGCATTTTATCTGGATATTAGCTGGTAGAATGTTTATGGTCCTAAGAAAGTGCGACCAGATTTCCAGATTGATATCACTTTAAGGAATTTATTCAGTGTAAAAGGCACTCTGATTATTTGAAACTAATACAGTATATATTAACTCACAAACACTGTAAGAGTTGATGTAACACTACGATTTTGCTATGAGGGGCCGTTTAGGCCATAATTCATACTCACTCTCATATACATTACATTACAGACATTTAGCAGACACTCTTATCCAGAGCGACTTACACAACTTCTTATCCATTCATACAGCTGGATATATATACTGAAGCAATTCAGGTTAAGTACCTTGCTCAAGGGTCCAACGGCAGTATCCTACCTGGGAATCGAACCAGCAACCTTTCGGTTCCAAGTCCAGTTCCTTAACCATTATACTACACTGCCGCCCTACATATGCATATATACATATACATATATTCTCACTCTCACATACATATATACTCTCTCTCACATACATATATACTCACTCTCATATACAGGCACGTGCAGAGGATGTTAGAGGGGCAGGGGCCCAAATTCATAAAAGGGCACGCTGACGATGTTTGCAAATAAAATAAATATATGCCTGGAATGACTACTTTCGCAACACTGTTAAAGGGATATAAAAATGTACGTATTCAGGCAGGGTTTTTCCTGTCAGAGAATGGGTTTTGGCCGTATGTAGGCTATGCGATCGCACATAGTGCGCGAGCAGCAATTTTTTTGCATTCATTTTACCGTAAATACAGTTTTTGGAGTACAAAGAGCCCATGTAGGCTTTGGTTGTAAAGTACCAGTTGGGTTGTGTTTAGGGGTTAGGGTTTAGAAATCAAAGGTCCTTGAAGCTTTTTAAATATTACACCATTTAGGCTATTTTGATAGTGCACAAATAGAAAAATAAATAAAACACTCTAAAACCGAAATAAAAAAATAAGTGTAGCTACAAGTTTAAAAAATAATTTTAAAAAGTACAAAAGCACCGTGTGTGTTTTTACATAGTCTACGTTGCTATTGTTATTTCAGCCCTAAATTACAAACATATCCTCTACCCTATTCAAATCTGCACGGTCGCCAAATTAGGGCGGTCAAGATCTGCGTATAAACAAATGGTACTGTATAGAGAACAGGCACGACTTCACACCAGCGTTGCGTTGTGGGTATTATCGGCCATTTTTGAAGACACACAAACATATAAACATGCAGATATGAATAGGGCAACTATACTTTCTCTCACATACATACATTCTACTCTTACATACATATATTATCACTCTCACATACATACATACATACATTAATATATGTATGTGAGAGAGTATATATGTATGTGAGAGTGAGAATATATGTATGTGAGAGTGAGTACATATGTATGTGAGAGAGTATATATGTATGTGAGAGAGAGTATATATGTATGTGAGAGTGAGAATATATGTATATGAGAGTGAGTATATATGTATGTGAGAGTGAGTACATATGTATGTGAGAGTGAGTACATATGTATGTGAGAGTATATATGTATGTGAGAGAGAGTATATATATGTATGTGAGAGTGAGTACATATGTATGTGAGAGAGTATATATGTATGTGAGAGAGTATATATGTATGTGAGAGAGAGTATATATATGTATGTGAGAGTGAGTACATATGTATGTGAGAGAGTATATATGTATGTGAGAGAGAGTATATATGTATGTGAGAGTGAGAATATATGTATATGAGAGTGAGTATGAATTATGGCCTAAACGGCCCCTCATATTTTGCTGTGTACGAATATGTATAAAATGTATTTCTAGCCAGGTATATCATTGCAGCAAATTCATGGGAAGCAGAACACAGCCCATGTCATCTTGGTAAAAGGGACAGCAAATATGCAATACCTTCATAATTTTGAAGAAGACGTCGATGGCTTCAGTGTCATTTGGAAACTGCTTCTTTAGGCGCTCTGCCATATCGGTTTTGCCAGAGTAGATGTGATAGTCTCGGCGGTCGTCACCATTGCCGATTATAATGGTGTCGAAGTGATGTTCCAGTTCCACAAACTCCAGCTGCCCCTCTGTGATCTGGTCCATGGCGATGCGAAATAGACTGTTTTCATGCAGCTGGCCGACGTAGTGAAGACCTGCAGGACACACAACCTGTCATCAGTTACACTTATCGTCGCTCCGTTCTGTACTCTAGCACTTTGGGTTTGAAAGGATACAATGACAATGTCTAAATAAAAATTGTATTTAATTGTGTTGCTGTTCTTTTTAAATCAAAAGCGCTTGCATTAATATAGATTTGAAAATGACAATATATAATATAAAATTAAAAAAATTAAAATGTTTGTTTCTGAAGTCAAAGAATAATGTGTGCGCAAGACAAACAGCCATTGCTGAGACAAGGAAGCGGGCGCAGCTACGTTGGGGAGCTAGATGTGGTTTTTACCCCCAAAATAAAGAAAACATGGCAGAAAAGCGAAATAAAACATTCTATTTTCACAATTATTGGGAGGAAGAGTTATTTTTTACGACAGTGAAAGGAAAATGTGTGTGTCTCATTTGCGGGGCGACTTTGGCGACGGCAAAGCAGCACAACGTGGAGAGACACTTCAGTACGTGTCACCAAAGCTTCCATGCTAACTACCCACCCGGTAGCGCACTACGGACAGAAAAAGCCTGTGACTAAAAAATGTTAGAAGTGATCATCACTCTATGGGAATTGGGGGGTGGGACTAGATTTAGCTGTAAATTATGCTTGAACAATATGGAATACATGGTTGGTAAAATGGCTGTAAGTCATCAAGGGTCTGAGGTATCAAACGATACGTACGCCACTCTGTCTTGTTTGGATAATACATTAGTATAACCATGTTGTATAATAATCTAGATCTGCAAATATTCCATATTCTGCTAAATGATATTTTGTATCTTGATATGTATAAGTGTAAATCTCTACAGGATTAAATCGTTTTTTCTGTATTAAATAAGACCATTCTGTAATTGACAATTAATCAATGAACAGTCTGTATACTGCTCATTTACAACAGTCGGATAACCTGCAATTAACTCATTTCTCAACACTTTTAATTGGGGTATATTGTCATGGCAACTTACTCTGCACTGCTATCCTGCTCCGGGGCAGGTTATGTTCAGGATACCAGATTGAAACATATAAAAGCACCGCCCTTTGCCCAATCAACTCCTTGGCTTTGGAAAAAGGCGTCTCCCTTCCAAAGGATCCCATAGAGATATACAGGTGCAGCTCAAAAAATTAGAATATCGTGAAAAAGTTCAATATTTTTTGTCACTCATGTCAGAAAGTGAAACTCATATATTATATAGATTCATTACACATAGAGTAAAATATTTCAAGCCTTTATTTCTTGTAATTTTGATGATTACGGCTTATAGCTAATGAAAACCCAAATTAAGTGTCTCAGAAAATTTGAAAGGTGACATCATAAAATGTGAAGATAATATGAGGGTTAAAGGAGTATAACAGAAACAGAGTGCAGAAACCCTAAACCCTCCTCCTGTGTAAAACTCATTTCCGGGTTAAAAAGTGATAGACAACTGATTCTAGACAGTGACGGATCGAGTTATTTTTTTGATTGACATGCAATACAAGCCTTCTGGGACCAAAAAAATGATTGACAGTAACTCCGCCAACTCAAAGTCACACAAACTTAGAAGTAAAATGGAGGTACATTTCTACGTACGTGACATAAAATCAGTTACCGAAAATATTTGTGACCTGATGCAAGATACATTATTCACGTAACATTTCATGTGGTTCAAGACTTCTTACCAACATCAAACTCAAAGCCCTTCTCCAAGTAGGTGTGGCAGCAGCCTCCGGCCTGGTCATGTTGCTCCAGTACCAGAACCCTCTTGCCCAATTTTGCCAAGGTTGCCGCAGCTGTCATCCCGCCGATTCCACTTCCAATGACAATGGCATCAAGATCCTTTGGCACTTTATCAGCACTGAATCCTGAATGACAAACAATTGGCAAAATACCTTAGCATTTATTTTTTCATGGCAAACCTATCATAGAATAATGCAGTTGTTTTCTGTACCATTTGTCAAAGTTCCTGTATTTGGCCACCAGTTCCCCTGTCTTCGTTTCTTTCTGTGCTTATTTGGTCAGTATTGTATTATTGGTTTGCTTATTGTGTTCACCTGTGCCATGTTAGTTTATTTTGTTCACCTGTGTATTAGGCTATTTAAGTTTTCTGTGTTCAGTAGGGCTGTGTCTGCATACGACCCCTGTTCACTATCCCCTGTCTACTATGTGCCCTGTCGCCTCACTTTGCAAGCAGTGTGCAAAATAAATCCTGCAAAACTCTTTCCAAACTAGTGAGTAAGTAGTTTGTAATATTTATTTAAATTAAATTTTTATTGAGAATATCAATTAGTTAACACATGACGATTGTTACAAAGTGTAGATTATGAATGAAGATAAAAATAAAAAAGAGTAGTTTGACATATGAACCTATCTTGTACCAGAGATATGCATATACGCTCTATGTTTTTTATGTTTTTACTTCCGGGTTACTTACTGAAATTGAGTCGGATAAGTGCACCGTTCTTCAGAGTGTGCTCCTGAATTCCCTCAACAAAACCGCAGAAATAAGGGGTTTTAAGTGCCCCCGTTTGTGAGAAAAAGTGACCCACTCAAAAGCTTTTTGACGAAGTGGACTCAAATATGCGCCCTCAAAAAGGTGTCGGGGTCGTATTCGAACACAGCCCCGGGCCGTGTCCGAATCAGCACTCTTCCACACTGTTGAGTAGCCTTGGTGAGTAGATAGGGCGAGAAAGTCGTAGAGTACGCAAAAAAATTCTAATTGCAGTATACTTGAAACACCCGGAAGACACACTTACTTCCGGGGTTTTGCTGAGTACATTTTGGAGCACAATTTTCAAAAAGTACACAAACATTTTGGTCACATAAATATGATGTGAGCTTCGTTGAAAAAAAAATTTCACAGGGTTGCCAGATCTTGTAAGACTTTTCAGCCAAATGGCGACTCAAAACTAGTCCAAATTATAGGCTATTTTTAACTGAAACCAACGTATTTTATCATGTTTTTACTTTTTAAAATAAGTGCATGCTTTGTGATTTTTAATTTTTACCCGTGACTGCACTTTGAAAGTATCCCAATTTAGCTGTAAAACCGCGGACATGGCAACACTGGTGGGACGTCTTATGACCTGCTTACGACACTTCCACAGTGCGTTTGGAAAATAGTATGACAGATATTTTTTGCGGACTGCTAAACAGAGCACATTAAACAGCACACTTCTGCCAGTGCACTGTACGCAGAAGACAGGGCGCAGTAGATAGGGCTCTTATTCGGACACAGCCCCGGTCTTCGCTAAATCCTACTGCTTGTTTGGATGCTTTAACTGCCACCTGTGGTCTCCTAGTTTAGTCCCTAGTTGTTTTGTGTTCACTCTTGTTTGCTTTACCCTCATGTAAGACACAGCCATTGTAAGAAATATGCCTCTATATATTCGTACATGGTGTATTACTCATTTTTAAATATACATTTGGTAGCAGTGGAGATAGACAAATAAAACATGTCCATCTTACCAGTCCTCACCCAGGGCACCAATTATGTAGGAAATATGTACAAATCTGGAAGCATTGAGTAAGATGATTAGTAAAATGATATCCGAATCATTATAGTCCTCACACGGGCAGCACCAGAAATGTAGAGAATATGAACTCTTACATGGGATGCCAGAAATATAGGCAATAACTATGGAATAATCAGGTTTACCATTATTATTCCTAGGTTAGATTAAAATTAAATCAGTCTCATTTGATTATTATGGATTATAATTAAACTATTTGGTGAGGAAATATAGTTAACCATCTACAGTAAGCAACAACGGTACAACAAATGTATTTGCGGGTGCATTGTAGTACAAATGGGAAGCAGGTATTAAAAGACACACAATCAATAAGATGAGGGTGGTCATTGTAGCAAGACACATACGTGCGTGTCAGTGTTGTAGGTCTCGAGACCACTTTTTCCAGGTCTCGGTCTTGGTCTCGGTCTTGGCTCTCTACGGTCTCGGTCTTGTCTCGGTCTCGGAGGTTTGCGGTCTCGAATATGAGAAAATTTTTCTTCAAATAACTGAACAATGTGCCTTTATCTTTAGGCTTAAAATAGGATCCTTTGCATTTTCACTTAAATAATGTACTTATAAATGTTCTTACATTACATACATAGGAGTGGTAATTTTGTGGATAAGACACTGGATACCCTTTGTTGTACTTGTGATTTACAAGTTAGTACATCAGGCATCTTGATTTGTAATAAGATATTTATGAAAGCGGGCATAATACCTTTTAAAATATTTTTTTCCCCCAGAATAATTCTTAATTTCTGTTGAGCATATTTCATCTGTCTTCACAAGTAATTGAATGCATGGTTGTTTTACAGTTGCATAGTACACGTTGCTACAAAAGAAAGATATGTTGCATATGCATACACATTACATTTACTTTGGTGCAGTGTGCCGTTTGAGTAATGTTGCTATCAGTTCATACGAAATAGTGTTGAATATTCATCATGAACTTATTTTTCCTCATTTGAAATTGGATTTATTTTATGGAGTGAAACTTAAGGTTGGATAATATATTATGAAGCAGTGTGCAATAAGCCAATAAATGTTTATTACCATTGCATTTCGATATTGGTCACTTTTGTTTATTTGTGCCATATTAGACGATATTAAGTGCACACAGTCTCGAGGTCTCGTCTTGGTCTCGGACCATTCAGGTCTCGGTCTTGGTCTCGGACCATGGGTCTTGGTCTCGGTCTTGGTCTCGGACCATGAGTCTCGGTCTTGGTCTTGGTCTTGGTCTCGGGCATGGCGGTCTCGACTACAACACTGGTGCGTGTTTAGCTAACGCTGAAAACACACAAAAAGAGAATTTGTGGATACATACATCATAAACAGTAAGAATAAATGTAGCAAATCATGTTACAGAATACAAGAGTAACTAGTATCAATCAAACAAGCAATGCAATGTCTATTATAACAAACAGCGAATAACAAAGTGAATAAAAACATTTTTAAATTAAAACCCATCATCAGATGAAAATGTGATTTTATGTGACATTAACGGTGCGGGTACTGCTAGTAAGTATAGTTACGATTGTTTCAGTCCTGACAAACATCTGTAACCCCCCCGGTAGAATGTAAGAGACATCCAGTGAAACCGCCAGCTTGTTCAGTGTAACAGTAATCTAAAATAACAAGATTTATATATATTTTCCCCATTCATTAAATGGTTTTTCACTGGCAACATAGCTGCCAGTCTTTTCCACCACTGCTCTAATGGATCCTTAAGGCATATTTATTCTGTGAGAGAATAGAGGAGGACCTATCAATATTTACTTTTTTGGAATTCAAAAGACTGCTATAGTGCCACCATATGGTGAAACGGCACCAAATTTGGTCAATGGTGTTTGGGACATAACTTCTGTCAGTTTGATTCCTAGCAACCAGGTGAAAGTGGGACAAGTAGCAAATGAACCAACACAATCCAAAATGGTCGCCAATTCAAGATGGCGGTGGTCGAAACATACATGTTCATGTTTGGACCGAGGGGTTTAGTTCCTCTTACCCATTTCAAATCTCTATATTAAAACAATGATTTTTAGTGAATTTTTCAATGATGAAAAATCATTTTGCTCTATAGAGCCACCCTATGGGTTAATCAGGCCATACCTCTGGTGCTTTTCTCAAGATGCAGTTGTGAATAAACCTACCAAGTTTTGTCGTATTCCATCAAACTGTTTTGGATTTATGAACTTTTTGGTAAAAAGCCACGCCCACATGCAAATTCATTGGCTTGTTGCGGGCACAAATTTAATCATAGCAACTTTTTTTGATATTCAAGAGTAGATGCAAATTCCAAAGTTTGTGAAAATCGGTCAATGCGTCTAGGAGGAGATAGATTTTAAAGGTTTTTCAAAAAATTCTAAATGGTGGAAAATCCAATATGGCGGACTTCATTGGTCCAAAAGGCAAAGTTCTTCAGACAGAGGAGCTGGATCTGTGGACGTTGATTTCGTGTTAATCGGAGTAACAATTCAAGAGTTATGAGTGTTTAAAGACTGCAATTTCAATTCACTGTTATAGTGCCACCATGAGGCCAATCTAAATAAAATTATTGTTTTTCCTGTTTGGGGTACCCCTCTATCAATCTGCAAAGTTTCGTAAAAACTATCCAAGCGGTTATGCCACAACTGGGAAAAAACAGTGGAAGAAAGTGTAATAATACATAGAAATACAATAGGATTCCAGCAGCTTCGCTTCACCAGACGTTTTCTGGTGGCACAAAATTTACACCATAGAGAGCAACAAACACGTAGACTACATTAAATCAAGCATGCAGTCATAAACATAACATGGAGACAATGCTTGCCACAATCAATATGTGGTTGTACTGTAACATTAGACCAGTGGGTCCACAAAGCCCCCCTAACACACCCCCCCCCCCCCCCCCCCCCACCACCACCAAGAGTTATAGTATAATTTGAACCCACCCTATGCCTTGTTTTTGAACAATTTTAAATTTATTTTTCAATTCACATACAGAAACATCACAAAAACACACACCCTTTTTACTTTATTTTGTCCACCTGTGTTCTTCGGTTTACTTCAGTCAGTTTTTCTCAAGTTTACTCCTGTTTGCTCTTTTCAGTAAAAGTTCCCTGATCATTCACTTACCTTAGTCTCTGGTGTTCATCTTTGCAATTGGATCCCTTGCTTTACCCTTGTGTCGTTTGTCTTTACTTGTATCTAATGCCTATTTAAAGTTCATTATAAGTGAGTGAGCACTTCATTAACGTAGACACATTTGTAAAAGTATTTAAGCGTTCCAAATTCTGGTATTTCAGAGACTGTTTTTCCTTTAAGGAAATATCTGAATGGAGTTAATGTCTTAACTTTCACGTGTCAAAGTTCTTAATTCTGGGCTTTATCTATGTTTTATGGTCTATGCTCATTAACAATCTTTATGGGTTCAGGGTATCTGCTTAAAATAGATTTGTCATAATCTAATTAAGATAAAGAAGGTGGATGATAAAAATATAGCACTGTGATTGGCCGAAGAAAATATACTGTACATGTACATATGTAATGTGGGTACAATAAACTTGAGGACCCACTCTTCTGTATTTGGAGTTTATTACATTCCAATGCATTACTGGCATTTAGCAGATGCTCTTGTCGAGAATGATTTACACAATACATAACAGAGAACAGTTTGTGTTATAAAATGGTACATTTTTACTGATCTTTCTTTATATCGTTACAGAAAAGTAACATTATAAGATAACTAGAATGGCACTCGAGAGATGCTACACCTGCGCGTGTGCTAATGTCAACCCTGAACATAATAGGCATTGGGTTAAACATTTTATCTTGCACTGTGAAGGCAGGCATTGACCGACTGGGGGAAAGAAATTCAAGATTCAGGTCATTGCCCAACTGTCAACATTTCCACAAAGTTTCATCACAATTGGAGTAGAATTGTTAGAGTTTTGGATGATAGGGACACAGACAGACACACAGACAGGAGCGAAAACGATACCCCCTGCTTGCGCTACGTGTGCGGGTGTAATTGTTATACACACATTTCTCAGATTAATCCTTAGTGTACAGACTTACCTGACAATACCTGAGGCAATAACTCAGACCAAAAGCAAAAATTTTCAAGTTTCATAACCTGATTTAAATCATATGTTTTGTATATTGGCTAGCAAATCAAGAACATGATGATATCAATTTCAGAGTACCATGCTGCAGGCTTCTGAAATTATTTGTTATTTTGGTTCTGTATTCTAGCACTTTGAGTTTGAAAGGATACAATGACAGTGAGGTTGAAGTGCAGACTGTCAGCTTTAATTTGAGCGTATTTTCATCCATATCACATTAACCATTTAGAAACTATACAACCTTTTGTACATAATCCCCTCCATTTTCGGGCATCAAAAATATTGGACAGTTTAACATAATGTCGAATAAAGGAATAATTTAAAATATTTGGTCGCATATCCTTTGCATGCCATGACTTCCTGTTGTCTGTGACCCAACAATATCAAAATACTCTTGATATCTTATTTTCTGGTACTCCTACAAGCGATAATATAACCTCTCTGCATTTGAATGATTCACACTTTGAGTTTGATTTGCAACTTGTGACATAATGATTTGTCCCTGTAACTGTACAACTCGAATGTGTAGATTAAAACTTTGTCCTTTCAAAACATTCATATATGGTAAATCTAAATATTTTCAACTACGAATTGCCTCGCACAAGTTACAAATCTACCATTTGTGCTCTCGCCTCTTTTTTGCACGCTCGCCTCTCCCATCTACACGCTCAAATTTTGTCCCTGTTTTTGTGTTTAACTAGAGACAAAAAAAAGATTTGAGCAGGGACTCGCCGGGGCCCAGTCAACTCTTGACCTGATTGGTCGGTAGATTGAGCCGATTGAGAATGCGGGCTTTGACGGGAACGGGGGCTTTGGCAAGCGCAGCTTGAAAAACCGTTAGCAGTTCTGTGGTCGTCCTTTCGCTTAGTGGCATCGTCGGGAAGTTTTATCTGTTTTTTTCCGCCTCTGTTTAAATCTTGCCTGGCAATTATTCCTTTCACCTGTTTCGGATTTCCTGCCGGTTATAAATAGCTCCACAATTCCATGTTTCGGCGCTTCTGGATTGTTTGCATTTACTTTTCGAAGCCGGTAAGATAAAGTTACAAGCGACCACTTCACTTTTAAGCTTTTGCTTAAAAGTAACGCGGGACTTGCTTTTTGTGCTTTATTGTTCCTTATATTGGAATTGTTTTCTCGTTCGCACTTTTAGTTCCTCGTTTTGGTCTTACTGTTCTCACTGAGACAGCTTTATTTACCTTATTTTTTTAACTTTTCTTTAGTGTTCTCTCTTATTGAGAACGACTAATATTTACTCCTTTTTTTTATACCACTCAAGTCTACAAGTTGTTTTCGCCCATTTTGTATGGATCGTTATTATTTTTTTGTCTGTTTATTTTGTTTTACCTCTGTTTGGTGCCCTCTCTTAGTGAGAGTAGGAGGTATTCTCCTCCTGTCCTTTTCGCAGATATATGCTCTTTTGGCTATTTCCCCATCGGAAATAACTTGTAGATTCCCTAATTGTCACACCTGGTCCTCCAAACCACCCACCTTACAATTTAAGTCCTTAATTTACCTTCATACTATGAGACATCCAGTGAACAGTTTGTAGTAAACCGCCAGCTTGTTCAGCGTAACAGTAGCCTATACCTACACTGTAAAAAAAATAATAATAAATACCATAAAAAGCCGGCAGCAATATTGCCAGTGAAAAACTCTTTAATGAAGGGGTAAAACTGTATGAATCCTGTTATTTAGCTGTAGCCCATAAATCCTGTTAATTAACTGTATACTGTTATCTTATAGGATGACTGTTAAATAATTGTTGTTATTCTACATGATTTTGACTGTTAAAAAAACTGAAATCCTGCAATATTTGTTACAGTGTACTGTGGAAAAAACAGATTTTTAAAATAAAATGTTTGTAAAAAAATGTATTCAAAACACTGTCAATGATAATTATTTAACGGTCCCAAAATAACAGGATTTATAAATTTTCTTCCATTCATTAACTGGTTTTACATTGGCAACATTGCTGCCAGTCTTTTCACCGTTTTCTTACGAGATATTTTTTTTTTTTACAAACAAAATCCAAAAAAAAAAATCTCTTTTTGTATCTGGAGTAATTTTATATATAATTATAATAATGTACACTTGATTGATCGCCGCAAAAAGTGATAAAAACAAAAATAAATTTTTTGGCTGCGCCCGCAAAATGACAGCCCTTATTTGAGATCTTAGTAAATCGACCCCTTAATTTGTTTCAATCATAATTTCTTGTTATAAGGATTATTTTAAAACAGCAGACTGAACTTTGCTGAATGGCTGAAATTGGTTCAAAATTATGTCTGCATCAACTGTCACATTCCAAGCAAATCATATGGTATTCAAAGCTAAAGTATGGTTTTGGTTGCTAGACTTACTATGTTGCTTGACAGAGAAGGAAAAAGTTAGGTAATAGCAGCAGAAACCACCTGCTGAAAATGTGAGCATGACTAAGATTCCTGCTTTCACCTCAAAACAACCTTATGGAAAACTATTGAATAACTGTTGTTTGTGCTACAAGACCTACATTAACTGATTCTGTATGTTTTGCAAAAATATATCTTGAAGTGTCAATTTAGGATTTAATTTCATAACAATATCTTGCTGCCACTTGAGAACCAACTTGTTGCTGATTCCTTATTTTGTGAAGCAGGCTACACAATGTACAAACACACACGACTTTACAATAAATGTATGCCTTCTGGCAAATTTGCGTAAAACCTTTGGCATTGTTGCTGCAGGTTTGCGGCAAGCTCATATTTTCACATGCAAATTAGCTTTGTGGGAACTGCCATTCACTTCTGGCAAAGCTTTTAGTTCACCACAACTGGCAAACTCTGACAAACCTCTGGCAACATTTTGTGGAAAACAATTTAGTTTGTGGCAAATGCGCTACATATTAGCTGCAATTTGCAGCAAACTATCCAGTTTTGTAAGGGTGCATAATCCACATTACATATAAACCGGTAAAAAGATAAAGTTATTAATAATTCTTATCCATTGTTTTCTGTTAATTCTTCACACTTTCTTAGCAGATATAGTTTTTTTCAGTGTTGTGTACTTAACAAGCAATCTAACAAAAATAACCTTGCATTCCACACCCATTTTTCTCCCCGTCGTTGGGGTGACACGGCTCATTTCGTTTACCTTGTTTTAGCACCTTGTCCCTCAACTTTTGGTCAGTGACGCGTGGCCCCGGAGGCCTCACAGAGTCCAAAGAGAATGGGCTGGGCTTGCCGAAAAGGTACCAGTAGGTCCCGCAGGCCCAAATGACGAGCCATGCCAAGAACAAGAGCAGCCACATTATGCAGCACAGTGCCTGAGTTCAAGCCTTTCAGTAAGTGAAAGTGGAGGAGTGAGAAACAGACTGATAAATAGCACAGAACAGAGACAGAGAGATAAAATAGACGCATTTTATTATGAGTTGTGCTAAAGGTCTGTCTGTCCGTATGTGCGTGTGTATGTCGGAGCGAATGGGTGAGTGAGGAGGTATACGATTTGCGTAACGCAAATTATCTTTATGAAGGGAAATATAGATAAGACAAAGAAGTCTCTGTAGCATTGAATAACATAATTCTCAGTGCTCAGTTGCTCAAACCATGTTCTGCCCTTCATATCAATAACTGCACAACATTACTGTACCTCTACTTTACGCTGTTGAGTCTGAGGAGGCTTGGATTCAAATGTGTGATTGTAGTTTGGGCTAATTCAGCATGCCCTGTATGCTTTAAATTGAACCTGTTGTAGCTACAGTATGTTGTTTAACTGTGCAGGAAGGCTTGGTCTTTGCACACAGTATAGCATCATTCTACTCTGTATTGAATGTAATGACTAATGTGTCACTTGATATTCTGTTGTATCACACTGCATGTGACACAAAGTATATTTGAGTACCTAGGAGATGATCACCCAAGAGAATGTGCTTACATGTGGGGTGGCTTTGTGTTTGTTGGCTACTGGCCTTTTTTCTGCAGGGGTTCCTGCAAATACGGGACTGCTAAAGCAGCCTTCATGGACCAAGACTGAATTTGACAATGTGCCTGGCTAATCTTCAAAAGGTTCAGCAGGTCATCGTCACACCACAAAGTTGAAAGACTTTAACGTGGGTCATTGACAGAAACATGCACACAGAACAAAAAGGTTATCGGTTCATTTTGCAGGTGGAATTTGTTTAGAGTGAAAAAGCATTATCGGCTTACACATTTAAGATAAGGGTGTGTTACGCAAACACATAGTTAAGCATAATAGTTCTGATGGACTCTCTTGTTTTTCATATGCTTATTTCCCAGTTTTATTATTGTATATCAGAATGTCAATGTGCCCTCTCCCAGATAAAGAAGGGTTTTGATCAGTAAGATATGATTTTACTTATTGTGCAATATTTGCATCAGATTAAATCTTAACTTTGACCATGCAGCAATTTTTTCAAATAGTATCAAATGTTTCCAGCCAGTTGATCATTAATTGAAATGGCCCATAAAGAGTGTCATAGTATTAAAATGATTAGTCCTTCTCCTTGGATGCTGTAATAATAGAGGCATTACATTTTGTTGCACAGAATTAGAAGCACCCCGTTAGCTAGCTACGCTATTCATGCTAGTCTTTCTATCTGTCTGCCTACCTTAATAGGCATTGACATTTTCTTTTTGGTTACTTAACCATACATTTTCAAAAAATTGCCTTCTGCTATCTCAGGTTTCTTATAAAGGAAACTATGTTGTCCATAGATGTAAACATGTACCCCGTATATCATGGTTTCCTGTTGACTTTGTACTTTGCAATATGACAGCTATGATTAACATGACTAAATTAAGATAAATGCTATATGTTCAAGGATAAGGCATCAAGTCACAGTAGTGACTTTAATGCAATTTAAAAGTTTTGCTCAAGCGTATTCTTAAACATTCATTGCTAAGGGTGTTCTCAAACTAGAGGTATGTCTTAACATCGCCCCTGTTACATGTGGTCACATTATATTACATGCGGTTTCAACTTGCAAGAACATTGCGTAGGCCCCATGATGGACTGGGTATATTATTATTTTTCTAACAACACCCTAATAGAGCAGCTGCACAAGTAAGAACCATGGTCATCTATATTTGCTGAGCTTCATGCAGTACTGTCCGAGTCGAATATGATTACCCAGAGAGAAATAAATATCATTGTTAGACAAATGCCATATTTAGTGCTAACATTGTTATGATCAAATCGATGAAGCAAGAGATATTAGCCTCTTTCACTCAAAAAAAAATGTTTTGATGCATCGACTCCTTCAGTTGTTAAATAGGTATAATAATAAATAATCATATTTATATAAAATTTTATATAATTTGACTTATAATATATATTATTAAAATTATTAGAATAAGAGAAAATAAAAAAGAATATATTATGTCGTCTCGGGAGGGGACCAAAATGCAAGACTCAGAGACGCAAGAAACATCAAGTCCGGGACTATAAAGAAACAGGAATAAACAGACGGGGGAAACACGTGGAAGGAAACAGACAAACTGGGGACAGGGAGGAAAGAGAGGGGACAGGGGATGGCAGGGGACTGGCTCTGGCAGCTCAGCTCAGGGGACAGAGGGCTCAGCAGCTCAGCACAGGACAGGGGACTGGCTCTAGCTGCAAGGCAGGGCGGGTAACTAGCTCAGGCTGCAGACAGCAAGCGGGGCTCGGGCTCACAGCAGCGGGTCAGGGCTCGGCAGTTCAGACAAGCGGGTCAGGGCAGGGCTCAGGTAGCTCTGCAGTTCAGGACAGGCGGGGTAGTGGCTCTGCAGCTCTCAGACAGGGCTCAGGGCAGGCTGGGCAGCGCAGCTGCAGGTCAGGGCAGGGCTGGTAGCTAGCTCAGCACAGGAGCTGGGCTGGCTAGCTCAAGACAGCTCTGCAGCTGGCTGCAGGCTCTGCAGACAGCAGCACAGCACAGGACTGGCTCTGCAAAGCTCTGCAGCTCAGGCTCTGGGGCTCGGGCAGCTCAGGGGGCAGCTGGGGCAGCTCAGCTCAGGGGGGGGGACAGGGGGGCAGGGGGCTCAGGGGCTAGCTGGCTCAGGGGTAGCTGGCTCTGCAGCTAGCTCAGCTCTGCGGTCAGCTGCAGGGGTGCAGCAGGACAGGCGCGGCAGCTGCTCTGCAGCTGGCTCTCAGCGGGTAGACAGGCTGCAGCTCAGGAGGCTGGGGGGGCAGGCGGGCACTGGCTCACAGCAGGGCAGCGGTAGCTGGGCTCTGCAGCTCAGGCAGGGCGGGCTGCTGGCCAGCTGCTCTGCAGCGCAGGGTAGGCTGCTGGCTCTGCAGCTCAGGGCAGGCGGGCAGGGCAGGCTAGGGGCAGCACAGTAGCTGGCTCAGGCAGCTCAGCTACAGCGGCAGACTCAGTCTGGCAGCTCAGCTGGCAGCTCTGGGGGGGCAGGTAGCCAGCTCAGCAGCTCAGGCTCAGGACACAGCTCAGCTCAGGGACAGGTGGGTAGCTGGCTCTGGCTCAGCAGCTCTGGGGCAGCTGGCAGCTCAGCAGCTGCTCGGGTAGCAGCTGGCTAGCTAGAGCTGCAGCGGCTGCGGGTGAGGGGGAGGCGCACAGGTCAGGCGGGGAAGGGGCGGACGGGGGGGGAGGGGCTGGGGGGAGGGGGGGAGGACAGGAAGACACAGGAGGAAGGGGAAGGGGGGGGGGGAGAGGAGAGGGGTGTGGGGGGAGGGGGGGAGGGAGGAGGGAGCCTTGGAGTTGTGAAGGAGCTTTGGAGGGGCAGAGGGGCGAGGGATCCTTGGAGGGGCGAGGGAGCCGCCGGGGGAATTGTAGACAGGACAAGACCAGGGCAGACGGCTAACAAGAACATGAGAGGGAAACACAATGCAGGTGCGGGGAGTGAGAAACACAAGAAGAAGGAGAGGGAAAACACGGGGTGGACTGTGAGACGAGGGTAAAACCAGGAACGGAACACAGGGACCTCACATAGTCGCTTTTAAATACTGACTACTCTGTCTTGTAAACGTTAAATATGGCATTACTTTAACGCCAAAAGTCTAAGAGCACAAGAAATTAATTTGAGAGCAGAATTCCCCCTGCTCGCTTCCAGATTTGCTCTTTTAGCACTCACAACCGCGCACTCAGATATGCCCTGGTCGTTTGTGGATTTTCTTTCCGATCACACCCCTCTCTCTTACAGATTTTTTTCCGCTGCAACATTACTGCCAAAAGTCCAGCCAATAAGAATTAGCCAGAAATGCACTTGCCCAAGTCTAAAAACATAATCATAAACAAAGCGAGCTAATTAGTAAACAATCTTGGTCTTTAATATCATAACTTTAGTTGTGTCAACTGTAACGACGACATTTATAGATTTGTAGTCTCAACGCAAAACCCATGAGTGTTCTTACGCTGATACACTACATAACCTAGGCTAGTGATACTATAAGCTCTCTGCATTTGAATGGATCTCTATGGGAATTGGGGGGTGAGACTAGATTCAGCTGTAATTTACATGGGAATAGTATGTAACACATGGCTGGCTAAATGGCTGTAAGTAATCAAGGGTCTGAGCTATCAAATGAGCCCCAAACCATCACTCTGTTGCCAGATATGGAGTAGATGTGGATGGATCACTGCAAGGGTTATTTCTCCTGACTCATTTTCCTATAGAACTCTATGGGGGAAAAAGTCAGAAGAAACAACCCTTAAAGAGATCCATCCACATCTACTCCATATCTGGCCGCAGAGTGATGGTTTGGGGCTTGTTTGATATCTTAGACCCTTGGTGATGTACAGCCATTTTGCCAGTCATGTGTTCCATACTGTACCAGTGTAATTTACAGCTGAATCTAGTCTCACCCCCCAATTCCCATAGAGATCAGTTCAAATGCAGAGAGGTTATAGTATCGCTTGTAACAGTACCTGAAAATAAGATATCGAGAGTCTTTTGATGTTGATTGGTCACAGACTTCAGGAAGTAACAGCATGCAAAGGATATGCGACCAAATATTAAATATGATACTTTAAAAATATGCTAAAGCAAAATATTCTAATTTTCTGAGACACTGAATTTTGGGTTTAATTAGCTGTAAGCCATAATCATCAAAATTACAAGAAATAAAGGCTTGAAATATTTCACTCTATTTGTAATGAATCTATATAATATATGAGTTTCACTTTCTGAAATGAGTGACAAAAAATATTGAACTTTTTCACGATATTCTAATTTTTTGAGCTGCACCTGTATATATATAAGATATATTTATATATAATAAAACGTGGAGAAGGTGAAAGGGGTGTTCAGACTTTCCGGCTTGACTGTACATAGTATTTGCTCCTTATGAATCTACACTTCTTGTGTAAGCCTGGAATTGAGCCTAGTGTTAGGGTTGTAACATCAAGTCTACACGCTTGGGATCAAACATTTTGATACCTGTCACAAATTTGTGTGTGTTGACCGAAACATTGTTTATTTTTGAGTCGATAAAGGTTGTATTTTTTTGTTGTCGATTCATCCATAACCACGTATAAGCTGTCAGTACATAAGAACACATCTGTTAAATTATGAACGACATAAGCTGCTCTACAGGTTGTTTTGGAGTTACTTGAAGTGTATTTCCTTGCTTTAAACTAAGAACCCCTAAATGCCCAGATACCTGCCATTGTAAAGCTGGCAGATTGCCAAAACATTTCTAAAATATCATTCATGGCACACAAAAACTGTCTGAGCCAACTGAAAATATTAACTAAAACTGAAATAACTTTTTTTTAAATCTCAGAATGTGAACCTTAGGATACCAGTATAATGAATTAAGTCATTGTAAAGTCCCATCTGAATGTGATCTGTAAGGCTCACACTTTCAATTTGTGTAATTGCGTAGTGTTTCAGGGCAATAGTGTAAACATTTGTGTGGCAATTCACCTGGATTTTATAACCAGTTAAATTGTTACATATACCATTCATCAGACCAACCAGAATATTACTCACAAACAAAAAATAAATGACATCTGACAACCTTGATGGAAAATGTCATAGAACTGTTTAGATAAAACTGATCTAGTGAATAATTCATTGGAAGGGAATCAACCTGTAGGGAAGTCTATTTTTGGTCAACTTTTCCATACATCAAATGTTTCACCACAATGAAAATTATTTTCAACTGGTCAGTATGGCTTCATTATCCAAAGTGGATGAGCAGAAAAGAAAAAAGGGGTGGAGGGAGGACTAAAAAGGATTTTTAAAAAGAAAGTAGAGAATAGATCAGGGTATTTGGGATAATGAGATCAGCAGCTCAGAAACCCAGGATGAATTTGTGATAAAGAGCTTAAGAGCCTGGCCAGGGAGGGCAGCTGGGTGTGTGAGGGCGAGTATGAATCCCTTCCTGCTGACAAAAGTCACCCCATGTATTGGTCGCAATTGCAACAAACATAAAAATCTTCTCACAACATTTAGTTGGCAGGCCAGATTTCCCAATCGACAGCAGGGGTAAAGATGTGGGAGTGCTTGTGGGGGTAAAGATGTGGGAGTGCTTGTGGGGGTAAAGATGTGGGAGTGCTTGTGGGTGTAAAGATGTGGGAGTGCTTGTGGGGGTAAAGATGTGGGAGTGCTTGTGGGGGTAAAGATGTGGGAGTGCTTGTGGGGGTAAAGATGTGGGAGTGCTTGTGGGGGTAAAGATGTGGGAGTGCTTGTGGGTGTAAAGATGTGGGAGTGCTTGTGGGGGTAAAGATGTGGGAGTGCTTGTGGGGGTAAAGATATGGGAGTGCTTGTGGGGGTAAAGATGTGGGAGTGCTTGTGGGGGTAAAGATGTGGGAGTGCTTGTGGGGGTAAAGATGTGGGAGTGCTTGTGGGGGTAAAGATGTGGGAGTGCTTGTGGGGGTAAAGATGTGGGAGTGCTTGTGGGGGTAAAGATGTGGGAGTGCTTGTGGGGGTAAAGATGTGGGAGTGCTTGTGGGGGTAAAGATGTGGGAGTGCTTGTGGGGGTAAAGATGTGGGAGTGCTTGTGGGGGTAAAGATATGGGAGTGCTTGTGGGGGTAAAGATGTGGGAGTGCTTGTGGGGGTAAAGATGTGGGAGTGCTTGTGGGTGTAAAGATGTAGGAGTGCTTGTGGGAAAGGGTGAGTGTTCCTATGCCGCATGCTTCAATAATATTCCCATGATAAGAATCTGTGCAAATCAAATAATTGAATTAAGCAATATTTTATGGAGATTTAATGTAAATGCAACTTTGTCGTCAAGGCTTATCATTCTGTTTGCATAACATTTTTTAGCAAGCCAGGATCATAACAGGGAGTAACCCCTGACCACCACCACCTGGAGTCTACATCACACAAATCCTACTTTACCAAGTCAGAAAGTGTGGTATCATGGAAAACTGTATATCATCTTTATCAGCGCTCGTTGGGCTATTATCAGGCTAAATATGAAGTTTCTACATGCCACCGCTGTTCCGTATTTCATAAAAGTATCTAGACCACTCTACAGTGTGATCTACATGAATCGGGTTGAAGATACTGTGCATTTAAATGTATTTAGGAGTTGGTTACAGTTCTTCTTTCACCACTAAAAAATTGTATACCATCACAGCAACAATAAAAAGGTCCTGAATATAGGTCAATGAGCCTGTTATTGTCATGGATCATGCCTTCCTTCCCTTATCTTCGCGTTTTTTATTCTTTTTGTCGTTTACCGGTAATCTATCGAATTTTCCTGTGTTCCGCTACGGGTTTTGCGTTTGCATCGGTGATTAGTGAGTTCACTTGTCATTTATTTCCGCTCACTACTTATACCCCGCTTCCTTCCTTTCTCGTTGCTTCCATGTTATTTCACGTAACAATCGAGCCGGTAAAGGTATAGGAAGTTGTGCTGCTATCGACCGCTTTGCTTCTCAACGCGGGACTTGTTAGCAGTACAATTTAGAAAGAAAGCAAAGTGATCTTTTCCCTCTTATTTCAGAGCAGAGGTTTTTTTAGTTTCTTTTGTTTTCCACTCATACCGAGTGCTCTTACCCTAAGTCTTAGGGGTCTTTTGTGTTTCTCTTTTCTTTATTTTGTTCGCTCCACAAACGGGAGTTAGATAAGCGTTACTGCTTATTTCTTTGTTTTGCTCGGATATCAAGTTCCTCGTTTTTATCGCAAGGTTATTTGTGTTCTCTTTATTTTTTTCCTATTCCACTACGGATTATTGTCCGTCTCAGTGGTGTTCTTTGGAACACTTTAAAATTCCGCAGCTATCGCATCTGGACCTCCAATATTTCCTCCGTGTCTCTGACATAGAGATCCCCAACAGTTATTTTGCCTGCTCACATATTAGAGTGAATTTCTGTTGTCATCACATACTTTCCTTCTGTTATGAAAGTCTCTCATAAAGCATGGAATAAGGTCATATGCTTGCCTACATTATTAAAGCCAGACATGTCCTTTATACGATTCTGTAGTTATTTTCTGTCTATATGTGTACAGTGTGCCTACAGTGTACATTTCAACATGGGTGAGATCTCAAAAATATGTCTGCGTAACATTACGCAATTAAATTAGACAGTAATTACATCTTGAAACGAATTGTAATCGATTGAAATTCTTATTATCCAAAAAGAGCGAAGCTTTCCAAATATATAGAAATTTTGTGATTGGACAGCTGGGAACCAGATGCTGAACACTGCGTCTTGCGTGCATATCTGAAAAACGCCATCAACACGTGTCAGACATGTTTCCATGTGTGGCTTAGCCATTCATTATGTTGGGTGCACCAGCATAGCTCATGGGAAATAAACAAATGGCATAGCAGGTAGTTGTCCCGTATAGTATTCTTTTTTTAAAAATTTGTTTCTGATTTTTCCCTTTTTCTCCCAATTTGGTAGCCAATTGAACCCCTATTCTAATTCAATTCCCCCCATGTAGCAACCGCTTGAGAACCACTGCTACACAACCCCGTCAACCGGTATTAATAGTAGGAAGGAGGGCGCCACGTCCTCTACAGGGCGCGGCTCCTCGAGCTCCTGACCGTGACCCCACCTCCTCCTGGGTCGTCCGTGCGCAGCGATTCTCTCCGAGCCCCTCCCCCCACCCGGAAGCAGCCGCCAATTGCTGCTTCCACAGGGCACCGGCCATGCTCGGATATGGCAGGACCGGGGCGCGAACCCCGATCCTCGGAGTACAACTGCCATTGTACCGTATAGTATTCCATGGACTGGCGTAGGTTATGTAGTAGATAGTTGTAGTCGTAGTAGATATGACTCTGTAAATTGGTCGGCCTCAGTAAATGCAAGTTCTCGTACTCAACCAATCACGTATCACTAATGGAGCGCCAGAGCGAGAGTCAGACCTTGCATTTGTTCATTATTGCTTGCACTGCTGCTGGCACTGCTCTAACAAACATTGCTGCTCACCCTTCACCACCCTCGCTTCCACCTGTTGTTTGCGTCTGCTCTATGTACTGGGGGTTTTGGTATTTATCTCCGGTTTAGTAGGGGAGATGTGTTGAGCTGCCTGTTTGATGGGGGGGGGTAGTTACTTGTTGAATAAGCCCCCTTATTCAATGAGTAAACTTGAGTTATCGATAAAATCTCTTGAATTTTTCACTTTAATGCAGATGAAGGCTAAAGGAGACCTTGCTTTGTATGATTTGGCTTCACATGGAGTGTTCTGTATAGTTAATGGAAAAAATATGATGCACAATATGAGGCAGAAGAGGTCGCAGCTTTGCATAGCTAGATGAGCTTTATTTACAAGCAGACAGAATCATTTCTGCGGTGCAAACAAGACCCTGCCGGGATGCTCTGGAGATGTCGGTCAGAGCAAGCTTCACTGATGAGGGCAGGGATCCTGGGGCGTGGAGGGGCTTCTTTGATTAAAAAAAGAGGTAGTGGCAGGGACAGACCACACTCTGTAGCATTTGTGCGCAACAGTCGAAACGAGACAAAATGCTGCTCTTCTCACTTTTCAGTCCGTTGATGTTTGTCTCCCAGGATGTCCAGGGATCAATCTGGATTGTAACCTAAACCTTATTCAATGCTATGTCCTTCCTTTCTTTCTGGTTTTCAGTTTATATGCGGGCAAAAAACAAAAAAAACAAAAATAAAAAATCTAATCTGAAGCTTCCTCACAGTTGCTTGGTTATTCTTCTCTCTTCAGAGCTTGGTTAAAATGTCCCAATCTATTTGACCGGCATTACCCCTCTCCCCTGGGCTAAGTTATTATACAGCCTCCCTTCTCCTTGTAGGGGTTTGTCTCCTCTGAGACACCTTTGATCAGGGGGTCATCAGCAGACAGGCTGTCAACCCATTCCATTATCTCGTTGGCCGTGGTTGAGACCTGGCAGAGGAAGGGCAAATGTAATTTGGTTGTTTAATCTGTTTCAAACTCTTTTAAAAGAAATTAGCTAAATTGGGTCATGCGTCCATCCTGCCCATCATTGGAAACACTCACCGGCAATCGCTCAGTCTTCACCTCCTTCTTTAACTGGTCCAACTCCATCTTGAGAATGTCCTTATCTGACATGTCTCGTGCCATCCTGACCTATGAGTTGGAGGCAGGAGGGAGCAGAGTAAAACAAAAAAAGTGAAAGGAATGAACTAGTCACACAAAATATTGTCAAAACCACAATACCTTAGGCAGCCAGATTTCTGTTCCCTCACAAGCCACTAATACAAAACTCTGTCCTGGGTATTATTCGAATACATTACTGTAAAACTGTCCTGTGCATTGTGTTAATGTATGACTGTAACAGTCCTGGGCATCCAGATACTTAGCTACAAACTTCAAAGATCATTCTTTATCACGGTCACTTTTCAATAACGATGACATGTAAGGGCCCTGTCACACTATAGCGTATGAGAGAAACGTATGAGTTGCGTATGTAAATTCATAAAATAATTTTCATACGCACAAAAAGCCGTTGAAAATACAGAATTTTTCGGATACTTACCGTATTGAACCTATGAGTAGCGGATCGCCAGCGTATGGCTAGCGTAATGTGCGTATGGCTAGCGTATGAGTAGCGTATGAACTGCGCATGTCCAGCGTACCGCTATCACGTGACAAAGTGCCTATATAACCGTCTGCCTTTCCACATTCTCAGTTCTCAGGATGGGGAACGCAACACACCACCACAACAAGGAAAGAAGTATTGACTCATTAATGACTGTAGGCTATTACTCAGAGGGTATGCAACATGGTTGAAAAGGACATGATGGCAATAAGCACCGTTGGCGGTGAGGGATTTCGAGAGCTAATAAACAGGCTGCGCACATGACTCACTCCCGACCACGTAGATATGCTTTAATGTTCTTGAATAAAAATAAGTAGGTCTATCTAGTATGCATATGAGGAGCCTATTCAAAATATAATGTTTTAAGTTGACTGTTCTAGGCTAGGTCTACTAGTTTAACTGTCGCCTTTCAATTTCAAGAGTGATTATGTTCATGCTGCAAGTGCCTAGCGGAGCAACGGTTTCGCTTGCAACAGATGAGACGGAGCGCAATTTCTTTTCTGTTGAAGTAGCCTATACACGCCTTCATATTCTATTTTTGTTATGCTACAATAATGCCTGTTTCTCAAATGTTACAATAAATCTTTGATTGAGGAATATAACATGCATTTTGTATTCTGTCTATCATAAGCTATATTTAGCTTTTATGTTATCAATTCATAGACGATTGTTTGTTAAGGTTAACAACTATCGATTAAGGAAATTCCTTAAAATTTGCATCCCTACTATGTACCATTTTTACCATTATTACCATGTGCCATTATTAATGATCAGTTGATCATATGAATAAACGTTTTTTTAAACTTACTTCTGGTGTTTTTCATACTTTTATAATACATCAAATGATATGTAATTTATAAGTACCCCTGCCCCCTAGAATAATAAACTGCACTTTACACTTGACTTTAAACTATACAATTGTTCTAAATCATCCTGTCTTGCCATGGAACTGCACCTGCACCTGAGTTGGCCCAGTGCTTCAGGAGGTTCCTCTGCTTCTTTCAATCGTCAGGCATACGCCAAGATGTCTATATACGTTGCAGATACGTCAGACATACGTTAGAAGTACGTTACTCATGCGCTATCAATGCGCTATCAATATGCTAGCTGTACGGTACACCTTCATGTCAGCGTATGACCAGCCTACTCGACCTATGAGTAACGTACCTCTAGCATAATTCTAGCGTATTCAGCGTATGCCTAGCGTATGCTTAGCATATAAACCATACGTCCGAACACGCACAAAAATTTTAAGCATGCTTAAAAAACTTTTTGTGCCTCGCCGTATGCCAGCGTATGCCACCGTATGCCAGCGTATGCCACCGAATGCGACCGTGCTTGAAACGTATACAACCTATGCCTAACGTACCCCTAGCGTATGTCAGCATATATCAGCGTATGAGTGATATTTTTCAAATGCTGGCATACGCTAGTACGATACGCAATAGTGTGACAGGGCCCTAAAACATGATTTATACAATTTTAATCACCTATATGACAGTCTTTGTATTTACAATGTATTGATGTGTTGTTGTATAAACCAGTGGTTCTCAACCGCGGTCCTGGGGGCCCCCTGCGTATGCTGGTTTTTGTTCCAACCACAATTGCGATCAGAGTATTTTGTGTTGTCTTTGACTTGTTCATTATCAACCAAATGGTTAGTTTTTGTGGCCATGTGTCCACACATTCACCAATTAGGAGCCGATTGATTCACCTCTGCCTTTCATTCACTCAGTTTTGTTGTCTCTTTTAATGAAAAATATGAACATCTATTCTACATGACATGCATAGCTATTTTCTGACATAATTTGGTTTAAGAGGGTATATAATCCATGAAAACATGAAAAGGGCAATTAAGAAAAATTTAAAGTTAAAATTATCAGATCGCAATTGTGGTTGGAACGAAAACCAGCATATGCAGGGGGCCCCCAGGACCGAGTTTGAGAACCACTGGTTTAAACTCATCATGGTTCTTAATTATTTCACATTTCTCCACATCACACAAGTATATCTACCTTTATCTAACCCTGGATTAGGGTGGCCTCTAGTGGGCCAAAAAGGCATTGCATGGTTTAGTCTCAAAATTGCAGATCAGATAATCTCCATGAGATTTTCTGTCGACTTCATCATTGACAGTAATGTTGAATGACAGTGTGTCATGCTGGCTTGTGTTCTGAACAATCAACGTAATCCTTGGTTCTGTCCCCACAACGAAACAGAAGATTATACCTATTCTCCTCAATTACATTTTGAAACTGTTGACCATAACAATTGATAAGTATGTTCCAAATGATTAAAGCGACTCATTCAGTCTCACAGGATTAACAGGGGAAAATGACAGCAATATCCACCATACCAAAATCAAGAGCCAATCTCAGAAGCCACTTTGAGATTGGCTGATTGATCATGTTGGTCATTAAAAACCTGGACCCTGAGTCGACCAGAGGAGGATGGGGTTCCCCCCTTGAGTCTGGCTCCTCCCAAGGTTTCTTCCTATCTACCACCAGGGAGTTTTTCTTGCCACTGTTGCCTTTGGCTTGCTCTTGTTGGGGTTTAGGCCAGGGTTTTCTGTGAAGCGTATTGTGACAATTGGCTGTGAAATGCGCTATATAAATAAATATTGATTTGATTTGACTTCTGTGTCTACTGTTAAACAGGTGGAGAGGGATTTAATTTGTCTGTATTAGGCTCTCATATCCTTGTTTGAGATTGGTGGTGTATGTGTCGATATGTACATGTGTTCCAGTGTGTTTGTGCATTAAAGAGAGACACATTTTAACTATAAACTAGTTTTTATCCATCACGGTTTATGTCTCTGCATTTGCATATACTACCAAAATAAATTTGAACATAATAACTCTATGTAAAAAAACTTACTTAAACACCAGCGAATAAAATTTCACCCATTATATCTGCCTTGAAAACAATAGACTGTTCGGGTACTGTAGAAAACCAGTCAAAACCGACCGAAAGGTATAGATCCATACAACAGTACAAAATATCTCTGAACAACAGTTTGGGGGAATGTTAATTTCCCACATCTCACAAACTTGCTTTAAACATTTGGATCAGGCATAAGCATTTATAAAGCAAACATACAAAAGGTATTTCCAAATATCTCTGCTAATCCAGTTTTTTTTTTTTAAAGAGGACACTTACCTGTTGGATGGGGGGGACTTACAATGAAGAATATCCGTGTCTTGTCAATAGGACTGCTGGAAACAAACTGACAACCCTGACTCTGTCCCTCCCCTCTTCAGGGGCTGGTCCAGATGGCTTTAGGGAAATGGGTGACATGGGGGGAGGGGACAACTCGTATCACCAATCCCCCTGATCATATTAGCCAATCAGTGCAATTAACCTGCCAAACGTCAACCTCAAAACCAATTAACCTGGAAAACACGGTAGAAGAGGCGGCACGGTGGTGCAGTGGTTAGCACTGTCGCCTCACAGCAAGAAGGTACCGAGTTTGAATCCCGGCCGAGGGCCTTTCTGTGTGGAGTTTGCATGTTCTCCCCGTGTCAGCGTGGGTTTCCTCCCACAGTCCAAAAACATGCAGGTTAGGCTAATTGGAGACTCTAAATTGCCCGTATGTATGTATGTATGTATGTATGTATGTATGTATGTATGAATGAGTGAGTGAGTGAATGAATGAATGAATGAATGAATGAATGAATGAATGAATGAATGAATGAATGAATGAATGAATGAATGAATGAATGAATGAATGAATGAATGAATGAATGAATGAATGAATGAATGAATGAATGAATGAATGAATGAATGAATGAATGAATGAATGAATGAATGAATGAATGAATGAATGAATGAATGAATGAATGAATGAATGAATGAATGAATGAATGAATGAATGAATGAATGAATGAATGAATGAATGAATGAATGAATGAATGAATGAATGAATGAATGAATGACTGAATGACTGAATGAATGAATGAATGAATGAATGAATGAATGAATGAATGAATGAATGAATGAATGAATGAATGAATGAATGAATGAATGAATGAATGAATGAATGAATGAATGAATGAATGAATGAATGAATGAATGAATGAATGAATGAATGAATGAATGAATGAATGAATGAATGAATGAATGAATGAATGAATGAATGAATGAATGAATGAATGAATGAATGAATGAATGAATGAATGAATGAATGAATGAATGAATGAATGAATGAATGAATGAATGAATGAATGAATGAGTGAATGAATGAAGAGTGAATGAGTGAATGAGTGAATGAAGAGTGAATGAGTGAATGAATGAGTGAATGAATGAATGAGTGAATGAGTGAATGAATGAATGCGATGGATTGGCGGCCTGTCCAGGGTGTATTCATGCCTCTCGCCCAATGCATGCTGGGATAGGCTCCAGCACCCCCCGTGACCCTGAATAGGAATTTGATGGATGATGATGAACACGGTATATATGTAACTTCTTCAACTTAACCAGTTGAAGTCATATATATACTTAATAATAGCCTATTACATGCAACCACTGTCACATGCTGGAAGGATGTGGCCAGGAAAAAAAAAAATAGATTGTAACATGGAGCGCTGGTACGCTACCCTACATGGAGTCAATTTGCACTTCTTGATAATTTTGGAGAAGCTGAGCTTTAAGGTAATGCTTAAAGGGAAACTAATATTTAAGGGCAGTGTTTCCCATTAATGTATTAAAATGTGGCAGCTCATCACAGTTTAATTTCAACCGCCAGTTTCAAATTGATCCAAAAATAAAAAAATATTTGAAATTGTAGGCTTATATGCGCAGCGTAGCCCTGTCGCTTCAAAAAGACCCTCTCTTCACCCTTGTCGATGCTCTTCCCCCCTGGCCCCTGCTAGCACAGAAAACCCGCCGCACCTGTGTTCCCCCATTTCCCTCACCGAAATATAGTTTCCCTTCAGTGCAGGCTCTCAGTTTTTTTTTTAAACAATCTGTCTGGCATCGCCCGGTTTCTACGTAATATAACAGGATTTACCTTTTAAAATTACTTTACTGCGAAAAGACAGAGAGAAGACGAAGAGGAAGAATCAACAGAGGTAGCAAAGATTTAATAACAAGCCAATCCGATTCAGAGGCTTTCAACTTGTTTCTATTGTAGTTTCCAATCCCACTTAAGACAGCGCTGAGTTTAAAGATTAAAATACATTGTGATAGTTTCTCTATTGTCTACTGACAAAAAGTTTTTGAATATTAAAAAAATATTCTATCTAGTTGTCTAGCCAAAAAAAAGTTAACTAGCCAAAATTCAATATGTTCCAATTCCCATGTTCCAATCACAAAACAATTGTGTTTAGTGTGTGATCTAGTGTTTTGATTTTAATCTCAAAGAGCACCAAATTGATACATTTAGCTGTTGAAATTGCCAAAATGTTCTTCCAGGGGAGCATGCCCCCAGACCCCCCTAAACAGTTGGGGGTTCACCCGCTACAGTTTCTGAAAATTATGTGGGAAACACTGAAGGAAGATAATGTTATTGTAGGAGATCTGTATGCCCAGAGACACGGAGGAAATATTGGAGGTCCAGGTGCGACAGATGAGGACTCTTGACCTGCCTGGGCTCCTCCTGCTCAATAGGAGACAGTGAAGGAGCCAGCGCTGGCGTGGCGGAAGAAAGGTGGCACTAAAACGGACAATAATCCGTAGTGGATGGGGAAAATAAGGAGAACACAAATAACCTCGCGATAAAAAGCGAGGAACACGATATCCGAGAAAAACAAAATTAATAAGCAGCTACACTTATCTAACTCCCGTTGTGGAGTGAACAAAAAGAAAGGAAGGAGAAAAAATAAAAAAAACCCTAAACCTTAGGGTGAGAGCACTCGTAGGTTTGAGTGGGAAACAAAGAAACCAAAACCTCTGCTCTGAAATAAGAGAGCGAAAGAGCGCACTTTACTTTTTCTAAATTGTACTGCTAACAAGTCCCGCGTTGAGAAGCAAAGCGGTCGATAGCAGCACAACTCCTATACCTTCACCAGCTAGAATGTTACATGAAATAACATGGAAGCGACGAGAAAAGGAGGAAGCGGGGTATAAATAGCAAGCGGAAATGCAGGACAGGTGAACTCACTAATCACAGAGGCAAAAGCAAAACCCGTAGCGGAGCACAGAAAAATCTGATAGATTTACAGGTAAACGGAAAAAAAGGAATACTATGCGCGGAGATAAGGGAAGGAAGGCGCGATCCATGACAGTTATTTAAATAAATCCTTAGAACACAGATTTTATTTTAAATAAAATCCTTTAAGGAACAAGTTAAGGGGAAATTTCCCTTAAGATGTTTTATGCAACCGGCCCCTGGATCTTAACCTAGCTGATACCAGAACCTTAATTATTGCACTCTGCTGCCCAGGATATTTCTCAATTTCCCCTGGCATTCAGCCCAAGTCACTTATTGGAATCAATGAGATGTCATGAATTCACATTCTAATTTCTCCCTAAACTGAAAAAATTGCTTTGTGAGTTTTGTGAGAGCCAGTGACTTTGTTTTTTAAATTATCAGGTCCATTCCAATACTGGCATAGTTAAGGGCATTGTGATGCCCAAATGTATGGCACAGAGGTTTAAAAGGCCTCAACAGTATGTACCCAAGGTTAGTTGTCACTGTCTTTGTTTTAGGAAAGGTAGGATAAATTCGGTTCAGGTTATTGTTACTTCATTAAGTTAGGTAGCTGTGAGTCACAGAAGATTATGTTTAATGAGTTTACTTATTCTATCATTGCAAAACAGACAATTGCTGAGAAATTTGCTTCTGTCTTTTGTATCCAACCCCAGCCCCCCTCAACATTCTCCTGAATGACAGCAGAAACATTGGTCTTGATATCTGTATGGAGCTGGGTTTTGTTCATATGACCAAAAGTACAAATGACAGTTACACAGCACAAAGGATATTGCATTTGAAAGCTGTATAGATTAAGATTAAGGTGGGGGTAGATGGGTATACACTTCATAGCAGAAACGAGAATGAGCAATTTGGCCCAGGGTGAGTTACAGATCTCAAAGTGTGACATTGTTCCAGTAACCTACTTCTCTGGCCCTTTCCCCCCAGCTACAGTGTTGAGTTAACACACAGGACTATTTCAGTTAGAATGTAGATGCTGGTTTATCCAAAGACAAGCTCTTTGCCATGTTTCTGTCATCCTGTAACCTTATTGTAGGATCTGACCTGTCCTTATCCACACCAGATTAAGGACTGAGTCGAGTCATTCTTTATTTAGCCAAGGTGTCTGCTGATCACCCCAACATCCAAAGCTAGTTGCCAGAAAATGAAAAGATTGGTTATGTATATCAGTTGCAGGAGGTGCTCTCCCATCACCCCAATTTTGAGAAAAAGTGGAAATGAACTGTATTATTTATGGAAATAACACAGAAAAGTATACAGAGAAGTATTTTTCAATGCAAAATTATTAAAAAGAACATGAGGTATTGCTGTTTCAGGGGAAAATGGCATAGGGAAAGCGCATTTATCAACTAGAGATAAATTACTGGATTACTGATCTCTCCAAGGAACATCAATAGAAGTAAAACAATATTCTTCAAACTGAAGCCCAAATATGGTGCAGCCTCGTACATGCTGGGATGCAAATAAAATGCTTGGTCAGAGGATTACAACTAATCGTTTTACCACAGATGGAACAAATACTTGTGCATAAAGGCCGTTACACATCAGGGACATAACGAATAAGCGGGACGAAAACGCGTTAAATTAGTCGGAGAATAAACCTGTCACACCTGCAACGATGCGAAAAAACGAAAAGCTCGTGTTCTTTTTCGCGGTTGAAAATCCCTGCGAATAAAAATGGATTACTCTTCGTCGAGCGAAGACGACCTGGTTATCCGTTCTCGTTCGTGATGTCATTCATTAAACACAACAACGTTCAAGAAAATTAAAAATTCGGTCCATCACGGAACGAAAGTGTATATTGTTTTGCCTCTATCAGAACGTTATAAACAGAGCATGCTTAAATTACATTGCCACAATATTGAACCGAGCTTATTATGTGTCCGTTTTTACAAAGTTTGTTTTGTCTACAACATGCTCTCCTTCTCTTCTCTCCTTTTACGGACATACGTGTCCCTGAGATATTTCCACTGCCTCTTGATCTCTTCCACTAATATAAAGGGTTAACAAACATCTTTAAAATAAATGTGTCGTAGTCTATACAGTGTAGCAACTCATGAAGTCTGAAGAGTTCTCTCCAAAACGATCGCTACAGGCAGACCTCGTCTGGTTTCCTCGTTATATATAACTTGGCTATCAGTAATCAGGAAATCCACACAAGAGTCGGAATAAGATTTTTGGGGAACTTTGTTTGCCATGCACAGACAACCGTGTGACAGCTAAAATATTTCATATAGGCTACTCTACCCTGCCCTTCTCCTCCTCCCCCTTTCTCTCGCTCCAGTGGCTGCCCCTGGCCAGACCCGGTAGCTAGCCTAAGTGTCGTCTTTCTCCATCTGTTAGCCTATAGCCCACAATTACCATGGTAAATATCCACGAAACAATATCACATATAGCGGTTCGCTAGCTTTCATCCTTTGTTTTCACCAAGGCAAACAACCCAGCCGGTGACAGCGTAGCCTACATGAACTCGCCTAAAGTAAAAAAAAAAAAAATAGGCCTACGTATCGTGTAGCTATGTTTGTGTGTAATCGCCACTGGCTTGTTATCTTCCCTTCATATGAACTGCAACAACGTTAACGTTAGACCTAAAGGTTAGCTAACGTTAGCTGGCTAAAATAGCTGGAGACAATGTTGTGACAAATTATAGATTATTCATTATTTATATACAATTATATATCATACTGTAGGACCAACTGTATTAAAATGTAGTGTTAATATGAATATGTTCTTCTGTGGTAGGATGAATAGCACAAAAGGCCCATATGTGCAAAACAGCACATATCCAAGGCCTCAGACACTCACGCCGGAAAATGAGCTCATTATTTGTATCGAAGTGTGCTCAATGAACAATGGTCCCACGCTAGGCACCCAATATGAGCTCATCTCGACACCTGTAAATCAAGGACATATACACACACCCACATGCAGGGGAATTGAAGAAAAACTCGCTCTCAGCGGAAAACAGCCATATTGCAATACACTCCCCAAAATTTATTTTAGTTATCTCAAAAAGAAGGCAATGGACCCATTCATTCACACACCCATACACACACACACACACATATACACACATACACACACACAGGCAATTAAATGTTCCTAGCCCGTCTGAAGAGATAAGCATGAATGACTCCCTACACATTCTCTGAGAAGAACATCCAGCACTCTAACCTTGAAAATGTGTGTGTGCAGTTTGAGGAACTGATAGAATTTATTAAATCCAAGGAAAACATTTATCTTCTATCCTTACAAACATTGGTGTAAAAACTATGTATTGAACTACTATTGTCAAAACCGTGACTAGGATGTTTCTGATATGATTAAATCATAGCATTTCATCAAAACTACCATATAAATAAGGGTCACATGTAATGCTTAATTAGGACCGGCAGAGACCGCTGCAGACCATGGAAAAGTAATCGCCCAGGTAATGGGAACACCCCCCCAAAAAAGGGGGGTCGCAATAACATATAAGATGTCAGCTGAACTTCATGATGCGCTTGTTATGTTTTGCTTCTGTCATTAACGGACCTGTTTTACGTCTTGTGGGTGAGCATGAAATTGACTGACTTAGACTGGACCGTGTGATTGAGAATGTTTTTAACATATGTATGTTTAGCCGATCAGCCTGGGTATGTATATTCGTGCAAATCTTTTTATAATAAATTACGTTATACCAGACTCTGGAATGTGGTGTCTATTTGGAAGAAAGTTTAAGTAAAGTGTAGTTGAATGGTCCTGACCCCTCCCGACAGGGCGGTGATAGGATTGTTCGATTTATTATACTTCAACAACTTTTAAGTCAATGCTAATAACCTGTGGGAGCTCATCAGATAGCAAGTTGTGCGTATTGCAACCATTTAGCTATAAACCCACCATCTTCATAGCCTATTTGCTCGGTTATGGTTTTCCACAAATTGTCCTTCGAATCGTTGTCTTTGTAACATTTCTGTCTCTTATCTAATAGTACGCTATTCTGAGAAACATACAAAATCAGTTGGTCCGCCATATTGGATGTTGTAGTTTGTTGTGGCAGTGCGGTGACGTCAGTCATGGAAACTTGTTGGCTTAAAAATAAGCATTGGCTTAAAAGTGGTCTTAATGATTGTAGTTCGACTTGTAGTCCACTTTAACGGACTACATATTCAGTACTGCAATGCACGGGTGGTTCTTGACCAATAAGATATCAATAATCAATAAAGACAATAATCCGTAGTGGATGGGGAAAATAAGAAGAACACAAATAACCTCGCGATAAAAAGCGAGGAACACGATATCCGAGCAAAACAAAATAAATAAGCAGTTACGCTTATCTAACTCCCGTTGTTGAGTGAACAAAAAAAAAGAAAGGAGAAAAATAAAAGAACCCTAAACCTTCGGGCAAGAGCACTCGTAGGTTTGAGTGGGAAACAAAGAAACCAAAACCTCTGCTCTGAAATAAGAGAACGAAAAAGCGCACTTTACTTTTTCTAAATTGTACTGCTAACAAGTCCCGCGTTGAGAAGCAAAGCGGTCGATAGCATGCACAACTCCTATACCTTTACCGGCTAGAATGTTACATGAAATAACATGGAAGCAACGAGAAAAGGAGGAAGCGGGGTATAAATAGCAAGCGGGGTATAAATAGCAAGCGGAAATGCAGGACAGGTGAACTCACTAATCACCGAGGCGAAAGCAAAACCCGTAGCGGAACACAGAAAAATCCGATAGATTTACAGGTAAATGGGAAAAAAGGAATACTATGCATGGAGATAAGGGAAGGAAGGTGTGATCCATGACAGTTATTTAAATAAATCCTTAGAACACAGAAGATTTTATTTTAAATAAAATCCTTTAAGGAACAAGTTAAGGGAAAATTTCCCTTAAGTTGTTTTATGCAACCGGCCCCTGGATCTTAACCTAGCTGATACCAGAACCTTAATTATTATTAAAAGTTGTCTTAATGATTGTAGTTCGACTTGTAGTCCACTTTAACGGACTACATATTCAGTACTGCAATGCACGGGTGGTTCTTGACCAATAAGATATCATCATCTCGTCTGTCTGGACATTCTTGGGCAGATGGGAGTACTGCAGCTGAAGATTAACTAACTTGCTTGCTAAGTAGAGAAGCCTGCCCGACAAGGTCAGAAACTGCGCTACAGTTAACCACATAAAGGAATTCTAGCTTTTAGTCCTTCAAGCTAGCTAGCTAATGTTAGAAAAAAAGTATTTAAAAACAGAGCTGTGTGCTACTGCTGGCTAACATTATATGACAATGTCTGGAGATAAGGCTGCACGTTCGGAGGGAATTATGGGACATGGAGTTTTTAAACAGTCCCAGTGCTGGTATGTTCACAAAAAAAAATACTAAAATGTTAAATATAGTCGAAGCTGGTCCAGAAAAACTACATAGTTTGCGAACGGGCGTTATATTGATCAATCCAGGAAATGGACGGTAAGACATAATCAGTAGAAATGGTTTAAAAGTAAGCTTTAGTTAATATCTACGCTCTAAATTAATGGGGAACTTCCCAAACCAGCGTGACGTAGTCACTTGAGTACTCAAGAGCCAATGACCCCAGTCACACAACCTCTCCCTGATTGGTCCTGAACAAATGTTAATACCCTGTCCAAACGACACAATAATTTAAAAAATTGGCACGTGGAGTGGCATTAGATGAAGGAAAAGCACCTATTGCGACTACATTTTCTTGTGTGAAAAATGTATTTACTTAGTATTTTGACCCCATTGCTGCCATTGACTTACATGGTGAAAGACCTATACTGGAGCCAACCGCAGTGGCACTAGTGAGCAACGGCACAATGGCGGCTCCCAGCCCAAACAGGAAGTGAGCTTCAAAACGAAAGCCCAGGCTGCGTCCCAATATTCTTCACTCACCATCTCCCTTCCTCCACTCCCCCTCTACCACTCCTCTCCTACCCAGAAGTATGCAAAACTGTCTGAACATTTTGAGTACACGTATTTACATGTACAGTATACAATGTACCTGACATTGCGGTTTGCATCAAGACATTAATTAATATGTAACCATTAATACGTAATTAAGATGTAATCAGCGACATTCGATTAAAACACAAAGATCTGTTTCCGGGGCACGGAGGAGAGGTGGTAGTGGAGGTGCACTCATACGACAATTTTCAGTAAGTAACCCGCAAGTAAAAACGTAAAATACAAATCTGTGGTTCAAGATAGGTTCATATTACAAACTACAATTTTTTTTATTTGAGTTAATTCTATCTTCATTCATAATCTACACTATGTAACAATCGGACAGGGAACAGGGGTCGTATTCGGACACAGCACCCTTCTTTCTACAGCTCAGGGTGGGATGTGTGAAGAAGTTCTCCATGCGTCGTTGCACTCAGTGATGCCAACTTAGCAATTTTGTTGCTGGATAGAGCAACTTTTTTTTTTTTTTTGTACAATTGTTTGGTTAGGAAGTCATAAATAAAAAATAAAAAAGACGAATTTAGAATTTTCTCCACAAAGTAACATTAACAATCTGAAAAGGGCTATGCCTTCAGTAATGTTACATGCTAGCACACTCACTGCAGACAAAAATTAAGCTAGTCTTTCTTAATAATAATTTATAATAATGCAATGTGTTGTGTTTTAAAATATAAATAGGCCTATCTGATCATAGAAAATGTGTTGTATTTATATTACTTTTACAAATATAAATATGTGATTATAAACAAACAAATCTAAACTAACAAATTTCAAATGATATTACTCCATTTTTCGGCGAGATGGGCAGTAATTTGAGGAACGTCATTGTGTATTTACGCAATGACGCAATTTTACGTCGTTACGTAAACGTCATCACGCAATGACATCACAACGTAATTTAGCGACTTTTAGCAACAAATCGACCTGCCTGTAGCAACTTCCGCCCGAAACAATCATGGCTGCCCCCAGCAGAAAGGAGGTTTTGAGGCTGCTCACTCGGTTCGGAGCGATTATTTTGACTCGATTCGGGTTTTGGAACTGTTTTAGTATGCTTATGTTGTTTGCTGAGCGAGCAGATATTAAAAGGTAAGTAGCTAGATAGCCAGAGTTATATGTTTCGAAGACAACATGTAGCTATGTATGGTGATTGGTTTGCAGATGATGTGGCTCGATAACGTTAGTTAAGTTAATGTTAGCTAATTGCCTACCTAGGCACAGAACATCGTTCGAATCAGATTATAATTGCTAGATGTGTTGCAATCGATACTTAAATAGAAGTGAGCTGGTTTCTCATATTCGGAACACGTAGGCTATGTGTTCCCGAGCCATAACGTTATCTCAAATAAATAAATAAATAAATAAATAAATAAATAAATAAATAAATAAAAGAAAAAGCCTATGCTGTTACTGCATACCAGTTTTTGCCAAAGCTCCATCATAGCGCGGAAACCCTTTAAAAATAATCAATGAATAAAAACCATAGGCTACACATAGCCTAGCCTATGGCTGTGCTAACTCTTTAATTAAGTATAACTTCGAAGTATTATTATTTTTTATGTATATATTTATTTTTGTACACTGGAGCTGTATATACGACCCCTGTTCCACTCAGACCCCTGTCTACTATGTGCCCTGTCCCCTCACTTTGCAAGTAGTGTGCGATAGAAATCCCGCAAAACTCTTTCCGAACTAGTGAGTAAGTAGTTCGTAATATATATTTTATGTTTTTATTGAGAATATCAATTGGTTAAAACATGACAATTGTTACAAAGTGTAGATTATGAATGAAGATGGAATTAACAAAACTAAAGTAGTTTGTAACATTACCCACTCTTGTACCATATATATGCATACGCACTGTACGTCTTTAACGTTTTAACTTTCGGGTTAGGGTTAAGGAAATTGTCGGATGAGTGCACTATAGAAATATATGAGTGCACAGGCACAGTTCTGCAGATGTGTGCTCTTGAATTCCCTCAACAAAACCCCGTAAATAAGGGGTTCATCCTGGTATTTTAAGTGCCCCCATTTGTGAGAAAAAGTCAGAAATGTAATGAATTATATAAATGTCATTTTTTAATAGAAGGATGTGTGGGAATGTAATTTATTTCAATAAAATTATAAATGTGCTGAGGATGATTTTTTACCGGACATTATGGCCGACAAGATTTTAATTTGTAGGACTTTGACAGTTTTTGCCAGTAAAAAGACGGTAATTACCGGTTAACGGAAACCATAAGTCGTCCATCCCTATGCTGACAGAAATGTTTTAACCCAAGTGCTGAGCAGCTAATAGGAAATTATGGCACTCACATGTTAAAAATGGACAACTCGCAAAACGGGTCAAAAAAATTAAAATTCGTGAAGACGTGAAATTGATGTCTGGAATTACGCATTGTCTATGTTTTGATAAGTGTTGTGAACATGTGAAAAATGAACACCTTAACACGTTGACAACACGTAGACAACGAGTGATTCCAGATGTAATTTTCACGTGTTTTTGACCCGTTTGGCTTTCTATAGCTCACGTCACAGGCTTCCACGCACATGCGCACTTCCTTTTTCAAGATACAGGCTTCCCTCTCTCGTGGCTACTTTTGCACGCATGCGCACGTTTCCTTGCTCACGCGTGAGGCTTATCCGACCCTGCAGCTGGCTCGCTGGTGTTTTGAGCCCTCACCGTTGACTTCAAGGCAGCGACTTAGCAGTAAAGTAGCTTGGTTAAAATAACGTTAGCTAGTTATGTTATTCTATGTTCTCAGGTCCAATTAACGTACCAGACAACTAAGCTAGCTGCCTTACCCATACGCTAGCTAACGTCAGCTAACGTTAATTGGACATGAGAACATAGAATAACATAACTAGCTAACGTTATTTTAACCAAGCTACTTTACTGCAAAGTCGCTGCCTTGAAGTTTAACGTACCAGACAACTAAGCTAGCTGCCTTACCCATACGCTAGCTAACGTCAGCTAACGTTAATTGGACCTGAGAACATAGAATAACATAACTAAGCTAACGTTATTTTAACCAAGCTACTTTACTGCTAAGTCGCTGCCTTGAAGTCAACGGTGAGGGCTCAAAACACCAAAGACCCTGCAGCTGGCTCTTATTGCCACTGGCTGCATACAGGTGTCCAGGCTAAGCTAGGTTTGCCTAGCCTTGTTGAGTTATTGCGTTCAGAATGAAAAATTGCTGGGCTTTGTTGGTATTTTTCGTTGACTTAAGGATGATGGGGAGATACAGTAACCGCAAAATGCAACCGGTCTGAAATATCTTGGGAGCTGAATTATAACATTGAGGCTTTGAAAATGAATGCACATTACTGTAATTATAGTGCAATATACCAGAATAAAAAAATTCTATGTCACCTGTGATAAATTCACAAATCATGTTATGCAGAACACAATTATTTTCTAAATTATTGGTCTCAAGAAAAGACTAACAACTGAATTTGAATTGCAAACTTGAATATCGAACCGCAAGCTATTGTTATCACGATCGAGTAGGTCCTCGCAAGATTTTCCTTTTTTGTTCCACCAAAATGAGTCTCTTCCTTCTCACTGTCGCCTCAGTCATGCATTTGATTGGGGTTTAAGGCTGAGGTCTCCTATAGTGTATTGAACCAAATGTTTTGTTAAATGTGCTATAAAAAGAAATTTGATTTGAGTTTGACGAGGGCAACTGAAATGGAGAGCTTACTGTATTTTACATACCCTGAGAACTGAAACTTCTGTCTCCATAGAAAGCCTGACATCCAGGTTCCCTATCTGTATATTGACATGGGAGCTGCTGTGCTGTGTGCCAGCTTCATGTCATTTGGCGTGAAAAGGAGGTGGTTTGCACTGGCGTCTGCCGTGCAGTTGGCTATCAGCACATACGCCTCGTACATTGGAGGACAGGTGCTTTACGGGGATTGGTTGAAGGTGAGTACAGAGCTGATGGACTAATCAGATTATCACTCAGTGTCCTGGTAGTGCTCAGCTGATTCTCAATTTTGTGACCCACAGGTGCGAATGTACTCTAGGGCGATCGCTATCATCGGTGGTTTCCTTATCCTGGCTAGTGGAGCAGGGGAAGTGTACCGTCAGAAGCCCCGTACAAGGTCCCTGCAATCAACTGGACAGGTGTTCTTGGGGATATACCTCATCTGCACGGTGAGAATTCTGAAGATCAGAGCTGCTAATGTGCCCCTACTCAATTAACCCGTCACATTCAGTCAAGATTACTAGAATATAGTGTGTCCAATTGTTACAAGACCTCTATGTGTTAATTAAATTATTAGTTTCATTGCTATGCAAAGGACGTTTTCCTTAAACCAAGCATTGACAGAATGCAACTGCAGGCTTCTTGGTGAATTCCACACAATTATAATGTTCATGTAGGTCTATGCATTGCTCTGTTCTCTTATGCGCTCATACAGCAATTTGTCAATTGTTAGCCAGTAGCTTTGCTTTAGAGGTAATTTGTGTTCGTATTTTCTTAACAAACTGAAGTAACGTACATTGTTGACAAATGTGCAACCTAACCAGTTATTTTGAAATGGTGTCAGTGTAACTTTACTGCCCTTTCATAATGTCCCACCATACATTTTTAATTTACAAACTATTATTTGCCATATTGTTTTATCCAATACATATACTCAACTGTATTCGGTATTGGCTTGTTTTATGTTACTATTGAGGTCTGAGGTATGATTATCATGGCAGCAGAAGTTTTTTAAGTGTAGTTATGCTGTCCTCCCACAGGTTTATTCCCTCCAGCACAGCCAGGAGGATAGGATGGCCTACTTAAACCACATTCCCGGTGGGGAGTTCACCCTGCAGCTGCTGTTCGTGCTGTACGGGGTGCTGGCGCTCTCCTTCCTCTCTGGCTACTATGTGCGCCTGGCCGCCAAGATCCTGGCCACCCTGTTGCCACTGGTAGTGCTCTTCATCGACGGCAACATTGGCTACTGGCATCACAGCCGGCGCGTGGAGTTCTGGAACCAGATGAAGCTGATTGGACATAGCGTGGGGATCTTTGGGGCAGTTCTCATCCTGGCCACAGATGGCTGAAGACCTGTTCCTCACTGAAGGAGAGCAGTCTGTCAGGAGTTAGAATGGCTGGCAGGTCAGCAGGGCACATAGGGGTATCCTATAGCCACCGTCCTTTTGACCCTTAAGACTAACAGGCACTCGGGGGGAGTGTTGTTGGGAGGGAACATGAGCTCACTTACCCCCTGCTGAACACTCAAGCTCTCCATTATCTGTATGTGCAGCTTCTCTCTCATATGCAAAAAACAGGTCGTTTTTATCTTGAAAATATGAATGCTATGTTTACATGACATTTTTTTTTTGGTAGCATTTTTGGTTTTGTATCTGGAACTGAAAATCATGGGATCATGGTATTATGTTATCTATTGTGAAATGGATGCGTTTTTAAACCCAATGCTATTTTATGGTCCACTGAATGCAGGTATTAAGTACATTTTGAAGAATAAAGGGAAGCAAACGTTTAAAAGTTGAATTATATAGCTCTACGGTTAGTTGTAGTGCTTTGCTTTGATTTATTTGGAAGATTTTTGGTTTTTGTATAGTTTGGTTTAAACTGACAGAAGTGTGATATTGCGGATGGAACATTTAGGGCCTGATTTGAAGACCTTTAGCATCTGCAAAACCTTTTAGCACTCGCAAAACCAATAACATGGCCAATGATTGGTGATGGTATTTGTTTTGCACCAATCATTGGTTGTGTTGTTTGTTTTCTGTGTGCTAAAAGGTTTTGCATGTGCTAAAGATCTTTGTAAATCAGGCCCTAAATGTTTTTGCGCATGCTATTGTACTCAGTCATTTAAAAATGTTCTGCCTGTTTACTTTGGAATGCAGGAGTGAAATTGGGTCTTCTGTAAGCCAATGTACAAACATCAATTCCAAAAAAAGTTGGGACTATGTAAAATTCTAATTAAGGCAGAAAGCACTGATTTGTACATTCTATTTTGCATGTATTGAAATTGAAAACAGTACAAAGAAATTATATTTTATGTTTTACCATATCAACTTTATTCATTTTTGTAAATAAAGTTCCAGCCACGATTATTGGCACCCCTGGTAAAGATGAGTAAAAAGGGTTATAAAAAATTCACCGTTTGGTGAATTGGCTTAATCTCAGACTGAAAAATTTATTTTGAGAAAAAAAAATCCCTCATCAAGAAATAATTATTTTTATCAAAACCACGATTATTGGCACCCCTGCATTTATATATAGAATAAAGAAATAATTTTTTATATTTTGGTCGTATATCCTCTGCATGCCATGACTTCCTGATGTCTGTGACCCAACAACATCAAAAGATTCTTGATATCTTATTTTCTGGTACGACACGTTCAGAAAAAGTTGGGACGGGCAAAAAAAAAAAAAATACTGGGAATTTCTTTCCCAGAAAAACACCTGTTTGGAGCATTCAACAGGTAAACAAATGAATAGGTTACAGGTGATGCTATCATGACTGTGTATTAAAGGAGCATCCATGACGAAGGCTCTGGCGTTTACGAGCAAGGATAAGCCATTTCGCAAATATCGCCATCTTGGCTAAGCACGTATGTGAAATGCATCGTGGGATTGTTTGGGAACATCGCTGCAGGTACTGTCCTGTGGTCCCATGGCTGCGAGTATAGAGGAAAGTTTTGAGAGTTGGAACATAGACAATTTGAAGCGATATTTATTAGAAGTTCCTGTGACAAATACACGAAAATGTGTTTTAATTGCGCACTGTCATGCTGCAAGTATTTTAAAACTAAAGCCAAGGGCTGCAATAGCGGGCTACACAACTGAAATAGAAAGACAGCGGCTAGAGAAGCTAGTATGGATGAAAGTGTAATTACCCTCCCTGTACCCGATATCTTCCAATCTGGTTGGGAAGATGGCCCATACAGCTATCCCTATATACAGTCAAGCCGGAAAGTCTGCACACCCCTTTCACTTTCTCCACGTTTTATTACATTTCAGTCTAATACTGCAATAGATTGAGTTCATTTTTTGCCTCAAACATCTACACACAATAGCCAATAATGACAAAGTGAAAACAGGTTTTTAGAAAATATGAAATTTTATTTTACTGACAAAAATAGGTTATTTAGGGGTTACATATCTGTACACACCCTTCGTCTAATACTTGGTTGCTGCACCTTTGGCAGCGATTACAGCTTCAAGGCATCTTGGGAAAGAAGCTACGAGCTTGGCACACTTGTTTCTGCACATTTTTTCCCATTCATCTTGGCATAACCTTGTAAGCTCCGTCAGGTTGGGTGGGGAGCGTCGGTACACAGCCATTTTCAGCTCTTTCCACAGATGTTCAATTGGATTCACGTCTGGGCTCTGGCTGGGCCACTCAAGGACATGCACAGACTTTCTCCGAAGCCACTCCTTTGTTCTCTTGGCTGTGTGCATCGGGTCGTTGTCATGTTGGAAGGTAAACCTTCGCCCCAGTCTGAGGTCCAGAGCGCTCTGGAGCAGGTTTTCTTCAAGGATCTCGGTGTACTTAGCTGCATTCATCTTTCCCTCTATCAGGACTAGTCGCCCCGTTCTCGCTGCTGAAAATCATCCGCACGTCATGATGCTGCCACCGCCATGCTTCACTGTAGGGATGGTATTAGCCAAGTGATGAGCGGTGCCTGGTTTCCTCCAGACGTGACGCTTGGTATTCAGGCCAAAAAGTTCAATTTTGGTTTCATCAGACCAGAGAATCTTGATTCTCATGGTTTGAGAGTCCTCTAGGTGCCTTTTTGGCAAACTCCAAGCGGGCTGTGATGTGCCTTTTACTAAGGAGGGGCCTCCGTCTGGCCACTCTACCATAAAGGCCTGATTGGTGGAGTGCTGCCTGGATGCTTGATCTTCTGAAAGGTTCTCCCATCTCCACAAGGATATGCTGGAGCTCTGTCAGAGTGACCCTCGGGTTCCTGCTCACCTCCCTGGCCGAGGCTCCCCGATTGCTCAGTTTAGCCGGGCGGCCAGGTCTAAGAAGATTCTTGGTGGTCCCAAACTTCTTCCATTTACGAATGATGGTGGCCACTGTGCTCATTGGGACCTGTAAAGCTGCAGAGATTTTTCCGTACCCTTCTCCAGATCTATGCCTTGACACAATCCTGTTTCTGAAGTCTGCAGATAATTCCTTTGACCCCATGGCTTGGAGTTTGCTCTGACATGCACTGTCAACTGTGGGACCTTATTTAGGCAGGTGTTGGCAATCCCCAATAATTTCCAATCAATTGAATTTATCACAGGTGGACTCCAATTAAGTTCTAGAAACATCTCAAGCAGTATCAGTGGAAACAAAATGCACCTCAGCTCACTTTTGGGTGTCATATCAAAGGGTGTGCACACTTGTGTACATATGATATTTTACATTTTGATTTTTTATAAATTAGCACAAATGTCTAAACCTGTTTTCACTTTGTCATTATGGGCTATTTTGTGTAGAATTTTGAGACAAAAAACTCAATCTATTGTAGAATATGTCTGTAACGTAATAAAACGTGGAGAAGGTGAAAGGGGTGTGCAGACTTTCCGGCTTGACTGTATTACAAAGTGGTGTTGAAAACTACTTTGACAAAAGTAAGGGTTGTGAATCCTAATGTGTGATTATCTAGTGAAGAATATTCAATGAAAATGATGTCACATTCACCTAGTAGCCCCGTATAATTATACTGATAAAACAAGAAACTTTAATTGTATAGCACTTTTCAAAAAAAAAATATGACACTCAGAATCCGAGCCCTATCTACTGTGGCATACTATTTAGTGATAATACGCGAAAAATATCCTCCATACTATTATCAGCGAAAACCCGGAAATCATCCCGGGATATTAGGGACGCTCAATTTTCAGAATTGGTTTTTAAAGTATAGCTTACTCAACTGGCATATTCAATCGTAGGCAAGTGCGCTGATTTGGACAGTTGTAAAATGCCATGCATACATAGGTTACATCAAATAAAAAGACAGAGACAGAGGAACATAAAAACAATTATATCCTTAATCTAATATCCCAAATAGACTACTATCAATAATATTAATATCCTGATTACATGGATATTATTGATGATTGATGTTTTAATAAATTTAAAAAAAAAAATTTTTTTAATCAGTTTGCATTATGTAGTTTGATATGATGAACAACATTTGGATTATTAAACATGATTAACACATGGATACAGTCAAATATATTTTTAGATGTAGGCTAAATATAGGCTACGTACGTTAGGCTAAATTATGCAAAATGGTAATAGCCTAAAACATGAATTACTTCAGTAAAAGACAGCAAATGCACATAAATAGATTGACATTACATTATTATTTTTCAGAAAAAAGGCAGCTTGTGTGTTTATGTTTGAGATCTTGCTGTTGAAAACATGTGCCATGATTTGCTGGATGCATTCAACTGTATGAACATAGGATAAAACAAGACTTAGTCTATTGCGTTAGGCTACATACGGCAACATTTTATATTGTTTTGAAAGGACCGGGTAACGTTTACGATAAGTAGCCTATTGAAGGTTGTCAATTGTCCTATGCAATAACAAACTGAATGATATGGGAAACAAAAATGTCAGAAATATTATGCTTACACGCTGAACTATGTTTTTTAAATTTATTTATATTATTTAAATTTTATTTATTTATTTTTGCCTGTGGCTGAATTATTTTTTAGTGCACCCCAGCGCCTATGTGTCCATATACATACAGCAGCTGTAGCGAGAGCGATGTTCCCAAACAATCCCAGTATGCATTTCAAATATCACGTGATTAGCCAAGATGGCGGTATTTGTGATACGGCTTATCGGTCGAGGTTTGCCACTTTGCGAAGAACTGCGTGAGCGAATAGTCCCAACAGTTTAAGAACAATGTTTCTCAACACACGATTGCAAGGAATTTAGGGATGTAACCATATATAGTCCATAATATTATTAAAAGATTCAGAGAATCTGGAGAAATCTCTGTGCGTAAAGGGCAAGGCCGAAAACCAATATTGAATGTCTGTGACCTTCGATCCCTCAGACGGCACCGCATTAAAAACCAGCATGCTTCTGGAATGAATATAACCACATGGGCCCGGGAATACTTTGGAAAACCGTTGTCAGTAAACACAGTTCGTCGCTGCATCTACAAATGCAAGATAAGACTCCACTACACAAAGCGTAAGCCATATATCGACAACATCCAGAAACTGCGTCGACTTCTCCAGGCTCAAGCTCATCTGAAATGGGCTGACGCAAAGTGTAAATGTGTGCTGTGGTCTGAAGAGTCCTCCTTTCAAATTGTTTTTGGAAATAATGGACATCGTGTTCTCCGGGCCAAAGAGGAAAAGGACCATTACCAACGCAAGGTTCAAAAGCCAGTGTCTGTCATGGTATGGGGGTGTGTTAGTGCCCATGGCATGGGTAGCTTGCACATCTGTGAAGGCACCATTAACGCTGAAGGGTACATATGCATTTTGGAGCAACATATGCTGCCATTTAGTCTTTTATAATAACATAATTTTTTTTTAAAGTTTTATTTAAAAAATGATACTTGCCAGGATTTTGTGAATCTGGGGTAAAAAACAAAACAAAAAGTTTTATTATTTTTATAAAGTATAATTCCTGCCTGTTATAACATAATCCATGAAACATGGTTAAAAAAACACCACACTGCAATATTTGTGCTGTGAGGGTAATGGCAGATATATTCAGCAATATAGGAGTAGGGTGTGCTTTAAACCTTTTGCAGAAGCCACACTTATCTTGAGTGATTTAAGCAGTTTGCAGTTTACATTGGGGTTTTTGCCTTGCTTGAAGGTACACCTGTGGGGGTTTACACGGGATTGTTAGGTTTACGGATTCTTTGCAGAGCAGCTAAGCAAGTTATTTATATTTCAACATTTTAAAGCACAACTGAACTTTGGTAGAACTTTGGGTTGTGTAGTTACTATTTTCTTCAATGTTGGTACATCGGTTTTTTAGCATGAATATATACTACTAGTAACCAGGGCCGGCTTTACAGTATAGGTGACAAGGCGGTCGCCTAAGGCGCCACGTTTACAGGGGTGCAATTTGGCGCCCGGCATGACCCTTCTAGATTTTTCCGCACTTCTTTGGATTGTCTGCTGCCAGGAGCTCCTGTTCATAAAACAAATACATACACGCATCTCATTTTCGCCATAAGATGATCACAAAATTAACCCATATTTCTCATGTTATGCTTTAGCTGGTATTGTCTAATGTGTCCTTACATCTTCGCTGCAACCATGGGTTGTATTAACTGAGAATTTGGGGAAAAATACAAATGCCATCTGTCATTTTGACAGATAAAAAAATATTTCTGACTGCAATAGCCTAAAAAGTATATGTGAACAGTCTATTGTACTTCTAGCCATGCCTTGCTGTGGGGCTGTCATTGTGATTGGCACTCCTCCTCTCTTCCCATTAATTCTAGCATAGATTTTTCTAGTTATCGGAATTGCATCTCTCTCACGGAGGAAGACCCCCAACACCTATCCGATAGATCAGAAACACTCTGCCGGAGGCAGGCGTGGATGTGTCAGTGACTACTTTCCACAGAAGACTTCACGAACGGAACTACAGAGGCTACACGACAAGATGCAAACCACTAGTTAGCCGCAAAAACAGGATGGTCAGGTTACAGTTAAAGTACCTAAAAGGGCCTGTAGAGTTCTGGGAAAAGGTCTAGTAGACAGATGAGACCAATATTCACTTGTATCAGAGTGATGGCTAGTGCAAAGTGTGGAGGCTGAATGGAACTGCCAAAGATCCAAAGCATACCACCTCATCTGTGAAATGTGGTGGGGTGTTATGGTTTGGTTATGTTTGGCTGCCACAGGTACCGACTCGCTTGTCTTCATTGAAGATGTAACTGCTGATAGCGGCAGCAGAATGAATTGAAGAAACATCTTAACTTCTCAAGGTCAAGCAAAAAAAACTCCAAACTCATTGGACGGGGCTTCATCCTACAACAAGACTATGATCCCAAACATATTTCTAAAGCAACAAAGGAAGCCAAAAACTGGAGAATCCTTGTCTGGCCAAGATTTGAAGATTTGTTTTATATGCTGAAGGCAACCAACTCCCGAAAAAAAATGCTGAAGATGGTTGCAGTACAGGCATGTCAGAGCTTCACAAGAGAAGATACTCAGCACCTGGTGATGTCTATGGGTCACAGACATTAAGCAGTCATTCCATGCAAAGGTTATGAGACAAACTACTAGGCATTGTCAGATATGTCCTTAAATCACGGCCTTCGAGAGAGAGAGAGACAATATAATTGGTATGGCTTTTCATGGTCCATACAATATCATTATCATATTGTTATGAAGTAGCCTAGCCTGGTTGAATGGACCAGAATATTACTGCTGTACTGTTTGTGTTTCTCTCTTTTCCCTCCCCTTATCAAAGGAAATGTCCTGAGCTCATTATCAATGCATAGATCTAGGATGGCACCAATCTGTAAGTTTTATTACCTCTGAGGAGACACAGAACAGAAAACTATTTTGGGCCCAGTGTGGCCTAGAATATCATAAGGTTCATGGTTTCCTTTTTTATTTATTTTTCTGTTTGAAAGCCAATCTGTGACATGCAATTGAAATAATCAATTGAAAGCATAAATGCCTATGTAGATAATGGTTCTGGAGGTCTGATGTTTGTAATTTAACTTTTTGGAGTAGCTCCAGTTTCAAGCGGAGGCCAGGGTGTTACCACTGGACTTGTCACATGGATGTAATACTTTGCCCAAATTTGAAGATTACACAACTGTCTGGATTTAATGATTGGACTACAATCAATCAACTCCTGCTTGTTCAATGAATTTCGATCAAGGAATAAGCTAAATGGATCAATAGTATGATCAATATTATTCGGACTAACCATTAGCCTATGAGTTCCCAGTAATTCCCGACATGGCTGTTATTTTGCAAAATATATGCTACATTTATATTTACATTTCGTTAAAAGGACCTGCAACAGTTGAGAATAAGCTATCGATGGCTTCAGTCTCACCTTAGAAAATGCTAAATTAGCCTGTTTGTTTTGTTTGATTATGCAATGAAAGTGTCAAACATCAGTTCCATGAGGCTGTTCTCATGGAGTTCTCGAAGTTCAAGCTTCATCCGAAAAAGTTGTTTGCGTAAAACAAAACTAATAAAACTAGAAATTCTGTTACGCCCAGCTGTAATTTATTGTTCAAAGCATACAATAAGACATTGCAAACACCGTTGCTAAGGTTATAATGTCCTATATTGGATAAAAGAGTAAAACATTAAACCAGAATGAACTGGAACGCATGGGACGTTTTTTAATTTTTTAATGGGGGGGTTTTAGTGTAATTGCGTTACACGAACCCTTGCCATGAAGAACCATATAAGTGCCACAGTTGAAACATATTTAGGTATTGCCTAATGTTTGTTATTACATTGATTATTTCTTTTGATTTAATTTTTAAAACATTTTATTAATGTTTTAATTTCTATAATGTGGAAGAACAGTACATCTCCATGGAACTCCATGTGATGTTGCTGCAATCTTTCTTGCATGAACCGGCACATACTGTCCCCTTGTCGACAAAAAAATGAAATAGATCTGTGAACTAACGTATTGACCACAGAGTAGCTATTGTTGGGTTTATCTTCTTGCTATGACGGAATACAAATATTTGGTGGTGAAAAAATATTTTTATGAACTCCACTGAAACACTATTATCCACTGTGTCACGCATGGGTAGGTATATTCGCAGGTGAGACTAGGTGGTGGGTTGCTTGTTAAATGGACTTGCTACGCGACTTTAGTGGCACTTAGAAACTCTGTATTTGGCAGAGTTGTCACAAATCGTGTACTACTAAAGATAGAATACGGGGCTTGTTGTTTCCACTCATAGTTTGGTTGCAAGAGCAACAATGTCTGAGTTGAGCAAAATCTTGACGCTGGCGCCATAGCCACTAGGGTGTCTGCGCGAAGGGGCTGTGGGGAATCTCCCACTCTTCCTCATCCTGCAGCACCGACATCAGGAGTGGGATCACCATAGTTCCCTAAACACACAGACACTTTATTCAAGTTATATGAGTTTTAAGGTATAAAACGTAGATGGTGGAGCACACACACACACACACACACACACACACACACACACACACACACACACACACACACGAAAGCACATGCACAAGCATGTGCATGTTCAGACAGACACAAATGTAATGTGGTTAGGTACTTCTTACTGCTTTACCCATCTGAGCTATCTACCTCAGAGGTGGATCTAGGTTTTTCTCCATTCACAGGGCACCAGAGAATTAATTTCACATGAACAGTAAATAATTAATAATTTAGGAGGAAACTAGCAATACCTTAAGACAACACAATTTGTAACAAAAAATGTATTTACAAATAATTAACAAAAGACTGAAAGAATGAAAAGAAAAGATATTTCAGTCAAATACTATAGTTATCTAACACACAAGATTTGAGGTCATTATACTCTCATTATAGTCTGTTTTGTTGTCGGTGAACACTTGAGCTGGACTGTGGTGACGTTCTTTGTCTGGTGTGGAAAGGGGACGGATGATGTCTTTAGATTACGTGGGAACTCACAAGTCGGTCCTTCCTCCTGGCCGAAACCAATGTCTTGACCTCAGATTTACTCTGAATCTTCCATTGTGAGTAATGGTGTGAGTAGTTGATTCCCAGCCTATTTTCTTATGATGGTCTCATCACAAGTGTAGGCCTGGCTTGGTCCAGGGCCTTGGAGTCTGTGTCGGTCAGGAACAAAGAGAGCTGCAAAGCACCCTCTCAAAGGGAAGCTTGAAGAGAAGAGAGAACCCCCCCCCCCCCCCCCCGAAAATAGGAAAGAAGAAACCCCCCTTGCCTGAAGGCACTCTGCCTCTTTTGCCTCCTTTTCCTCCTTTTTAAAGATGTGTTGGGCTCCTGTATCTGTTTGGTCAACCTGTGCAGATTGGCTTATAGGGAACATCCCAGATTCACACAAGCTATTGATCAGCACTGACGTCACACACAATAGTTCATGTCCCCTGCACATATGCCGTATGACCCATTCCATTGAGTCGTAAAATGTTTTCAATTTCCTTTTGTTGAAAAGGGGAGAAATGGGAGCAAATCAGTTAACTTTTCTCAACAAAGAACACACTGTTTGTACGCTACATAATCAATTGCACATACATGAAAAACAAAAACCCAGTTAATTCAGGATGTCACACATAGCAGAAAATCATATCGCAAAAAATCTCACAGAAGATATATCTGAATTGGGCATCTGTACAAACGGCTTCATACAAACTGCCATCTGTTTAAATCCTCAAGATAAGCATTCTTAAATTCGTATATTCTTGTATGCCGGCAACTTCACCTGACGTTCCCCCTGGGAAAAATGAAGTTATTCCATTCTATTCTGATATGGTGTCTGAAACATATGAAGGGAGAAAAGATAAATACAGCATAACCTTCTGCATTGTGTCTCAACATGTTGGCAGGCAGTGAAAACTTTTGTTTTCAGATTTAAATTTGAATAAAGTAAAATTGAATGTTGTCAATGTGTCTCTCGCTATATGTCTGACTGTGTGGTCCGCTCGACGTTACAGTAGCTTAGCCTACAGCTGCACCCCCCACCCCCAACATCTCTGTTGCTATGTCTGAGCGATCCTCCTCTGCGTTACACAGACACAGATTTCCACGGGGCCGGACATAGGCAGGGCAACTGCCCTTCTCCCCAAACTACAGAAATATTAAAGCCAAACTGTAGTCATTTTTACTGCACAGCTCACAACCAAATGTGAACGTGGCGTGAGAAAATAAAGAACTTACGGATAATGTCCAAGCTATTATGGAGTTTTAAAAATGTCATACTTCTACTTGTGCATACAATGTATTGCAAACACTAATAATATTAATGATCTGTGGTAGGCTACTTTCTTTTGCAGTAGTTGTCTTCTTTTATGATATACAAGGATTGCTGGAAAATATGTCTGTGTGGCCTGCTATTGTTGTCCAATGGTATTGTCGTGGTTTCCAAGCGACAAGAATTTCAAAGTTCTCAGCTTTCGGTCCCAATTTTTCTTTATAAGTTTAAAAAAAATCTTAGAATCTTTCAGAATGCTAGACTTTACTTCATACACCGCGTCATAAAGCCGTAGCACCTCTGCAGAGTCGCTCAACAAACATCAGTTAAAGTATCTTTTTATACAGTTTTCTTATCTCTAGGACCCTCCCAATTCTCCGCCCAACAGGTGTCTTCTCAGCCACAGTAGTTTTCCATGTTCCAGCCTTGCCCCCTCTTATCTGCTGGCAGCATCTTCTGCTGAGAGTTCTCAGACTCCCATCTCTAGCCCCCCCCCCCCCTTTCCACCCTCTCTTCTTCGGCAGCATTTTCTACTGAGACCTGAGAAACCATAGTGGTCAGACACCAGGTGTTTGGAAGATACCCAACTTGTTATCAGACCCTCTCTAAGGCACCAAAAAATAACTGTGGCTTCAGCTTTAATAGTTAGACTCAGCTTTCATATTCAGAGAAATAAACATTTCTATGTCTCACTGTGACCATTCTATTTATTAACTCTATGGGATTCTGTGAAAGTGCATTTTAATTAATATATCACTATGTGTTTTATATCACTATGTGTTTTGGTGCGCATGATACATTCATAGATACATATTCAAATATAATCAATACATATTGTCACAGATAATACAGTTTACAGGTGACCCAAATATAATCAATACCCCTAATTCTCTTGCAAGGAGTTACCTGATTTTTGCTGGAGGTGACTGCTCATACATACAGCCTTCTGGCCGGTTAGCTCAGTTGGTTAGAGCGTGGTGCTAATAACGCCAAGGTCACGGGGTCAACCCCCGTACGGGCCACAGGTAATTTAGCTTCATTTCAGCCTTTTTTGTCATCGAAAATTACAAAATGCACTCGCCTGCCCGAACGTAAGCACTAGTATCTCACACGATTAGTGGATAAACCGGACCCGGCCTGGACTTAGTGACTATATAAGGGTCACCCCGCTCCCTACTGCACAATCTCTGGCTCAAATCTTTGTACAACTTGCCTGCACTTTCACATTTTCAAAACGCTTGTCACAAGCCCATGGAAAGTCGACGGGTAACGTCACAGTCACTTTGTCCGTATTTTTCCTCAATCTACGATCTGAACACAGGAAAGGTCTTGAAAAGAGTTCAAAAAACACCAGTGGAGAATGCGGACATGAATCCCGTTACCCATGCAAAGCTTGGGCTCTAGCTCTGGGGCTAATTCTCATCTGACTGCCAGTGCTAGTACTAGGTGGAAATCTTTTAATTCCTTGCCACGCGCCAAAAAAACAGAAAAACCCTTTTTTTAAATCCATGTTATTGTCTGTCTCTCATAGCAGACTCCACAGAAATCAAGTACAAGAGGTGGGGCCCACAGCTGCGGTGGGTTCCATGGTGTAATGGTCAGCACTCTGGACTCTGAATCCAGTGATCCGAGTTCAAATTTCGGTGGGACCTCTCGTCTTCTTCTGTCTCCGGTTTTGAATTATTTGCGTACCTGCCGCATCTTCTCCCCTAATTCTCTTGCAAGGAGTTATCTGATTTTTGCTGGAGGTGACTGCTCATTTAGTCAGCCATCTGGCTGGTTAGCTCAGTTGGTTAGAGCGTGGTGCTAATAACGCCAAGGTCACGCGTTCGACCCCCGTACGGGCCACAGGCAATTTAGCTTCATTTCAGCCTGTTTTGTCATCGAAAATTACAAAATGCACTCGCCTGCCCGAACGTAAGCACGAGTATCTCACACGATTAGTGGATAAACCGGACCTGGCCTGGACTTAGTGACGATACAATTTTTTGCGTACCTGCTGCATCTTCTCCCCTAATTCTCTTGCAAGGAGTTACCTAATTTTTGCTGGAGGTGACTGCGCATACATTCAGCCTTCTGGCCGGTTAGCTCAGTTGTTTAGAGCATGGTGCTAATAACGCCAAGGTCAAGGGTTCGACCCCCGTCCGGGCCACAGGTAATTTAGCTTCATTTCAGCCTTTTTTGTCATCGAAAATTACAAAATGCACTCGCCTGCCCGAACGTAAGCACTAGTATCTCACACGATTAGTGGATAAACCGGACCCGGCCTGGACTTAGTGACTATATAAGGGTCACCCCGCTCCCTACTGCACAATCTCTGGCTCAAATCTTTGTACAACTTGCCTGCACTTTCACAGTTTCAAAACGCTTGTCACAAGCCCATGGAAAGTCGACGGGTAACGTCACACTTTGTCCGTATTTTTCCTCAATGTACGATCTGAACACAGGAAAGGTCTTGAAAAGAGTTCAAAAAACACCAGTGGAGAATGCGGACATGAATCCCATTACCCATGCAAAGCTTGGGCTCTAGCTCTGGGGCTAATTCTCATCTGACTGCCAGTGCTAGTACTAGGTGGAAATCTTTTCATTCCTTGCCACGCGCCAAAAAAACAGAAAAACCCTTTTTTTAAATCCATGTTATTGTCTGTCTCTCAAAGCAGACTCCACAGAAATCAAGTACAAGAGGTGGGGCCCACACCTGCGGTGGTTTCCATGGTGTAATGGTCAGCACTCTGGACTCTGAATCCAGTGATCCGAGTTCAAATCTCGGTGGGACCTCTCGTCTTCTTCTGTCGCCGGTTTTGAATTATTTGCGTACCTGCCGCATCTTCTCCCCTAATTCTCTTGCAAGGAGTTATCTGATTTTTGCTGGAGGTGACTGCTCGTTCATTCAGCCATCTGGCCGGTTAGCTCAGTTGGTTAGGGCGTGGTGCTAAAAACGCGAAGGTCATGCGTTCGACCCCCGTCCGGGCCACGGGTAATTTAGCTTCATTTCAGCCTGTTTTGTCATCGAAAATTACAAAATGCACTCGCCTGCCCGAACGTAAGCACGAGTATCTCACACGATTAGTGGATAAACCGGACCTGGCCTGGACTTAGTGACGATACAATTTTTTGCGTACCTGCCGCATCTTCTCCCCTAATTCTCTTGCAAGGAGTTATCTGATTTTTGCTGGAGGTGACTGCTCATTCATTCAGCCATCTGGCCGGTTAGCTCAGTTGGTTAGAGCGTGGTGCTAATAACGCCAAGGTCACAGGTTCGACCCCCGTACGGGCCACAGCTAATTTAGCTTCATTTCAGCCTTTTTTGTCATCGAAAATTACAAAATGCACTCGCCTGCCCGAACGTAAGCACTAGTATCTCACACGATTATTGGATAAACCGGACCCGGCCTCTTTGTACAACTTGCCTGCACTTTCACAGTTTCAAAACGCTTGTCACAAGCCCATGGAAAGTCGACGGGTAACGTCACAGTCACTTTGTCCGTATTTTTCCTCAATCTACGATCTGAACACAGGAAAGGTCTTGAAAAGAGTTCAAAAAACACCAGTGGAGAATGCGGACATGAATCCCGTTACCCATGCAAAGCTTGGGCTCTAGCTCTGGGGCTAATTCTCATCTGACTGCCAGTGCTAGTACTAGGTGGAAATCTTTTCATTCCTTGCCACGCGCCAAAAAAACAGAAAAACCCTTTTTTTAAATCCATGTTATTGTCTGTCTCTCATAGCAGACTCCACAGAAATCAAGTACAAGAGGTGGGGCCCACAACTGCGGTGGGTTCCGTGGTGTAATGGTCAGCACTCTGTACTCTGAATCCAGTGATCCGAGTTCAAATCTCGGTGGGACCTCTCGTCTTCTTCTGTCTCCGGTTTTGAATTATTTGCGTACCTGCCGCATCTTCTCCCCTAATTCTCTTGCAAGGAGTTATGTGATTTTTGCTGGAGGTGACTGCTCATTCATTCAGCCATCTGGCCGGTTAGCTCAGTTGGTTAGAGCGTGGTGCTAATAACTCCAAGGTCAAGGGTTCGACCCCTGTACGGGCCACAGCTAATTTAGCTTCATTTCAGCCTGTTTTGTCATCGAAAATTACAAAATGCACTCGCCTGCCCGAACGTAAGCACGAGTATCTCACACGATTAGTGGATAAACCGGACCCGGCCTGGACTTAGTGACTATATAAGGGTCACCCCGCTCCCTACTGCACAATCTCTGGCTCAAATCTTTGTACAACTTGCCTGCACTTTCACAGTTTCAAAACGCTTGTCACAAGCCCATGGAAAGTCGACGGGTAACGTCACAGTCACTTTGTCCGTATTTTTCCTCAATCTACGATCTGAACACAGGAAAGGTCTTGAAAAGAGTTCAAAAAACACCAGTGGAGAATGCGGACATGAATCCCGTTACCCATGCAAAGCTTGGGCTCTAGCTCTGGGGCTAATTCTCATCTGACTGCCAGTGCTAGTACTAGGTGGAAATCTTTTCATTCCTTGCCACGCGCCAAAAAAACAGAAAAACCCTTTTTTTAAATCCATGTTATTGTCTGTCTCTCATAGCAGACTCCACAGAAATCAAGTACAAGAGGTGGGGCCCTCAGCTGCGGTGGGCTCCATGGTGTAATGGTCAGCACTCTGGACTCTGAATCCAGTGATCCGAGTTCAAATCTCGGTGGGACCTCTCGTCTTCTTCTGTCTCCGGTTTTGAATTATTTGCGTACCTGCCGCATCTTCTCCCCTAATTCTCTTGCAAGGAGTTACCTAATTTTTGCTGGAGGTGACTGCTCATACATTCAGCCTTCTGGCCGGTTAGCTCAGTTGGTTAGAGCGTGGTGCTAATAACGCCAAGGTCACGGGTTCGACCCCCGTACGGGCCACTGCTAATTTAGCTTCATTTCAGCCTGTTTTGTCATCGAAAATTACAAAATGCACTCGCCTGCCCGAACGTAAGCACGAGTATCTCACACGATTAGTGGATAAACCGGACCTGGCCTGGACTTAGTGACGATACAATTTTTTGCGTACCTGCCGCATCTTCTCCCCTAATTCTCTTGCAAGGAGTTACCTAATTTTTGCTGGAGGTGACTGCTCATACATTCAGCCTTCTGGCCGGTTAGCACAGTTGGTTAGAGCGTGGTGCTAATAACGCCAAGGTCACGGGTTTGACCCCCGTATGGGCCACAGCTAATTTAGCTTCATTTCAGCCTTTTTTGTCATCGAAAATTACAAAATGCACTCGCCTGCCCGAACGTAAGCACTAGTATCTCACATGATTAGTGGATAAACCGGACCCGGCCTGGACTTAGTGACTATATAAGGGTCACCCCGCTCCCTACTGCACAATCTCTGGCTCAAATCTTTGTACAACTTGCCTGCACTTTCACAGTTTCAAAACGCTTGTCACAAGCCCATGGAAAGTCGACGGGTAACGTCACAGTCACTTTGTCCGTATTTTTCCTCAATCTACGATCTGAACACAGGAAAGGTCTTGAAAAGAGTTCAAAAAACACCAGTGGAGAATGCGGACATGAATCCCGTTACCCATGCAAAGCTTGGGCTCTAGCTCTGGGGCTAATTCTCATCTGACTGCCAGTGCTAGTACTAGGTGGAAATCTTTTCATTCCTTGCCACGCGCCAAAAAAACAAAAAAAACCTTTTTTTAAATCCATGTTATTGTCTGTCTCTCATAGCAGACTCCACAGAAATCAAGTACAAGAGGTGGGGCCCAGAGCTGCGGTGGTTTCCATGGTGTAATGGTCAGCACTCTGGACTCTGAATCCAGTGATCCGAGTTCAAATCTCGGTGGGACCTCTCGTCTTCTTCTGTCTCCGGTTTTGAATTATTTGCGTACCTGCCGCATCTTCTCCCCTAATTCTCTTGCAAGGAGTTATCTGATTTTTGCTGGAGGTGACTGCTCATTCATTCAGCCATCTGGCTGGTTAGCCCAGATGGTTAGAGCGTGGTGCTAATAACGCCAAGGTCACGGGTTCGACCCCCGTACAGGCCGCAGCTAATTTAGCTTCATTTCAGCCTGTTTTGTCATCGAAAATTACAAAATGCACTCGCCTGCCCGAACGTAAGCACGAGTATCTCACACGATTAGTGGATAAACCGGACCTGGCCTGGACTTAGTGACGATACAATTTTTTGCGTACCTGCCGCATCTTCTCCCCTAATTCTCTTGCAAGGAGTTACCTAATTTTTGCTGGAGGTGACTGCTCGCACATTCATCCTTCCGGCCGGTTAGCTCAGTTGGTTAGAGCGTGGTGCTAATAACGCCAAGGTCACGGGTTCGACCCCCGTACGGGCCACAGCTAATTTAGCTTCATTTCAGCCTTTTTTGTCATCGAAAATTACAAAATGCACTCGCCTGCCCGAACGTAAGCACTAGTATCTCACACGATTAGTGGATAAACCGGACCCGGCCTGGACTTAGTGACTATATAAGGGTCACCCCGCTCCCTACTGCACAATCTCTGGCTCAAATCTTTGTACAACTTGCCTGCACTTTCACAGTTTCAAAACGCTTGTCACAAGCCCATGGAAAGTCGACGGGTAACGTCACAGTCACTTTGTCCGTATTTTTCCTCAATCTACGATCTGAACACAGGAAAGGTCTTGAAAAGAGTTCAAAAAACACCAGTGGAGAATGCGGACATGAATCCCGTTACCCATGCAAAGCTTGGGCTCTAGCTCTGGGGCTAATTCTCATCTGACTGCCAGTGCTAGTACTAGGTGGAAATCTTTTCATTCCTTGCCACGCGCCAAAAAAACAGAAAAACCCTTTTTTTAAATCCATGTTATTGTCTGTCTCTCATAGCAGACTCCACAGAAATCAAGTACAAGAGGTGGGGCCCACAGCTGCGGTGGGTTCCGTGGTGTAATGGTCAGCACTCTGTACTCTGAATCCAGTGATCCGAGTTCAAATCTCGGTGGGACCTCTCGTCTTCTTCTGTCTCCGGTTTTGAATTATTTGCGTACCTGCCGCATCTTCTCCCCTAATTCTCTTGCAAGGAGTTATCTGATTTTTGCTGGAGGTGACTGCTCGTTCATTCAGCCATCTGGCCGGTTAGCTCAGTTGGTTAGAGCGTGGTGCTAATAACGCCAAGGTCACGGGTTCGACCCCCGTACGGGCCACAGCTAATTTAGCTTCATTTCAGCCTGTTTTGTCATCGAAAATTACAAAATGCACTCGCCTGCCCGAACGTAAGCACGAGTATCTCACACGATTAGTGGATAAACCGGACCTGGCCTGGACTTAGTGACGATACAATTTTTTGCGTACCTGCCGCATCTTCTCCCCTAATTCTCTTGCAAGGAGTTACCAAATTTTTGCTGGAGGTGACTGCTCATACATTTAGCCTTCTGGCCGGTTAGCACAGTTGGTTAGAGCGTGGTGCTAATAACGCCAAGGTCACGGGTCCGACCCCCGTACGGGCCACAGCTAATTTAGCTTCATTTCAGCCTTTTTTGTCATCGAAAATTACAAAATGCACTCGCCTGCCCGAACGTAAGCACTAGTATCTCACACGATTAGTGGATAAACCGGACCCGGCCTGGACTTAGTGACTATATAAGGGTCACCCCGCTCCCTACTGCACAATCTCTGGCTCAAATCTTTGTACAACTTGCCTGCACTTTCACAGTTTCAAAACGCTTGTCACAAGCCCATGGAAAGTCGACGGGTAACGTCACAGTCACTTTGTCCGTATTTTTCCTCAATCTACGATCTGAACACAGGAAAGGTCTTGAAAAGAGTTCAAAAAACACCAGTGGAGAATGCGGACATGAATCCCGTTACCCATGCAAAGCTTGGGCTCTAGCTCTGGGGCTAATTCTCATCTGACTGCCAGTGCTAGTACTAGGTGGAAATCTTTTCATTCCTTGCCACGCGCCAAAAAAACAGAAAACCCCTTTTTTTAAATCCATGTTATTGTCTGTCTCTCATAGCAGACTCCACAGAAATCAAGTACAAGAGGTGGGGCCCAGAGCTCCGGTGGTTTCCATGGTGTAATGGTCAGCACTCTGGACTCTGAATCCAGTGATCCGAGTTCAAATCTCGGTGGGACCTCTCGTCTTCTTCTGTCTCCGGTTTTGAATTATTTGCGTACCTGCCGCATCTTCTCCCCTAATTCTCTTGCAAGGAGTTATCTGATTTTTGCTGGAGGTGACTGCTCATTCATTCAGCCATCTGGCCGGTTAGCTCAGTTGGTTAGAGCGTGGTGCTAATAACGCCAAGGTCACGGGTTCGACCCCCGTACGGGCCACAGCTAATTTAGCTTCATTTCAGCCTTTTTTGTCATCGAAAATTACAAAATGCACTCGCCTGCCCGAACGTAAGCACTAGTATCTCACACGATTAGTGGATAAACCGGACCTGGCCTGGACTTAGTGACGATACAATTTTTTGCGTACCTGCCGCATCTTCTCCCTTAATTCTCTTGCAAGGAGTTATCTGATTTTTGCTGGAGGTGACTGCTTTTTCATTCAGCCATCTGGCCGGTTAGCTCAGTTGGTTAGAGCATGGTGCTAATAACGCCAAGCTCACGGGTTCGACCCCCGTACGGGCCACAGGTAATTTAGCTTCATTTCAGCCTGTTTTGTCATCGAAAATTACAAAATGCACTCGCCTGCCCGAGCGTAAGCACTAGTATCTCACACTATTAGTGGATAAACCGGACCTGGCCTGGACTTAGTGACTATACAATTTTTTGCGTACCTGCCGCATCTTCTCCCCTAATTCTCTTGCAAGGAGTTACCTAATTTTTGCTGGAGGTGACTGCTCATACATTCAGCCTTCTGGCCGGTTAGCTCAGTTGGTTAGAGCGTGGTGCTAATAACGCCAAGGTCACGGGTTCGACCCCCGTACGGGCCACAGCTAATTTAGCTTCATTTCAGCCTTTTTTGTCATCGAAAATTACAAAATGCACTCGCCTGCCCGAACGTAAGCACTAGTATCTCACACGATTAGTGGATAAACCGGACCCGGCCTGGACTTAGTGACTATATAAGGGTCACCCCGCTCCCTACTGCACAATCTCTGGCTCAAATCTTTGTACAACTTGCCTGCACTTTCACTGTTTCAAAACGCTTGTCACAAGCCCATGGAAAGTCGACGGGTAACGTCACAGTCACTTTGTCCGTATTTTTCCTCAATCTACGATCTGAACACAGGAAAGGTCTTGAAAAGAGTTCAAAAAACACCAGTGGAGAATGCGGACATGAATCCCGTTACCCATGCAAAGCTTGGGCTCTAGCTCTGGGGCTAATTCTCATCTGACTGCCAGTGCTAGTACTAGGTGGAAATCTTTTCATTCCTTGCCACGCGCCAAAAAAACAGAAAAACCCTTTTTTTAAATCCATGTTATTGTCTGTCTCTCATAGCAGACTCCACAGAAATCAAGTACAAGAGGTGGGGCCCACAGCTGCGGTGGGTTCCATGGTGTAATGGTCAGCACTCTGGACTCTGAATCCAGTGATCCGAGTTCAAATCTCGGTGGGACCTCTCGTCTTCTTCTGTCTCCGGTTTTGAATTATTTGCGTACCTGCCGCATCTTCTCCCCTAATTCTCTTGCAAGGAGTTATCTGATTTTTGCTGGAGGTGACTGCTCATTCATTCAGCCATCCGGCCGGTTAGCTCAGTTGGTTAGAGCGTGGTGCTAATAACGCCAAGGTCACGGGTTCGACCCCCGTACGGGCCACAGCTAATTTAGCTTCATTTCAGCCTTTTTTGTCATCGAAAATTACAAAATGCACTCGCCTGCCCGAACGTAAGCAGTAGTATCTCACACGATTAGTGGATAAACCGGACCCGGCCTGGACTTAGTGACTATATAAGGGTCACCCCGCTCCCTACTGCACAATCTCTGGCTCAAATCTTTGTACAACTTGCCTGCCCTTTCACAGTTTCAAAACGCTTGTCACAAGCCCATGGAAAGTCGACGGGTAATGTCACAGTCACTTTGTCCGTATTTTTCCTCAATCTACGATCTGAACACAGGAAAGGTCTTGAAAAGAGTTCAAAAAACACCAGTGGAGAATGCGGACATGAATCCCGTTACCCATGCAAAGCTTGGGCTCTAGCTCTGGGGCTAATTCTCATCTGACTGCCAGTGCTAGTACTAGGTGGAAATCTTTTCATTCCTTGCCACGCGCCAAAAAAACAGAAAAACCCTTTTTTTAAATCCATGTTATTGTCTGTCTCTCATAGCAGACTCCACAGAAATCAAATACAAGAGGTGGGGCCCTCAGCTGCGGTGGGTTCCATGGTGTAATGGTCAGCACTCTGGACTCTGAATCCAGTGATCCGAGTTCAAATCTCGGTGGGACCTCTCGTCTTCTTCTGTCTCCGGTTTTGAATTATTTGCGTACCTGCCGCATCTTCTCCCCTAATTCTCTTGCAAGGAGTTACCTAATTTTTGCTGGAGGTGACTGCTCATACATTCAGCCTTCTGGCCGGTTAGCTCAGTTGGTTAGAGCGTGGTGCTAATAACGCCAAGGTCACGGGTTCGACCCCCGTACGGGCCACAGCTAATTTAGCTTCATTTCAGCCTTTTTTGTCATCGAAAATTACAAAATGCACTCGCCTGCCCGAACGTAAGCACTAGTATCTCACACGATTAGTGGATAAACCGGACCCGGCCTGGACTTAGTGACTATTGTGGGATTCTGACATTTAATCCTATAAAAATACAGGTTGTAAATAGAATATATAAACTTGTCTGTGGTAGTGGAGTTTAGAATGGGTGACCTTGGGCCTGTGTTATGAGAAGTTCTGAGAGGGGGGGCTGTAGGAAGATGTCCTGTGAAACATTCCTCAGAAAAAGGGTTTGCTACAAAAGATAAGATTCTATCCTAGCAAACCCTGTGGAAAAATACAAGCCATGAGCTGAACATGAGTAATTCTAAACGTTTGATTGGTTTGAATTATACGCCCAGTGATGAACTAACTTTCACTTTACAGTATATAAGTAGGAGCGTGCGCGAGAGCGCGCTTGGAGCGCGCGCTACCAGAGGACCACATATGTACTAACAAAACTATGCTTCTGTAAGACTTCGAGCTGACACAATAAATACAAAGTGATTTAATCTTTCCAATTGAATTGAAGAGTATCCTTGATCTACCTCCTTGACCACGAAAAGCAATATATTTAGATTGCTAGCAAATTGGTGACACCGACGTGGGGAGGAGATCTGGGATCTCCAAAAGAAAAGAAATTGCTGGTTTAATCTCTTGGACATTCTGAGGCCTCAAAAAGATAAGGTAAACAGAACCTTTTTCAAAAAATCTGCATAGGATTTAGAGAATGTCTGCGAAATATAACTGACTATTTCCAAAATTTTAGATATAAAACTGATTTGTGAAAACTAAATTTGTCAGAACGAATATAAATGGATTAAGGTGTATTCCATGACCCAACTTGACAAAGAATAAGGATAAAAAGTGCAGTGAAGACACAGAATAAAATATTCTTTGGTTGTGTGTAATTAAAAATTTGCGGGTCCATTATTTGTGGGACCTATGTAATGAGATTCTAAGGGTGTAGTCCCTTGGAAACGAATTCAGCCTTGGGATTCTGGGCCATTATCAAGTTGCATAGTGCGACGCATATGCACCTCGGAAACGTAAATACGCAAATTACTGTGGTGTACATTGATCTAGTGATATCAATGTAAGGTCCGTCGAACCAAATAGTCGACATTTAAACGGGTGAGCTAGAATTACTGTGGTGTACATTGATCTAGTGATATCAATGTAAGGTCCGTCGAACCAAATAGTCGACATTTAAACGGGTGAGCTAGAATTACTGTGGTGTACATTGATCTAGTGATATCAATGTAAGGTCCGTCGAACCAAATAGTCGACATTTAAACGGGTGAGATAGAATGGCGCTAAAGCCACGAGTGAAAACATACAAAAGGACTTGATTCATGGAATACAGTTTTGATTCATAAACAGGTCTTTGAGTTTTTATCTGTTGTATATCTGCTGTATTAAAAGGAAAAAAGGGGATAAATATTTTGTGAAGCTGACTAAAGTCACTGGAAGTCGCTGCACAAGACAACTGGTACTTGTAGTCCTTGAGAGGAAACTCTAACGTCACAAAACTGTGGGTGTGTTTTTCTACACGACGCAGCCAGTCATTGTGATCCTTCGTGATACTGATTCAGTGAAAATATTTTCTGTTAATGCAGACGTTATGAGGCATTGAGAAAATTAAATGAGTAACTGAATACAGCGGATCACAGCCAATGACTGCAATATAACTGATATTTGGTGAATAATTAAGGGAAATAAGGTTGTGTTAATTTAATTAGAACTGTTAAATTGTGGATCCTAAGCAAACATATCTAGTAAGAAGTAGAAATTAAAACGAGTCAATATCTAATTCTACAGAATAAATAATAAATAAATAAATAAATTAATTTAATTTAAAAAAAAAAAAAAAAAAATTTAAATAAATACTACTACAGTAGACGCACTGAATAAACTATGGGACAATCTGAGTACTAAACTATGTGCCCAGGAATTGAAAAAACGACGTGATAAATGGACTAAATATTTAGCCGAGTGGAATAAATTTGGATGGTTCCCCGAGCCAGACAAACCATTTTTGTCTGAGAAAAAGCGCCAGGAACTTGTCAAACAAGTTCAACAGTCCATGATAGCAGAGGAAGGCAAGCTGGAGGGAAAGACATTTCCCAAGGCCAGTGCTAGAGATCATGAGAAACTCCGTAACAAATGCATGCTTAAAAAAGAGCTACTATTAGCTCTGGGGGCCTTGATTCCGAAGAATCATGGACCCACTCAATTGCAGGCCATACAGGCTGTCAAGAGCAAACTGACAGAAAGTAAGCAGCCTACTACCCCGGTAGAGACCCCAGTGTTACCCATACCCCAGAAGAGAAGTTTATATCCGGCACTCTCCACACTTCCGCCTCCTTATGGCGAGAGCCGTCCTCCTTTTTTGGAAAGCCGTTCTCCCCCACCCTCAGCCCCAGTAATGCAAGCCCCGGTATTAAATGTTCTAGATGGACAACTAAACATAGAGATACCAAACATGGATAGCATGCTTAGCATGATGCAGCGTCAAAGCTTACAAACTGCCGAGTTGATGGGATACATGAAAGACACCATGACCACCGCGATAGATCTCTCAAAACAGGTCGTGAGAAATGAAGAAAGCAGGCTTAACCATGACCAAACACCCACCATTGCCCCTGCACGTGTGTCAGAACGTAGCGCTCTAGGAGACATTTCCATGACTGGAAATAATTGTACAGAACGAGAACCACCCCGTATGAGCACATATGGGGTGTGCCCCGTAGGAAGTGAAGCAAGTAGAAGTGAGTGGAGTGATGAGGAAAGTATAGACAAGGATCGTTATGAGTCAGCCGCAGGGCACTCAGGAACAGTGACGGTTACCGGCCTTGACTTAAAGGTACGGCAGCATCAAGGAATGTCAGAAAGCATGATGAATCGAGTAGAGATGGAACAAGTAGCAGAGACTGAGCGCTACACAGAAAGTAATGATCAAATAGCTGGTCGCCACAAGAGTAGGGAAGAGCAGCAGATGCGAGCTGCAGCAAGGACACCAGGAGGAGTGGTAAACCTAAATGGAGAATTTGAGCAATTAGGTTACCATGAGCAGAGACGGGAGCGAAACAACCCTTTCGTGTACCCAGAAAGTGGAGCCAGGAATCAAACAACACCGCGGTTTAATCCATCTGAAATAGGTGCTACTTCCACCCATATCGCATTACCCCAAGTAGAGGTGCAGGCCCCACTAGTAATGCAAGGACGCAAACATGTGTACGAAGCATGGGCAAGACAGGATATTGACGCAGTATTGGCTAAGCTACCCCCAATAGAGAAGGGAGGAGCACTGTGGATAGCAGAATTTGAACTCCAAACAGCCCAAGACACCCTTGCCTTACTAGATGTGCGCGCAGTGCTAATCAAAATAGGCCAGCTAGCTACGCTACACCAGTGCGAAAACGCGACACAAACCAGGTCTGAAATGGGACATGGGGATTTTGATCAAGTGCGCCCCACTTTTTGGAAAATCATAAAACAATTGTTCCCTACCAAGCGTGATTACACAGCACTGGCCAGCCTGACAATGGGCCCTGACGAAGAGGTCCATGAGTACCTCAAACGTGCATTTAAACTGTGGGAAACAGCCACAGGAGAACGACCTGATGCGAGTGATGCGGCACATGGACATTTCCATCATGGAGTGCAAAATGGACTCCCCCTAAAGGTTCAGGCAAAATTAGGAGATGTAGTGGGATTGGATTCCCTCTCTGAACAGCTATGGAAAGATCACATAGTGCATAATGTAAACAAAGATCGCGAACGTAAATTAGTCAAAGACGACGAATCTTCCTTGCTACAGACTAAACTTCTGAAACTCCAAATTGATAATTTGATCAAACAAACGGTCGCGTCTGAAACTGCTAAAGCAATACTGAATACCCCGATAGCTCAAGCACCACAGGCGGTGCCAGCAGCTGCGCCCACGATAACTGCCCCAAACCCACTCTCCTACCCACAACCGACTCCAGCAGCTCCCCCGGTGACCTATTGGCCCACCCCACAAACATACCCCCAACAAAACTATGCCCCTCAGCCGCAGCAATGGGGAAATAGGCCACTATCGGTATGTTGGTATTGTGGCAAAACCGGACATCTTCAACGGCGTTGTTTTTTTAACCCAAAGGCAGACCAGCTCCCAGACAATGGAAACTATGCGTACCCAGTTGCGACACAGTCCCGAGGCAGAGGTAATTTTGGTGCCCCCCGCGGAAGAGGAGGGCCTAGTAGAGGTAGAGGTAATTTGGGAGGATGGCGACCAGGCCCAAATCCAGCACACGTAAATCAAACATCTGACAACACCCAACATACTAGCGTGCAGGCACCCGTGTATTATGAGGATCAGGAGTGGTGTGAGGAGACACAGTATCCAGGGTACTGACGGTGCCCCGGAGAATCACAGCCGCTTAAACCTACCCTGACAGCACCAATGAAACCACCATTAGTGAAAGCTGTAATAAACGGGAGACCAATAAATTTAATGATAGATACTGGAGCAGGCATCTCCACTCTTACCAAATTAGGAAGCGAAATAAAATTATCTAATGAAACGGCGGCTACAGTAGGATTCTCTGGGGAAATTGAACAAACTTCGTACACCACGACCATTCCTATTCAGATAGGAAACCAAAGGGTAAATCATAAATTCCTGTATGCCCCGAAGTGTCCTATACCATTGTTGGGACGAGATTTGATGACTAAATTTAATATGACAATTCTCTGTAGCGCTGATGGACTATTGGTCCAATGTCCACTACAAAATCAAATTCAAATCACACCCACTAATCCAATTGGACAATACATCGTACATGCGCCTAACACCGAAATGATACAAACCGAGGTTCGCATCTATTGGACAAGGCTGCTACAGGATGCCTCATGTCCCGGTCTTTTGGCACAAATGGCGGAGTGGACTCCGTTCATTAACACAATGGGAACCTTCGCACAGCCAGCCGATGAAATACACATGACCTACAATTATGACTGTACAGATGACACCGATTACCAGGACTTGTGGGAAGGGTGTAAGAAGGGACAAATAGAGAGGATAGAGGCTAAATACCTCTACATTGGTCCTGAGGGTGTAGCGGCTGCTGCCCTCCTAAATGATAAACAAATGGAATGGTACAGGTTAGGAGAGAATGCAGTACCACACATATCCTTGGCAATATCCGAAGGATGTGAAGCTAAAGCACTAGGCCCCATGATTAAACAGGCATGTTCAGAGACGTACACCGAAACGACCATTCCCGGAGTATCTAGGAGTACAAGTGGCAAATACACTAGGATTTATGTGCATGACATGACGCAGGGAATTCCGGAGACGATTGTGAGAATTCGTAAAACAATGAGTGAAGATGTGAATCACCAAGGCACTGATGACATGTTGGCAACAATCCCAGAACACATCTGGACCACAGGTCCTCATGATGTAGGGAAAATAGAGGGTGAGGTCACCCTTAAACTAAAACCGGATTTGAACAAACCCATTTGGAACCCACAATATCCGCTAAAACCACAGCAAATTGAAGGCATTAGGGAAACCATAACAGGTCTTTTGGAAGCAAAAATTTTGAAAAAACTACCATACTCACAATGGAATACATCCATCCTACCAGTCCCAAAAGCAGAAGGGAAAGGATGGCGAATGGTACATGACTTGCGAAGAATCAATAATGCCACAACCACACTCGGTTTGCCCGTACCTGACCCGTATGTAGCAATACGAGCTATACAACCTGAACACAAGTACTTTACTGTGATCGATTTGGCAAATGCCTTTTTCTGCCTTCCATTAGCCGAAGAATGCCAGCCATGGTTTGCTTTCACTTTTGAGGGAACCAAATACACATACACACGGCTGCCTCAAGGGTTCAAAGACAGTCCGGGTCTGTTTAACACAGCATTGCGTCAGATACTGCAGAGTATCAAGTTACCAAAGGGATCCACATTGATCCAATACGTAGACGATTTGTTGATAAGTTCTGAAACACCCGAGGAAAATTTAGAAGCTGCCCAAGCAATTCTCAAAACTTTGGCCACAGCAGGCTTTAAAGTAAAAAGGGACAAGTGCCAAATTGCACGCAAGCGCGTTATTTTCCTAGGGAGAATAATCACACAAGCAGGGACAACCCTGACCGAGACACATAGGCAAAGTATTCTGGCATATAAACAACCAAACACAGTACAGGAAATGTTGGCCTTTCTAGGCCTGTGCGGATACAGTCGAACGTATGTTGAAGATTACGTTGGCGTCACACAACCCTTGCGAGATTTGATTAACAAAGCAGGATGTCGAAGTCTGCGAGGCATTTTGGAATGGACAGAGAATGCCTCTAAGGCATTTTCCAGAACCAAACAGGAACTAGGGTTGGCAGCCCATTTGGCCACGCCAGACTATGACAAAACCTTTCATTTGGATGTGTCAGAAAACGAAGGTGTTGTAAATGGCATACTTTACCAAAAAGATAATTCTCAGAGAAAGATCCTGCTGTATTACAGCTGTAAATTGGATTCAGTGGAATTGGGACAACCGAACTGTACTCGTTTTCTGGCAGCACTATCCAAAACAGTTGAAAAAACTGCACACATAGTCATGTGCCACCCGTTGCAGATCAACACGGATCACGGAGTAGCATCATTAATAGCTGCAGCCGCTTTCAGTTTCTCAAACACTCGTAAAATCAAAATTTCAAAAATATTGACAGCAGCTCACATCTCATATGTGCCAGGGTCAACCACAGTTGCCAATATGACATCAGGTGTTAATTCCGGGAGTGAACCACATGACTGTGCACCACTGATTAGGAGAGCAGGTTCCTTACGAACTGGTTTACATACTGAAGCAATGACGGACACTGACTGGGAACTGTTCACGGACGGTAGTTGCCACAAAGGACCTGACGGAAATATAGCGGCCTATGCAGTTGTCAGTTTCCCCGACATGGAACATGACCAACTGATTAGTGACGATCAATCTCAATTGGTTGAGGGCCACATAATACCTCAACCGGCATCAGCACAAGTTGCTGAAATTGTGGCACTCACCAGGGCGCTACAATTAGCTAAAAACCTCAAGGTCAACATTTACACAGATTCAGCATATGCATACACGGCCGTCCACTTGGACGGACCAGCTTGGAAAAGGAGAAATTTCCTCACTGCTGCTGGAACTCCGGTTAAACATGAAGCTTATTTAAAATAACTGTTACAAGCAGTACAGGACCCAAAGGAGGTCGCGGTCATAAAAGTCGCAGGTCACGCGTCTGGAGCACACAAGGAAGCAGTAGGCAACCGCGCTGCAGACTACTGGGTCAAACATGTGAGTGGTTACGTCACTAAACAACTGGTGACACTGCGAAGCGGAACAAAGACGGCTAAACATGACATTTCATTGGTTCTAGAAGAACCAAAGGAGGGAGAAGTACCTGAGGTACTGATAAAGCATGACACATTACACGAATGCCCGAATCTGAAAGAAACCGAGGAGAAAACACAAATCAAGCATGTACAATTAGACACAGCACAAGTACAGCATTTTGCACAGTTACAAGAGGCTGCAAGCCTCCAGGAGAAGTCTCAGTGGATTGCGTTAGGAGCAACAAAACAGATAATACCAGGAGACAAAACTGGAAGTAAAATTGAACTATGGAGATCCTCAGAAGGAAAATTAGTGGCCTCAGCAAGGTTGGCCCAATTGCTAATAGAGCAAGCCCATGGGAAAACCCACATAGGGAAAAAGATAATGTTGACGCACATACAGAAATCATGGTGGTGTCCACAGCTAAAAGAAATGATTGCAAATTATACGGCAGAATGCGCAGTCTGCAACACATTTAACAATAAAAGAACAATTCCACATCCCTTGTTGAAATTTCCGGTGCCCACAGCACCATGGAAGGAAATATGCATTGACTACACTGACATGGGAATGAACATGCGCACTCCGACAAATTACAGATATTTGTTAGTGGTAATTGACAGGTTTACTAAGTGGGTAGAAGCAATACCCACCAAAAGAGAGGACAGCCAGACAGTAGTGGATTGGTTGGTACAGGATCTTATACCCCGATATGGCGTCCCTACAGTGATCTGTTCAGACAATGGATCACATTTTAGAAACGAACACTTACAAAAAGTGGAAGAATTCTATGGAATCAAACACAGATTCGGAAGCGTCTACAGACCCCAATCACAGGGTATTGTAGAAAGAGCCAACCAGACAATAAAGCGAAAATTGGCCAAAGCTATGACTGTAACCACACTGAAATGGACTGAAGCACTACCACTGGTCCTGTTTTCCATGAGACAAACCCCTGCCAAGGACACATTCCTCTCCCCACATGAGTTAATGACAGGAAGACCAATGCCAGGTCCATTAGAGGACCCCAACATAGTGCCCACTCATGAGCTGTTTCAAACTCATCTGACAGAATATATGCGGGTATTAGAACAAATGACAAGAGTCTTATCTCAGCAGGTTGCTAATGCAGGACGACCAGATTTGAAAACAGAACAAGACACAGAGCCCATTTCGGTAGGAGAGTGGGTTTACCTCAAGGTTCCAGGACGACCAGGGTGGAACCTCCCACATTGGACAGGACCGGTCCAGGTAACAGACGCAACCAACAGATCGGTAAGAGTGTTCCAAGACGGTAATACGAGCGCTCCAGTCTGGCACCATTTCGCACACTGTTCCAAAGCACCCACACCGAAAAAACCTTTAAGGGAAATTAGGGATCATCTCAAAGATGTCCACTACAGTTCTGATGAGGAGGGAAACTAAGGTGTGTTTCATAATGTCAGCGAGCTTCCTGTTTCTAGGATCAATTCGACTCCCCCGGATAAATCTGGAAATAACTAAAGTGCCCAGGTTATCTGCCTTAGTGACTACAATAATATTGATGATAACAATGGTAAGTGCAACAAAGAAAGACCCATGTGAAGCAAAAGTAATATTAAAAGTAGACAAAACAATGGACAACACATTTCAATTTGACTTATGTGATATAATAGACTGTGGAAGGAACCCCGAGGGATACAGAGGATATGATATATATATAGGAGTGTTTGGTGAAGGAGGGTATCCCACAAGGGATCCGTGGATGAGGTCATTTAGGGGAACAGGACTGGGGTGGGGACAAATGTTCTGGAGTACAGGATTGTATCAAGTAAGGGATGGGTATATTGGGGAAAAGAAGGGTGCATTCGGGGAATTACAAAAACGAATCTCCATAATAAGGGGACAGTTGACCAGCGTGACAGATCCTAGAAAAGTGAATCCAATAATACTAACAACAAGGAAAGGAATGGAAAACCCCTGGGCCATGAAAGGATATGATAGACAGAAATGTAGGGGGGCAGACTCCAAGGCACACCAGGACAAATTAACATTCTACCTATTACTAGGAGTAGAAATAACTGGAAAGGACCCATTGGGACTATTCAGAATAGATCTAGTGGAAGCAGAGACACCAGCCCCCGACAAAGGTGAAGGTTCCAAAATTACCCAAAAGCCCACAATAAAAGAAAATAAGACTGAACCCCATTCAGACTCAGCAGTGGTAAAGAAATTTGATACTAATAAAATGTCATTTCAAAGAGTATTGGCTATTGAAACAGGATATACTAATAAAAATGCATGGATTGATCAAGCTGCACATTATGCACATCAAACAGGAAAAACTGACTGTATTGTATGTACTAAAGGCAGGCCCAGCCTCCTGCTTACCCCTTCCCCGTTTGAGCAATATGCAAGAAATATGACCTCCCCAGGTAAAGATATCGAGTGTTTGCTGTCAGCTATGAGTAATGAGAATCCGACCAAAAGCTGTGCAGTATGGGAACAAATAGTCCCCATAGCCCCAGGTAATGTGACCCCACCAATATTTCAAACTGATGTAATACCTCCACTAACATGTTTCAAAAACAATAACACAGGCGGTGGCAGAATGGTTCTTGGGACCCTAAAAGAGTGTGACAAAACTGTTGATCTGACAAAAAATAACACAGTAACCTCGCTCACCCAATCCAGAGCTGACGTCTGGTGGTATTGTGGAGGAAGAAGACTGTTCAATTGGTTGCCCCCACAATGGTCAGGCACATGTGCCCTGATAAGCTTAAGCGCGCAGACTCTGGTACTTTCAAATGCGTTAGACATTCTGGAAGAAATCCCTGTAAAACACCAATATGGAAACAGGCGTAGGAGATCTGTATTATCATGGGGAGGGGAAAATAGTGGTATTTGGATAGACTCCATTGGACAGGCTAGAAACATACCTGATGAATATAAATTAGCAGATGAAGTCGCAGCAGGATTTGAGAGTTTCCCACTTTTCTCTGCTATCTTCCCGATAACGACCAACAAAAATGTGAATAGAATAAATTTGATCCATTACAATGTACAACGATTGGCAAATCTAACTAGAGATGCAGTAGAAGCAATACATGAACAACTGTCCCAGACCTCTTTGATGACCCTCCAAAATAGGATTGCACTAGATATGTTGTTGGCCGATAAAGGTGGAACTTGTGCAATGTTTGGAGATACTTGCTGCACAGCCATCGCCAACAATACAGCGCCGGACGGTAAGCTAACAAAAAGTCTGAACAAATTAAAGGCCCTAGCAAACGAACTAAAAACACAATCAGGAATAAAAAACCCAGTAACAACATGGCTATCAGATACTTTTGGAAAGTGGGGCACTATGATTGGACAAATATTCATAGGCATAGCCATAGCTGTAGCTATATTTATCACTTGTGGATGTTGTTGTATACCATGCATAAGAACCCTAGTCACGAAAACAATTGAAAAAGCATTAACTAAGGAAGAAACCCCACCTCCGAAATACCAAGCAGCCCAGATTACACCCTATTTTTACGATGATGAAGTCCCCTCTGCCCCAGTAGCGGAGGAAGATGAGCCCGGAAGTGATGCACTAATGATGTTGCCAGTTTATTCCCATGAAACAGGTGAAAACATAGGAGAGGACTGGGGAATTATCGCGCCATACAGTGATGGGCTATGGGAACCCCCAATGCCAACCGTGTGGGAGATACCAGAACCTCCCTACACCCCCAATTGCCCGATTGGAAATCCCCACTGTAAAAATGCCCAGGGAGGAGGGTCAGGATGGCGTTGCTGGGAGTGGGCTGCCATCTATCACCCAGAAAAGCCAAACCTCTTATTGGCCCTGAGAGATGATGAGAAATTCAGTAATGCCTATTGGTTTGGAGAGTCAGCGATTGTGTTGTACGAGGAGCTTGAGGCTCGTGGGTATACTCCAGCAGATATTAACTCTGATGGCACCTTAGGACCTGAACACCAAATGATTGTGATGCCACAAATTGTAGAAATCATCACCAATGCAGGACATGCACCAACCCCTGAAGAAGAAACCCCCATGTAACTATATTGTGATAAAATGTTTAGAAAAAGCTGCCAATGCACTGTTGCCAAAATGCTAGGATTTTCTTTCCTCTTGATAGAAGGGTAAAAAGTAAAATGTATTAAAAATGAAGGAGTATCGCTTAAGATGGATATCGGACAGAGACATGTCCTCACCAGCAGCAGACTCAGTCTGGAGTTCTGTGGTTTTGCCTATGAGGTTTTCCTGGTGATTAAGTAAGAGCTCTGACATCATTGCTTACCGCTGTGCCAGTATTATAACCCTGATAGTTAGAGTAAATAAAATTAAGAAAACTGGGTTTGCAATGTGTACCTGCTTTAGGTATGGAGTGAAGATATCACCCATACAAGCTTGAATTACCGCTGTATAGTGTTGATCCCATGGGATCAAAGGAGGGAATTGTGGGATTCTGACATTTAATCCTATAAAAATACAGGTTGTAAATAGAATATATAAACTTGTCTGTGGTAGTGGAGTTTAGAATGGGTGACCTTGGGCCTGTGTTATGAGAAGTTCTGAGAGGGGGGGCTGTAGGAAGATGTCCTGTGAAACATTCCTCAGAAAACGGGTTTGCTACAAAAGATAAGATTCTATCCTAGCAAACCCTGTGGAAAAATACAAGCCATGAGCTGAACATGAGTAATTCTAAAGGTTTGATTGGTTTGAATTATACGCCCAGTGATGAACTAACTTTCACTTTACAGTATATAAGTAGGAGCGCGCGCTACCAGAGGACCACATATGTACTAACAAAACTATGCTTCTGTAAGACTTCGAGCTGACACAATAAATACAAAGTGATTTAATCTTTCCAATTGAATTGAAGAGTATCCTTGATCTACCTCCTTGACCACGAAAAGCAATATATTTAGATTGCTAACACTATATAAGGGTCACCCCGCTCCCTACTGCACAATCTCTGGCTCAAATCTTTGTACAACTTGCCTGCACTTTCACAGTTTCAAAACGCTTGTCACAAGCCCATGGAAAGTCGACGGGTAACGTCACAGTCACTTTGTCCGTATTTTTCCTCAATCTACGATCTGAACACAGGAAAGGTCTTGAAAAGAGTTCAAAAAACACCAGTGGAGAATGCGGACATGAATCCCGTTACCCATGCAAAGCTTGGGCTCTAGCTCTGGGGCTAATTCTCATCTGACTGCCAGTGCTAGTACTAGGTGGAAATCTTTTCATTCCTTGCCACGCGCCAAAAAAACAGAAAAACCCTTTTTTTAAATCCATGTTATTGTCTGTCTCTCATAGCAGACTCCACAGAAATCAAGTACAAGAGGTGGGGCCCACAGCTGCGGTGGGTTCCATGGTGTAATGGTCAGCACTCTGGACTCTGAATCCAGTGATCCGAGTTCAAATCTCGGTGGGACCTCTCGTCTTCTTCTGTCTCCGGTTTTGAATTATTTGCGTACCTGCCGCATCTTCTCCCCTAATTCTCTTGCAAGGAGTTATCTGATTTTTGCTGGAGGTGACTGCTCATTCATTCAGCCATCTGGCCGGTTAGCTCAGTTGGTTAGAGCGTGGTGCTAATAACGCCAAGGTCACGGGTTCGACCCCCGTACGGGCCACGGGTAATTTAGCTTCATTTCAGCCTGTTTTGTCATCGAAAATTACAAAATGCACTCGCCTGCCCGAACGTAAGCACGAGTATCTCACACGATTAGTGGATAAACCGGACCTGGCCTGGACTTAGTGACGATACAATTTTTTGCGTACCTGCCGCATCTTCTCCCCTAATTCTCTTGCAAGGAGTTACCTAATTTTTGCTGGAGGTGACTGCTCATACATTCAGCCTTCTGGCCGGTTAGCTCAGTTGGTTAGAGCGTGGTGCTAATAACGCCAAGGTCACGGGTTCGACCCCCGTACGGGCCACAGCTAATTTAGCTTCATTTCAGCCTTTTTTGTCATCGAAAATTACAAAATGCACTCGCCTGCCCGAACGTAAGCACTAGTATCTCACACGATTAGTGGATAAACCGTACCCGGCCTGGACTTAGTGACTATATAAGGGTCACCCCGCTCCCTACTGCACAATCTCTGGCTCAAATCTTTGTACAACTTGCCTGCACTTTCAGTTTCAAAACGCTTGTCACAAGCCCATGGAAAGTCGACGGGTAACGTCACAGTCACTTTGTCCGTATTTTTCCTCAATCTACGATCTGAACACAGGAAAGGTCTTGAAAAGAGTTCAAAAAACACCAGTGGAGAATGCGGACATGAATCCCGTTACCCATGCAAAGCTTGGGCTCTAGCTCTGGGGCTAATTCTCATCTGACTGCCAGTGCTAGTACTAGGTGGAAATCTTTTCATTCCTTGCCACGCGCCAAAAAAACAGAAAAACCCTTTTTTTAAATCCATGTTATTGTCTGTCTCTCATAGCAGACTCCACAGAAATCAAGTACAAGAGGTGGGGCCCACAGCTGCGGTGGGTTCCATGGTGTAATGGTCAGCACTCTGGACTCTGAATCCAGTGATCCGAGTTCAAATCTCGGTGGGACCTCTCGTCTTCTTCTGTCTCCGGTTTTGAATTATTTGCGTACCTGCCGCATCTTCTCCCCTAATTCTCTTGCAAGGAGTTATCTGATTTTTGCTGGAGGTGACTGCTCATTCATTCAGCCATCTGGCCGGTTAGCTCAGTTGGTTAGAGCGTGGTGCTAATAACGCCAAGGTCACGGGTTCGACCCCCGTACGGGCCACAGCTAATTTAGCTTCATTTCAGCCTTTTTTGTCATCGAAAATTACAAAATGCACTCGCCTGCCCGAACGTAAGCACTAGTATCTCACACGATTAGTGGATAAACCGGACCCGGCCTGGACTTAGTGACTATATAAGGGTCACCCCGCTCCCTACTGCACAATCTCTGGCTCAAATCTTTGTACAACTTGCCTGCACTTTCACAGTTTCAAAACGCTTGTCACAAGCCCATGGAAAGTCGACGGGTAACGTCACAGTCACTTTGTCCGTATTTTTCCTCAATCTACGATCTGAACACAGGAAAGGTCTTGAAAAGAGTTCAAAAAACACCAGTGGAGAATGCGGACATGAATCCCGTTACCCATGCAAAGCTTGGGCTCTAGCTCTGGGGCTAATTCTCATCTGACTGCCAGTGCTAGTACTAGGTGGAAATCTTTTCATTCCTTGCCACGCGCCAAAAAAACAGAAAAACCCTTTTTTTAAATCCATGTTATTGTCTGTCTCTCATAGCAGACTCCACAGAAATCAAGTACAAGAGGTGGGGCCCACAGCTGCGGTGGGTTCCATGGTGTAATGGTCAGCACTCTGGACTCTGAATCCAGTGATCCGAGTTCAAATCTCGGTGGGACCTCTCGTCTTCTTCTGTCTCCGGTTTTGAATTATTTGCGTACCTGCCGCATCTTCTCCCCTAATTCTCTTGCAAGGAGTTATCTGATTTTTGCTGGAGGTGACTGCTCATTCATTCAGCCATCTGGCCGGTTAGCTCAGTTGGTTAGAGCGTGGTGCTAATAACGCCAAGGTCACGGGTTCGACCCCCGTACGGGCCACGGGTAATTTAGCTTCATTTCAGCCTGTTTTGTCATCGAAAATTACAAAATGCACTCGCCTGCCCGAACGTAAGCACGAGTATCTCACACGATTAGTGGATAAACCGGACCTGGCCTGGACTTAGTGACGATACAATTTTTTGCGTACCTGCCGCATCTTCTCCCCTAATTCTCTTGCAAGGAGTTACCTAATTTTTGCTGGAGGTGACTGCTCATACATTCAGCCTTCTGGCCGGTTAGCTCAGTTGGTTAGAGCGTGGTGCTAATAACGCCAAGGTCACGGGTTCGACCCCCGTACGGGCCACAGCTAATTTAGCTTCATTTCAGCCTTTTTTGTCATCGAAAATTACAAAATGCACTCGCCTGCCCGAACGTAAGCACTAGTATCTCACACGATTAGTGGATAAACCGGACCCGGCCTGGACTTAGTGACTATATAAGGGTCACCCCGCTCCCTACTGCACAATCTCTGGCTCAAATCTTTGTACAACTTGCCTGCACTTTCACAGTTTCAAAACGCTTGTCACAAGCCCATGGAAAGTCGACGGGTAACGTCACAGTCACTTTGTCCGTATTTTTCCTCAATCTACGATCTGAACACAGGAAAGGTCTTGAAAAGAGTTCAAAAAACACCAGTGGAGAATGCGGACATGAATCCCGTTACCCATGCAAAGCTTGGGCTCTAGCTCTGGGGCTAATTCTCATCTGACTGCCAGTGCTAGTACTAGGTGGAAATCTTTTCATTCCTTGCCACGCGCCAAAAAAACAGAAAAACCCTTTTTTTAAATCCATGTTATTGTCTGTCTCTCATAGCAGACTCCACAGAAATCAAGTACAAGAGGTGGGGCCCACAGCTGCGGTGGGTTCCATGGTGTAATGGTCAGCACTCTGGACTCTGAATCCAGTGATCCGAGTTCAAATCTCGGTGGGACCTCTCGTCTTCTTCTGTCTCCGGTTTTGAATTATTTGCGTACCTGCCGCATCTTCTCCCCTAATTCTCTTGCAAGGAGTTATCTGATTTTTGCTGGAGGTGACTGCTCATTCATTCAGCCATCTGGCCGGTTAGCTCAGTTGGTTAGAGCGTGGTGCTAATAACGCCAAGGTCACGGGTTCGACCCCCGTACGGGCCACGGGTAATTTAGCTTCATTTCAGCCTGTTTTGTCATCGAAAATTACAAAATGCACTCGCCTGCCCGAACGTAAGCACTAGTATCTCACACGATTAGTGGATAAACCGGACCCGGCCTGGACTTAGTGACTATATAAGGGTCACCCCGCTCCCTACTGCACAATCTCTGGCTCAAATCTTTGTACAACTTGCCTGCACTTTCACAGTTTCAAAACGCTTGTCACAAGCCCATGGAAAGTCGACGGGTAACGTCACAGTCACTTTGTCCGTATTTTTCCTCAATCTACGATCTGAACACAGGAAAGGTCTTGAAAAGAGTTCAAAAAACACCAGTGGAGAATGCGGACATGAATCCCGTTACCCATGCAAAGCTTGGGCTCTAGCTCTGGGGCTAATTCTCATCTGACTGCCAGTGCTAGTACTAGGTGGAAATCTTTTCATTCCTTGCCACGCGCCAAAAAAACAGAAAAACCCTTTTTTTAAATCCATGTTATTGTCTGTCTCTCATAGCAGACTCCACAGAAATCAAGTACAAGAGGTGGGGCCCACAGCTGCGGTGGGTTCCATGGTGTAATGGTCAGCACTCTGGACTCTGAATCCAGTGATCCGAGTTCAAATCTCGGTGGGACCTCTCGTCTTCTTCTGTCTCCGGTTTTGAATTATTTGCGTACCTGCCGCATCTTCTCCCCTAATTCTCTTGCAAGGAGTTATCTGATTTTTGCTGGAGGTGACTGCTCATTCATTCAGCCATCTGGCCGGTTAGCTCAGTTGGTTAGAGCGTGGTGCTAATAACGCCAAGGTCACGGGTTCGACCCCCGTACGGGCCACAGCTAATTTAGCTTCATTTCAGCCTTTTTTGTCATCGAAAATTACAAAATGCACTCGCCTGCCCGAACGTAAGCACTAGTATCTCACACGATTAGTGGATAAACCGGACCCGGCCTGGACTTAGTGACTATATAAGGGTCACCCCGCTCCCTACTGCACAATCTCTGGCTCAAATCTTTGTACAACTTGCCTGCACTTTCACAGTTTCAAAACGCTTGTCACAAGCCCATGGAAAGTCGACGGGTAACGTCACAGTCACTTTGTCCGTATTTTTCCTCAATCTACGATCTGAACACAGGAAAGGTCTTGAAAAGAGTTCAAAAAACACCAGTGGAGAATGCGGACATGAATCCCGTTACCCATGCAAAGCTTGGGCTCTAGCTCTGGGGCTAATTCTCATCTGACTGCCAGTGCTAGTACTAGGTGGAAATCTTTTCATTCCTTGCCACGCGCCAAAAAAACAGAAAAACCCTTTTTTTAAATCCATGTTATTGTCTGTCTCTCATAGCAGACTCCACAGAAATCAAGTACAAGAGCTGGGGCCCACAGCTGCGGTGGGTTCCATGGTGTAATGGTCAGCACTCTGGACTCTGAATCCAGTGATCCGAGTTCAAATCTCGGTGGGACCTCTCGTCTTCTTCTGTCTCCGGTTTTGAATTATTTGCGTACCTGCCGCATCTTCTCCCCTAATTCTCTTGCAAGGAGTTATCTGATTTTTGCTGGAGGTGACTGCTCATTCATTCAGCCATCTGGCCGGTTAGCTCAGTTGGTTAGAGCGTGGTGCTAATAACGCCAAGGTCACGGGTTCGACCCCCGTACGGGCCACAGGTAATTTAGCTTCATTTCAGCCTGTTTTGTCATCGAAAATTACAAAATGCACTCGCCTGCCCGAACGTAAGCACGAGTATCTCACACGATTAGTGGATAAACCGGACCTGGCCTGGACTTAGTGACGATACAATTTTTTGCGTACCTGCCGCATCTTCTCCCCTAATTCTCTTGCAAGGAGTTACCTAATTTTTGCTGGAGGTGACTGCTCATACATTCAGCCTTCTGGCCGGTTAGCTCAGTTGGTTAGAGCGTGGTGCTAATAACGCCAAGGTCACGGGTTCGACCCCCGTACGGGCCACAGCTAATTTAGCTTCATTTCAGCCTTTTTTGTCATCGAAAATTACAAAATGCACTCGCCTGCCCGAACGTAAGCACTAGTATCTCACACGATTAGTGGATAAACCGTTACAAAATGCACTCGCCTGCCCGAACGTAAGCACTAGTATCTCACACGATTAGTGGATAAACCGGACCCGGCCTGGACTTAGTGACTATATAAGGGTCACCCCGCTCCCTACTGCACAATCTCTGGCTCAAATCTTTGTACAACTTGCCTGCACTTTCACAGTTTCAAAACGCTTGTCACAAGCCCATGGAAAGTCGACGGGTAACGTCACAGTCACTTTGTCCGTATTTTTCCTCAATCTACGATCTGAACACAGGAAAGGTCTTGAAAAGAGTTCAAAAAACACCAGTGGAGAATGCGGACATGAATCCCGTTACCCATGCAAAGCTTGGGCTCTAGCTCTGGGGCTAATTCTCATCTGACTGCCAGTGCTAGTACTAGGTGGAAATCTTTTCATTCCTTGCCACGCGCCAAAAAAACAGAAAAACCCTTTTTTTAAATCCATGTTATTGTCTGTCTCTCATAGCAGACTCCACAGAAATCAAGTACAAGAGCTGGGGCCCACAGCTGCGGTGGGTTCCATGGTGTAATGGTCAGCACTCTGGACTCTGAATCCAGTGATCCGAGTTCAAATCTCGGTGGGACCTCTCGTCTTCTTCTGTCTCCGGTTTTGAATTATTTGCGTACCTGCCGCATCTTCTCCCCTAATTCTCTTGCAAGGAGTTATCTGATTTTTGCTGGAGGTGACTGCTCATTCATTCAGCCATCTGGCCGGTTAGCTCAGTTGGTTAGAGCGTGGTGCTAATAACGCCAAGGTCACGGGTTCGACCCCCGTACGGGCCACAGGTAATTTAGCTTCATTTCAGCCTGTTTTGTCATCGAAAATTACAAAATGCACTCGCCTGCCCGAACGTAAGCACGAGTATCTCACACGATTAGTGGATAAACCGGACCTGGCCTGGACTTAGTGACGATACAATTTTTTGCGTACCTGCCGCATCTTCTCCCCTAATTCTCTTGCAAGGAGTTACCTAATTTTTGCTGGAGGTGACTGCTCATACATTCAGCCTTCTGGCCGGTTAGCTCAGTTGGTTAGAGCGTGGTGCTAATAACGCCAAGGTCACGGGTTCGACCCCCGTACGGGCCACAGCTAATTTAGCTTCATTTCAGCCTTTTTTGTCATCGAAAATTACAAAATGCACTCGCCTGCCCGAACGTAAGCACTAGTATCTCACACGATTAGTGGATAAACCGGACCCGGCCTGGACTTAGTGACTATATAAGGGTCACCCCGCTCCCTACTGCACAATCTCTGGCTCAAATCTTTGTACAACTTGCCTGCACTTTCACAGTTTCAAAACGCTTGTCACAAGCCCATGGAAAGTCGACGGGTAACGTCACAGTCACTTTGTCCGTATTTTTCCTCAATCTACGATCTGAACACAGGAAAGGTCTTGAAAAGAGTTCAAAAAACACCAGTGGAGAATGCGGACATGAATCCCGTTACCCATGCAAAGCTTGGGCTCTAGCTCTGGGGCTAATTCTCATCTGACTGCCAGTGCTAGTACTAGGTGGAAATCTTTTCATTCCTTGCCACGCGCCAAAAAAACAGAAAAACCCTTTTTTTAAATCCATGTTATTGTCTGTCTCTCATAGCAGACTCCACAGAAATCAAGTACAAGAGCTGGGGCCCACAGCTGCGGTGGGTTCCATGGTGTAATGGTCAGCACTCTGGACTCTGAATCCAGTGATCCGAGTTCAAATCTCGGTGGGACCTCTCGTCTTCTTCTGTCTCCGGTTTTGAATTATTTGCGTACCTGCCGCATCTTCTCCCCTAATTCTCTTGCAAGGAGTTATCTGATTTTTGCTGGAGGTGACTGCTCATTCATTCAGCCATCTGGCCGGTTAGCTCAGTTGGTTAGAGCGTGGTGCTAATAACGCCAAGGTCACGGGTTCGACCCCCGTACGGGCCACAGGTAATTTAGCTTCATTTCAGCCTGTTTTGTCATCGAAAATTACAAAATGCACTCGCCTGCCCGAACGTAAGCACGAGTATCTCACACGATTAGTGGATAAACCGGACCTGGCCTGGACTTAGTGACGATACAATTTTTTGCGTACCTGCCGCATCTTCTCCCCTAATTCTCTTGCAAGGAGTTACCTAATTTTTGCTGGAGGTGACTGCTCATACATTCAGCCTTCTGGCCGGTTAGCTCAGTTGGTTAGAGCGTGGTGCTAATAACGCCAAGGTCACGGGTTCGACCCCCGTACGGGCCACAGCTAATTTAGCTTCATTTCAGCCTTTTTTGTCATCGAAAATTACAAAATGCACTCGCCTGCCCGAACGTAAGCACTAGTATCTCACACGATTAGTGGATAAACCGGACCCGGCCTGGACTTAGTGACTATATAAGGGTCACCCCGCTCCCTACTGCACAATCTCTGGCTCAAATCTTTGTACAACTTGCCTGCACTTTCACAGTTTCAAAACGCTTGTCACAAGCCCATGGAAAGTCGACGGGTAACGTCACAGTCACTTTGTCCGTATTTTTCCTCAATCTACGATCTGAACACAGGAAAGGTCTTGAAAAGAGTTCAAAAAACACCAGTGGAGAATGCGGACATGAATCCCGTTACCCATGCAAAGCTTGGGCTCTAGCTCTGGGGCTAATTCTCATCTGACTGCCAGTGCTAGTACTAGGTGGAAATCTTTTCATTCCTTGCCACGCGCCAAAAAAACAGAAAAACCCTTTTTTTAAATCCATGTTATTGTCTGTCTCTCATAGCAGACTCCACAGAAATCAAGTACAAGAGCTGGGGCCCACAGCTGCGGTGGGTTCCATGGTGTAATGGTCAGCACTCTGGACTCTGAATCCAGTGATCCGAGTTCAAATCTCGGTGGGACCTCTCGTCTTCTTCTGTCTCCGGTTTTGAATTATTTGCGTACCTGCCGCATCTTCTCCCCTAATTCTCTTGCAAGGAGTTATCTGATTTTTGCTGGAGGTGACTGCTCATTCAGTCAGCCATCTGGCCGGTTAGCTCAGTTGGTTAGAGCGTGGTGCTAATAACGCCAAGGTCACGGGTTCGACCCCCGTACGGGCCACAGGTAATTTAGCTTCATTTCAGCCTGTTTTGTCATCGAAAATTACAAAATGCACTCGCCTGCCCGAACGTAAGCACGAGTATCTCACACGATTAGTGGATAAACCGGACCTGGCCTGGACTTAGTGACGATACAATTTTTTGCGTACCTGCCGCATCTTCTCCCCTAATTCTCTTGCAAGGAGTTACCTAATTTTTGCTGGAGGTGACTGCTCATACATTCAGCCTTCTGGCCGGTTAGCTCAGTTGGTTAGAGCGTGGTGCTAATAACGCCAAGGTCACGGGTTCGACCCCCGTACGGGCCACAGCTAATTTAGCTTCATTTCAGCCTTTTTTGTCATCGAAAATTACAAAATGCACTCGCCTGCCCGAACGTAAGCACGAGTATCTCACACGATTAGTGGATAAATTTCAGCCTTTTTTGTCATCGAAAATTACAAAATGCACTCGCCTGCCCGAACGTAAGCACTAGTATCTCACACGATTAGTGGATAAACCGGACCCGGCCTGGACTTAGTGACTATATAAGGGTCACCCCGCTCCCTACTGCACAATCTCTGGCTCAAATCTTTGTACAACTTGCCTGCACTTTCACAGTTTCAAAACGCTTGTCACAAGCCCATGGAAAGTCGACGGGTAACGTCACAGTCACTTTGTCCGTATTTTTCCTCAATCTACGATCTGAACACAGGAAAGGTCTTGAAAAGAGTTCAAAAAACACCAGTGGAGAATGCGGACATGAATCCCGTTACCCATGCAAAGCTTGGGCTCTAGCTCTGGGGCTAATTCTCATCTGACTGCCAGTGCTAGTACTAGGTGGAAATCTTTTCATTCCTTGCCACGCGCCAAAAAAACAGAAAAACCCTTTTTTTAAATCCATGTTATTGTCTGTCTCTCATAGCAGACTCCACAGAAATCAAGTACAAGAGCTGGGGCCCACAGCTGCGGTGGGTTCCATGGTGTAATGGTCAGCACTCTGGACTCTGAATCCAGTGATCCGAGTTCAAATCTCGGTGGGACCTCTCGTCTTCTTCTGTCTCCGGTTTTGAATTATTTGCGTACCTGCCGCATCTTCTCCCCTAATTCTCTTGCAAGGAGTTATCTGATTTTTGCTGGAGGTGACTGCTCATTCATTCAGCCATCTGGCCGGTTAGCTCAGTTGGTTAGAGCGTGGTGCTAATAACGCCAAGGTCACGGGTTCGACCCCCGTACGGGCCACAGCTAATTTAGCTTCATTTCAGCCTTTTTTGTCATCGAAAATTACAAAATGCACTCGCCTGCCCGAACGTAAGCACTAGTATCTCACACGATTAGTGGATAAACCGGACCCGGCCTGGACTTAGTGACTATATAAGGGTCACCCCGCTCCCTACTGCACAATCTCTGGCTCAAATCTTTGTACAACTTGCCTGCACTTTCACAGTTTCAAAACGCTTGTCACAAGCCCATGGAAAGTCGACGGGTAACGTCACAGTCACTTTGTCCGTATTTTTCCTCAATCTACGATCTGAACACAGGAAAGGTCTTGAAAAGAGTTCAAAAAACACCAGTGGAGAATGCGGACATGAATCCCGTTACCCATGCAAAGCTTGGGCTCTAGCTCTGGGGCTAATTCTCATCTGACTGCCAGTGCTAGTACTAGGTGGAAATCTTTTCATTCCTTGCCACGCGCCAAAAAAACAGAAAAACCCTTTTTTTAAATCCATGTTATTGTCTGTCTCTCATAGCAGACTCCACAGAAATCAAGTACAAGAGGTGGGGCCCACAGCTGCGGTGGGTTCCATGGTGTAATGGTCAGCACTCTGGACTCTGAATCCAGTGATCCGAGTTCAAATCTCGGTGGGACCTCTCGTCTTCTTCTGTCTCCGGTTTTGAATTATTTGCGTACCTGCCGCATCTTCTCCCCTAATTCTCTTGCAAGGAGTTATCTGATTTTTGCTGGAGGTGACTGCTCATTCATTCAGCCATCTGGCCGGTTAGCTCAGTTGGTTAGAGCGTGGTGCTAATAACGCCAAGGTCACGGGTTCGACCCCCGTACGGGCCACAGGTAATTTAGCTTCATTTCAGCCTGTTTTGTCATCGAAAATTACAAAATGCACTCGCCTGCCCGAACGTAAGCACGAGTATCTCACACGATTAGTGGATAAACCGGACCTGGCCTGGACTTAGTGACGATACAATTTTTTGCGTACCTGCCGCATCTTCTCCCCTAATTCTCTTGCAAGGAGTTACCTAATTTTTGCTGGAGGTGACTGCTCATACATTCAGCCTTCTGGCCGGTTAGCTCAGTTGGTTAGAGCGTGGTGCTAATAACGCCAAGGTCACGGGTTCGACCCCCGTACGGGCCACAGCTAATTTAGCTTCATTTCAGCCTTTTTTGTCATCGAAAATTACAAAATGCACTCGCCTGCCCGAACGTAAGCACTAGTATCTCACACGATTAGTGGATAAACCGGACCCGGCCTGGACTTAGTGACTATATAAGGGTCACCCCGCTCCCTACTGCACAATCTCTGGCTCAAATCTTTGTACAACTTGCCTGCACTTTCACAGTTTCAAAACGCTTGTCACAAGCCCATGGAAAGTCGACGGGTAACGTCACAGTCACTTTGTCCGTATTTTTCCTCAATCTACGATCTGAACACAGGAAAGGTCTTGAAAAGAGTTCAAAAAACACCAGTGGAGAATGCGGACATGAATCCCGTTACCCATGCAAAGCTTGGGCTCTAGCTCTGGGGCTAATTCTCATCTGACTGCCAGTGCTAGTACTAGGTGGAAATCTTTTCATTCCTTGCCACGCGCCAAAAAAACAGAAAAACCCTTTTTTTAAATCCATGTTATTGTCTGTCTCTCATAGCAGACTCCACAGAAATCAAGTACAAGAGCTGGGGCCCACAGCTGCGGTGGGTTCCATGGTGTAATGGTCAGCACTCTGGACTCTGAATCCAGTGATCCGAGTTCAAATCTCGGTGGGACCTCTCGTCTTCTTCTGTCTCCGGTTTTGAATTATTTGCGTACCTGCCGCATCTTCTCCCCTAATTCTCTTGCAAGGAGTTATCTGATTTTTGCTGGAGGTGACTGCTCATTCATTCAGCCATCTGGCCGGTTAGCTCAGTTGGTTAGAGCGTGGTGCTAATAACGCCAAGGTCACGGGTTCGACCCCCGTACGGGCCACAGGTAATTTAGCTTCATTTCAGCCTGTTTTGTCATCGAAAATTACAAAATGCACTCGCCTGCCCGAACGTAAGCACGAGTATCTCACACGATTAGTGGATAAACCGGACCTGGCCTGGACTTAGTGACGATACAATTTTTTGCGTACCTGCCGCATCTTCTCCCCTAATTCTCTTGCAAGGAGTTACCTAATTTTTGCTGGAGGTGACTGCTCATACATTCAGCCTTCTGGCCGGTTAGCTCAGTTGGTTAGAGCGTGGTGCTAATAACGCCAAGGTCACGGGTTCGACCCCCGTACGGGCCACAGCTAATTTAGCTTCATTTCAGCCTTTTTTGTCATCGAAAATTACAAAATGCACTCGCCTGCCCGAACGTAAGCACTAGTATCTCACACGATTAGTGGATAAACCGGACCCGGCCTGGACTTAGTGACTATATAAGGGTCACCCCGCTCCCTACTGCACAATCTCTGGCTCAAATCTTTGTACAACTTGCCTGCACTTTCACAGTTTCAAAACGCTTGTCACAAGCCCATGGAAAGTCGACGGGTAACGTCACAGTCACTTTGTCCGTATTTTTCCTCAATCTACGATCTGAACACAGGAAAGGTCTTGAAAAGAGTTCAAAAAACACCAGTGGAGAATGCGGACATGAATCCCGTTACCCATGCAAAGCTTGGGCTCTAGCTCTGGGGCTAATTCTCATCTGACTGCCAGTGCTAGTACTAGGTGGAAATCTTTTCATTCCTTGCCACGCGCCAAAAAAACAGAAAAACCCTTTTTTTAAATCCATGTTATTGTCTGTCTCTCATAGCAGACTCCACAGAAATCAAGTACAAGAGCTGGGGCCCACAGCTGCGGTGGGTTCCATGGTGTAATGGTCAGCACTCTGGACTCTGAATCCAGTGATCCGAGTTCAAATCTCGGTGGGACCTCTCGTCTTCTTCTGTCTCCGGTTTTGAATTATTTGCGTACCTGCCGCATCTTCTCCCCTAATTCTCTTGCAAGGAGTTATCTGATTTTTGCTGGAGGTGACTGCTCATTCATTCAGCCATCTGGCCGGTTAGCTCAGTTGGTTAGAGCGTGGTGCTAATAACGCCAAGGTCACGGGTTCGACCCCCGTACGGGCCACAGGTAATTTAGCTTCATTTCAGCCTGTTTTGTCATCGAAAATTACAAAATGCACTCGCCTGCCCGAACGTAAGCACTAGTATCTCACACGATTAGTGGATAAACCGGACCTGGCCTGGACTTAGTGACGATACAATTTTTTGCGTACCTGCCGCATCTTCTCCCCTAATTCTCTTGCAAGGAGTTACCTAATTTTTGCTGGAGGTGACTGCTCATACATTCAGCCTTCTGGCCGGTTAGCTCAGTTGGTTAGAGCGTGGTGCTAATAACGCCAAGGTCACGGGTTCGACCCCCGTACGGGCCACAGCTAATTTAGCTTCATTTCAGCCTTTTTTGTCATCGAAAATTACAAAATGCACTCGCCTGCCCGAACGTAAGCACTAGTATCTCACACGATTAGTGGATAAACCGGACCTGGCCTGGACTTAGTGACGATACAATTTTTTGCGTACCTGCCGCATCTTCTCCCCTAATTCTCTTGCAAGGAGTTACCTAATTTTTGCTGGAGGTGACTGCTCATACATTCAGCCTTCTGGCCGGTTAGCTCAGTTGGTTAGAGCGTGGTGCTAATAACGCCAAGGTCACGGGTTCGACCCCCGTACGGGCCACAGCTAATTTAGCTTCATTTCAGCCTTTTTTGTCATCGAAAATTACAAAATGCACTCGCCTGCCCGAACGTAAGCACTAGTATCTCACACGATTAGTGGATAAACCGGACCCGGCCTGGACTTAGTGACTATATAAGGGTCACCCCGCTCCCTACTGCACAATCTCTGGCTCAAATCTTTGTACAACTTGCCTGCACTTTCACAGTTTCAAAACGCTTGTCACAAGCCCATGGAAAGTCGACGGGTAACGTCACAGTCACTTTGTCCGTATTTTTCCTCAATCTACGATCTGAACACAGGAAAGGTCTTGAAAAGAGTTCAAAAAACACCAGTGGAGAATGCGGACATGAATCCCGTTACCCATGCAAAGCTTGGGCTCTAGCTCTGGGGCTAATTCTCATCTGACTGCCAGTGCTAGTACTAGGTGGAAATCTTTTCATTCCTTGCCACGCGCCAAAAAAACAGAAAAACCCTTTTTTTAAATCCATGTTATTGTCTGTCTCTCATAGCAGACTCCACAGAAATCAAGTACAAGAGCTGGGGCCCACAGCTGCGGTGGGTTCCATGGTGTAATGGTCAGCACTCTGGACTCTGAATCCAGTGATCCGAGTTCAAATCTCGGTGGGACCTCTCGTCTTCTTCTGTCTCCGGTTTTGAATTATTTGCGTACCTGCCGCATCTTCTCCCCTAATTCTCTTGCAAGGAGTTATCTGATTTTTGCTGGAGGTGACTGCTCATTCATTCAGCCATCTGGCCGGTTAGCTCAGTTGGTTAGAGCGTGGTGCTAATAACGCCAAGGTCACGGGTTCGACCCCCGTACGGGCCACAGGTAATTTAGCTTCATTTCAGCCTGTTTTGTCATCGAAAATTACAAAATGCACTCGCCTGCCCGAACGTAAGCACGAGTATCTCACACGATTAGTGGATAAACCGGACCTGGCCTGGACTTAGTGACGATACAATTTTTTGCGTACCTGCCGCATCTTCTCCCCTAATTCTCTTGCAAGGAGTTACCTAATTTTTGCTGGAGGTGACTGCTCATACATTCAGCCTTCTGGCCGGTTAGCTCAGTTGGTTAGAGCGTGGTGCTAATAACGCCAAGGTCACGGGTTCGACCCCCGTACGGGCCACAGCTAATTTAGCTTCATTTCAGCCTTTTTTGTCATCGAAAATTACAAAATGCACTCGCCTGCCCGAACGTAAGCACTAGTATCTCACACGATTAGTGGATAAACCGGACCCGGCCTGGACTTAGTGACTATATAAGGGTCACCCCGCTCCCTACTGCACAATCTCTGGCTCAAATCTTTGTACAACTTGCCTGCACTTTCACAGTTTCAAAACGCTTGTCACAAGCCCATGGAAAGTCGACGGGTAACGTCACAGTCACTTTGTCCGTATTTTTCCTCAATCTACGATCTGAACACAGGAAAGGTCTTGAAAAGAGTTCAAAAAACACCAGTGGAGAATGCGGACATGAATCCCGTTACCCATGCAAAGCTTGGGCTCTAGCTCTGGGGCTAATTCTCATCTGACTGCCAGTGCTAGTACTAGGTGGAAATCTTTTCATTCCTTGCCACGCGCCAAAAAAACAGAAAAACCCTTTTTTTAAATCCATGTTATTGTCTGTCTCTCATAGCAGACTCCACAGAAATCAAGTACAAGAGCTGGGGCCCACAGCTGCGGTGGGTTCCATGGTGTAATGGTCAGCACTCTGGACTCTGAATCCAGTGATCCGAGTTCAAATCTCGGTGGGACCTCTCGTCTTCTTCTGTCTCCGGTTTTGAATTATTTGCGTACCTGCCGCATCTTCTCCCCTAATTCTCTTGCAAGGAGTTATCTGATTTTTGCTGGAGGTGACTGCTCATTCATTCAGCCATCTGGCCGGTTAGCTCAGTTGGTTAGAGCGTGGTGCTAATAACGCCAAGGTCACGGGTTCGACCCCCGTACGGGCCACAGGTAATTTAGCTTCATTTCAGCCTGTTTTGTCATCGAAAATTACAAAATGCACTCGCCTGCCCGAACGTAAGCACGAGTATCTCACACGATTAGTGGATAAACCGGACCTGGCCTGGACTTAGTGACGATACAATTTTTTGCGTACCTGCCGCATCTTCTCCCCTAATTCTCTTGCAAGGAGTTACCTAATTTTTGCTGGAGGTGACTGCTCATACATTCAGCCTTCTGGCCGGTTAGCTCAGTTGGTTAGAGCGTGGTGCTAATAACGCCAAGGTCACGGGTTCGACCCCCGTACGGGCCACAGCTAATTTAGCTTCATTTCAGCCTTTTTTGTCATCGAAAATTACAAAATGCACTCGCCTGCCCGAACGTAAGCACTAGTATCTCACACGATTAGTGGATAAACCGGACCCGGCCTGGACTTAGTGACTATATAAGGGTCACCCCGCTCCCTACTGCACAATCTCTGGCTCAAATCTTTGTACAACTTGCCTGCACTTTCACAGTTTCAAAACGCTTGTCACAAGCCCATGGAAAGTCGACGGGTAACGTCACAGTCACTTTGTCCGTATTTTTCCTCAATCTACGATCTGAACACAGGAAAGGTCTTGAAAAGAGTTCAAAAAACACCAGTGGAGAATGCGGACATGAATCCCGTTACCCATGCAAAGCTTGGGCTCTAGCTCTGGGGCTAATTCTCATCTGACTGCCAGTGCTAGTACTAGGTGGAAATCTTTTCATTCCTTGCCACGCGCCAAAAAAACAGAAAAACCCTTTTTTTAAATCCATGTTATTGTCTGTCTCTCATAGCAGACTCCACAGAAATCAAGTACAAGAGCTGGGGCCCACAGCTGCGGTGGGTTCCATGGTGTAATGGTCAGCACTCTGGACTCTGAATCCAGTGATCCGAGTTCAAATCTCGGTGGGACCTCTCGTCTTCTTCTGTCTCCGGTTTTGAATTATTTGCGTACCTGCCGCATCTTCTCCCCTAATTCTCTTGCAAGGAGTTATCTGATTTTTGCTGGAGGTGACTGCTCATTCATTCAGCCATCTGGCCGGTTAGCTCAGTTGGTTAGAGCGTGGTGCTAATAACGCCAAGGTCACGGGTTCGACCCCCGTACGGGCCACAGGTAATTTAGCTTCATTTCAGCCTGTTTTGTCATCGAAAATTACAAAATGCACTCGCCTGCCCGAACGTAAGCACTAGTATCTCACACGATTAGTGGATAAACCGGACCTGGCCTGGACTTAGTGACGATACAATTTTTTGCGTACCTGCCGCATCTTCTCCCCTAATTCTCTTGCAAGGAGTTACCTAATTTTTGCTGGAGGTGACTGCTCATACATTCAGCCTTCTGGCCGGTTAGCTCAGTTGGTTAGAGCGTGGTGCTAATAACGCCAAGGTCACGGGTTCGACCCCCGTACGGGCCACAGCTAATTTAGCTTCATTTCAGCCTTTTTTGTCATCGAAAATTACAAAATGCACTCGCCTGCCCGAACGTAAGCACTAGTATCTCACACGATTAGTGGATAAACCGGACCTGGCCTGGACTTAGTGACGATACAATTTTTTGCGTACCTGCCGCATCTTCTCCCCTAATTCTCTTGCAAGGAGTTACCTAATTTTTGCTGGAGGTGACTGCTCATACATTCAGCCTTCTGGCCGGTTAGCTCAGTTGGTTAGAGCGTGGTGCTAATAACGCCAAGGTCACGGGTTCGACCCCCGTACGGGCCACAGCTAATTTAGCTTCATTTCAGCCTTTTTTGTCATCGAAAATTACAAAATGCACTCGCCTGCCCGAACGTAAGCACTAGTATCTCACACGATTAGTGGATAAACCGGACCCGGCCTGGACTTAGTGACTATATAAGGGTCACCCCGCTCCCTACTGCACAATCTCTGGCTCAAATCTTTGTACAACTTGCCTGCACTTTCACAGTTTCAAAACGCTTGTCACAAGCCCATGGAAAGTCGACGGGTAACGTCACAGTCACTTTGTCCGTATTTTTCCTCAATCTACGATCTGAACACAGGAAAGGTCTTGAAAAGAGTTCAAAAAACACCAGTGGAGAATGCGGACATGAATCCCGTTACCCATGCAAAGCTTGGGCTCTAGCTCTGGGGCTAATTCTCATCTGACTGCCAGTGCTAGTACTAGGTGGAAATCTTTTCATTCCTTGCCACGCGCCAAAAAAACAGAAAAACCCTTTTTTTAAATCCATGTTATTGTCTGTCTCTCATAGCAGACTCCACAGAAATCAAGTACAAGAGCTGGGGCCCACAGCTGCGGTGGGTTCCATGGTGTAATGGTCAGCACTCTGGACTCTGAATCCAGTGATCCGAGTTCAAATCTCGGTGGGACCTCTCGTCTTCTTCTGTCTCCGGTTTTGAATTATTTGCGTACCTGCCGCATCTTCTCCCCTAATTCTCTTGCAAGGAGTTATCTGATTTTTGCTGGAGGTGACTGCTCATTCATTCAGCCATCTGGCCGGTTAGCTCAGTTGGTTAGAGCGTGGTGCTAATAACGCCAAGGTCACGGGTTCGACCCCCGTACGGGCCACAGGTAATTTAGCTTCATTTCAGCCTGTTTTGTCATCGAAAATTACAAAATGCACTCGCCTGCCCGAACGTAAGCACGAGTATCTCACACGATTAGTGGATAAACCGGACCTGGCCTGGACTTAGTGACGATACAATTTTTTGCGTACCTGCCGCATCTTCTCCCCTAATTCTCTTGCAAGGAGTTACCTAATTTTTGCTGGAGGTGACTGCTCATACATTCAGCCTTCTGGCCGGTTAGCTCAGTTGGTTAGAGCGTGGTGCTAATAACGCCAAGGTCACGGGTTCGACCCCCGTACGGGCCACAGCTAATTTAGCTTCATTTCAGCCTTTTTTGTCATCGAAAATTACAAAATGCACTCGCCTGCCCGAACGTAAGCACTAGTATCTCACACGATTAGTGGATAAACCGGACCCGGCCTGGACTTAGTGACTATATAAGGGTCACCCCGCTCCCTACTGCACAATCTCTGGCTCAAATCTTTGTACAACTTGCCTGCACTTTCACAGTTTCAAAACGCTTGTCACAAGCCCATGGAAAGTCGACGGGTAACGTCACAGTCACTTTGTCCGTATTTTTCCTCAATCTACGATCTGAACACAGGAAAGGTCTTGAAAAGAGTTCAAAAAACACCAGTGGAGAATGCGGACATGAATCCCGTTACCCATGCAAAGCTTGGGCTCTAGCTCTGGGGCTAATTCTCATCTGACTGCCAGTGCTAGTACTAGGTGGAAATCTTTTCATTCCTTGCCACGCGCCAAAAAAACAGAAAAACCCTTTTTTTAAATCCATGTTATTGTCTGTCTCTCATAGCAGACTCCACAGAAATCAAGTACAAGAGCTGGGGCCCACAGCTGCGGTGGGTTCCATGGTGTAATGGTCAGCACTCTGGACTCTGAATCCAGTGATCCGAGTTCAAATCTCGGTGGGACCTCTCGTCTTCTTCTGTCTCCGGTTTTGAATTATTTGCGTACCTGCCGCATCTTCTCCCCTAATTCTCTTGCAAGGAGTTATCTGATTTTTGCTGGAGGTGACTGCTCATTCATTCAGCCATCTGGCCGGTTAGCTCAGTTGGTTAGAGCGTGGTGCTAATAACGCCAAGGTCACGGGTTCGACCCCCGTACGGGCCACAGGTAATTTAGCTTCATTTCAGCCTGTTTTGTCATCGAAAATTACAAAATGCACTCGCCTGCCCGAACGTAAGCACGAGTATCTCACACGATTAGTGGATAAACCGGACCTGGCCTGGACTTAGTGACGATACAATTTTTTGCGTACCTGCCGCATCTTCTCCCCTAATTCTCTTGCAAGGAGTTACCTAATTTTTGCTGGAGGTGACTGCTCATACATTCAGCCTTCTGGCCGGTTAGCTCAGTTGGTTAGAGCGTGGTGCTAATAACGCCAAGGTCACGGGTTCGACCCCCGTACGGGCCACAGCTAATTTAGCTTCATTTCAGCCTTTTTTGTCATCGAAAATTACAAAATGCACTCGCCTGCCCGAACGTAAGCACTAGTATCTCACACGATTAGTGGATAAACCGGACCCGGCCTGGACTTAGTGACTATATAAGGGTCACCCCGCTCCCTACTGCACAATCTCTGGCTCAAATCTTTGTACAACTTGCCTGCACTTTCACAGTTTCAAAACGCTTGTCACAAGCCCATGGAAAGTCGACGGGTAACGTCACAGTCACTTTGTCCGTATTTTTCCTCAATCTACGATCTGAACACAGGAAAGGTCTTGAAAAGAGTTCAAAAAACACCAGTGGAGAATGCGGACATGAATCCCGTTACCCATGCAAAGCTTGGGCTCTAGCTCTGGGGCTAATTCTCATCTGACTGCCAGTGCTAGTACTAGGTGGAAATCTTTTCATTCCTTGCCACGCGCCAAAAAAACAGAAAAACCCTTTTTTTAAATCCATGTTATTGTCTGTCTCTCATAGCAGACTCCACAGAAATCAAGTACAAGAGCTGGGGCCCACAGCTGCGGTGGGTTCCATGGTGTAATGGTCAGCACTCTGGACTCTGAATCCAGTGATCCGAGTTCAAATCTCGGTGGGACCTCTCGTCTTCTTCTGTCTCCGGTTTTGAATTATTTGCGTACCTGCCGCATCTTCTCCCCTAATTCTCTTGCAAGGAGTTATCTGATTTTTGCTGGAGGTGACTGCTCATTCATTCAGCCATCTGGCCGGTTAGCTCAGTTGGTTAGAGCGTGGTGCTAATAACGCCAAGGTCACGGGTTCGACCCCCGTACGGGCCACAGGTAATTTAGCTTCATTTCAGCCTGTTTTGTCATCGAAAATTACAAAATGCACTCGCCTGCCCGAACGTAAGCACGAGTATCTCACACGATTAGTGGATAAACCGGACCTGGCCTGGACTTAGTGACGATACAATTTTTTGCGTACCTGCCGCATCTTCTCCCCTAATTCTCTTGCAAGGAGTTACCTAATTTTTGCTGGAGGTGACTGCTCATACATTCAGCCTTCTGGCCGGTTAGCTCAGTTGGTTAGAGCGTGGTGCTAATAACGCCAAGGTCACGGGTTCGACCCCCGTACGGGCCACAGCTAATTTAGCTTCATTTCAGCCTTTTTTGTCATCGAAAATTACAAAATGCACTCGCCTGCCCGAACGTAAGCACTAGTATCTCACACGATTAGTGGATAAACCGGACCCGGCCTGGACTTAGTGACTATATAAGGGTCACCCCGCTCCCTACTGCACAATCTCTGGCTCAAATCTTTGTACAACTTGCCTGCACTTTCACAGTTTCAAAACGCTTGTCACAAGCCCATGGAAAGTCGACGGGTAACGTCACAGTCACTTTGTCCGTATTTTTCCTCAATCTACGATCTGAACACAGGAAAGGTCTTGAAAAGAGTTCAAAAAACACCAGTGGAGAATGCGGACATGAATCCCGTTACCCATGCAAAGCTTGGGCTCTAGCTCTGGGGCTAATTCTCATCTGACTGCCAGTGCTAGTACTAGGTGGAAATCTTTTCATTCCTTGCCACGCGCCAAAAAAACAGAAAAACCCTTTTTTTAAATCCATGTTATTGTCTGTCTCTCATAGCAGACTCCACAGAAATCAAGTACAAGAGGTGGGGCCCACAGCTGCGGTGGGTTCCATGGTGTAATGGTCAGCACTCTGGACTCTGAATCCAGTGATCCGAGTTCAAATCTCGGTGGGACCTCTCGTCTTCTTCTGTCTCCGGTTTTGAATTATTTGCGTACCTGCCGCATCTTCTCCCCTAATTCTCTTGCAAGGAGTTATCTGATTTTTGCTGGAGGTGACTGCTCATTCATTCAGCCATCTGGCCGGTTAGCTCAGTTGGTTAGAGCGTGGTGCTAATAACGCCAAGGTCACGGGTTCGACCCCCGTACGGGCCACAGGTAATTTAGCTTCATTTCAGCCTGTTTTGTCATCGAAAATTACAAAATGCACTCGCCTGCCCGAACGTAAGCACGAGTATCTCACACGATTAGTGGATAAACCGGACCTGGCCTGGACTTAGTGACGATACAATTTTTTGCGTACCTGCCGCATCTTCTCCCCTAATTCTCTTGCAAGGAGTTACCTAATTTTTGCTGGAGGTGACTGCTCATACATTCAGCCTTCTGGCCGGTTAGCTCAGTTGGTTAGAGCGTGGTGCTAATAACGCCAAGGTCACGGGTTCGACCCCCGTACGGGCCACAGGTAATTTAGCTTCATTTCAGCCTGTTTTGTCATCGAAAATTACAAAATGCACTCGCCTGCCCGAACGTAAGCACTAGTATCTCACACGATTAGTGGATAAACCGGACCTGGCCTGGACTTAGTGACGATACAATTTTTTGCGTACCTGCCGCATCTTCTCCCCTAATTCTCTTGCAAGGAGTTACCTAATTTTTGCTGGAGGTGACTGCTCATACATTCAGCCTTCTGGCCGGTTAGCTCAGTTGGTTAGAGCGTGGTGCTAATAACGCCAAGGTCACGGGTTCGACCCCCGTACGGGCCACAGCTAATTTAGCTTCATTTCAGCCTTTTTTGTCATCGAAAATTACAAAATGCACTCGCCTGCCCGAACGTAAGCACTAGTATCTCACACGATTAGTGGATAAACCGGACCCGGCCTGGACTTAGTGACTATATAAGGGTCACCCCGCTCCCTACTGCACAATCTCTGGCTCAAATCTTTGTACAACTTGCCTGCACTTTCACAGTTTCAAAACGCTTGTCACAAGCCCATGGAAAGTCGACGGGTAACGTCACAGTCACTTTGTCCGTATTTTTCCTCAATCTACGATCTGAACACAGGAAAGGTCTTGAAAAGAGTTCAAAAAACACCAGTGGAGAATGCGGACATGAATCCCGTTACCCATGCAAAGCTTGGGCTCTAGCTCTGGGGCTAATTCTCATCTGACTGCCAGTGCTAGTACTAGGTGGAAATCTTTTCATTCCTTGCCACGCGCCAAAAAAACAGAAAAACCCTTTTTTTAAATCCATGTTATTGTCTGTCTCTCATAGCAGACTCCACAGAAATCAAGTACAAGAGCTGGGGCCCACAGCTGCGGTGGGTTCCATGGTGTAATGGTCAGCACTCTGGACTCTGAATCCAGTGATCCGAGTTCAAATCTCGGTGGGACCTCTCGTCTTCTTCTGTCTCCGGTTTTGAATTATTTGCGTACCTGCCGCATCTCCTCCCCTAATTCTCTTGCAAGGAGTTATCTGATTTTTTACCAACAACACCGGCAAGCAGAGTGCCCCCGTCTCCGCCTTCTTGTGACCCGCCCTAGCGGCCCCTTGATGGAAAAGCACTGTCGGCAATCGCACCGGTTCTCCGCAGTCCACCGTGCCACAGAGGCTGTACCGCAGGAGAACCGAGAGAGAGAATGATCCCAGGCCGTAGCGTATAGCACAGGGATCTTTTGCTTTAGTTCAACCTTCCCCCACGAAGGACTTATAAAACAAAGTAAAAACTCAATTTATGCACACTTTAACCAGGAGGCTTTTCACTCTTGCTGAGCTCCTCCAAACTATACGGACATGTAATTAAACACTCCTACAAATTACAAACTTTTCTTAACGTTATTCCTTGTATTAACAGCGTGTCTCCAGCAAGCTGCAAATTTCATGCAACAAGCCAATCAATTAGCAATCAACTAGCAATCAATTAGCAATCAATAATTGTTTGATTAGTAACTCACTACATATGTTGAATATGTGACAAAAGGTATGGTTTGGACCGAAAACTATACCGGACGAGCCCCCAATTATGTTACGACCGCTCGTTACAGCCGTGAACATAAAAGGAGACACGCCACAACAACTTCAAGGAATAACAAAATTTAATTTTAAATAAAGAAGGTACTTACAAAAAGAAAGCATTGAGTGTGACAATGTATGCAGATGAGGAGTGTATGCAAGTGAGTGTATGTGTAAAGTGAAATCAGTAGCCAGGGTGTTGTAAGTGCAAAACAAAAGACAAACTAATGAGCAGTACTAAGGCAAACGTCTACGTCGCGGGGAAGGTTGAAGCTCTCCTCAGCCCCAGCTGAACCCGCCTAGTGACTATATAAGGGTCACCCCGCTCTAAGCTAATGACCTCCCTGCCTGTTATTCCATTATTTTTATATTTAACGTGCGTGGTCTCTATGACTCTCATCCATCTTATACCCTTTTCAGCCTAAATTACGACTGAAGACTCAGGGAGACAATTCTGACCAAGGACCAACCGATCAGTGGCCTGGTACAGCAAGTCTTTAGTGGCCCGCAAAACAGGGTTGGTAGTGCATGGTTCTGGTGATTTGATGTGAAGAGAACCCTTGGGTGTTCTATGCCGGTTCTTGTCAAATTCGCCTTAAGGAGCCCTCTGAATGCACTCAGACCTGGGCTCGCAACTATCTATGATAAATATAATGCATGTATTGTGTTGGCTAGACCCCCAACCTCTGCGTTCTCCAACGAACTGAGCTTCAGCAATAATGCTGATTCCCGGCAAGCATATATTGAGTAATGGTGGTACCTAAGGACGAGTCGAGTGTAACCACTCCGAGCTCCACGCATGATTCCAACCAAATTCTAAATTATAATTTTAAATGGAGTCAGACTTCAAGAATTAGGCTACACAAATATTTTGGTCGCATAAATATGACATGAAGCTTTGTTTTAAAAAATTAGGCACAGCTTCGCTGACGTTTTCCTTCAAATACAATAAAAACAACACTTGACATAGCCTCACACGGGAGGGACGTCTTACGACACTTCTACAGTATGGTTGGAAAATAGTATGCCAGATATTTTTTGCGTACTGCACGTTGCGTGCTAAACAGTGCACATTAAACAGCACACTTCTGCCAGTGCACTGTATGCAAGAGGCGCAGTAGATATGGCTCTGATCCGGACACATCCTTAGTGTAAGTGGTAAGTAGCCTACTTCCGGCATAGACTATCCTCTTCTGTTAAAGTTGATTTTATTCAGTGGATATGGATACATGGGTAATTAGGGTTGTATTTTTTCAATGGCCATTCACATGGGTTTGAATTGGATTGAATTAGGACTGAATTTCTTATTTAGCCTATTGCTGTGTAATACTGTTGTCTAACAATGTCTTATAGGCTACGTTGTAATAGGTTTAATTGGCATAGCCTAGTAGGCTAATTCCAGTAGCTTGTGAATATTAAAGGGATTGACACCTCTGCTGAAAAAGTGGTTTTCTTTATTTGACATTACTACTAATTGTTAAAATAATCATCCACCAAGATTTCAGCCTTTAAAAACATCTACAGTTGAAGAAAATGAAGATTGAATCGTGTCATTTCTACCGACTATGCAGTTAATATTAAGCTAGTTAATATTCAGGCCATGCCCAATAACCTCTAGGCAAGTTATGTGCAGACTCGGAAATGCAAACACAGTTAACAAAACAAACGATAGCTAAATAGCCTAAAAAAGATAGCTTGTGGTGCAAGTTGCAACCATACCATATGTTTGAGCCACCGAACTAAAGAAGATTCGTTCACATAATAATACTAACGTTAAGCTCAGAGACTCACGTCTTTCAAATAGCTACAGCGTAGCATGCGTATTCGCTAACCTTAGCTAGCTACTGTAGCTATCTGGGCTATATACAGCTAGACCCTTCCCCTTTCAGCAGTCAATCGGGCTAATGTGATGACTTCAGCCTTCCGACTCCGCAGAGGCCAGTAGCCTATGTCACTCCATCCAGGCCTGAAAATTGTATCTCAAAATTTACAACAGAGCGCTGAGAATTCATTCAGAGCCAGATATCAACCACTTACAACCCTGGAAGGCCAGAGTAAATACATATTTGTATGTAGCTACAATAGAGTTTTATCATGGTAATCATTATGTAATAGCCTAAATGCATTGTATTTTGTGTTTGTTTTACAAAAAATATATTTTTATAATTCAATAAAGCTAAATTGATCCAAAAAGTGTGGACTAGCCTAGTTCAAGAGGAGGCTACTGTAAATTTAAGTGTAAAATTAAGTACTTTCGGCTGTCTGCAGCTAAAAGGACATTTCTAACTTTGAGAAGGGATTGTCTATTGCGTGTTACTCTAAAATCTGATTGGAATAAAAAAAACATTTTAGTCATTAAGGCAATTAATGTCCTGTGGCCAGGGAGAATGCCGGTCTGACACCCAACGTCTTCTGCGAATATATCCCATTGCGTTCCAACGTCTTGCCTTGTGCAGACAGACCTCGGATTTGCTTGAACAGTAACATTAACTTGGGGTGAAGACTTTAGGGCCGAAACATACCTGACGCAAATTTGTGCTATTTTTTCTAACCGATAGTCGACCCTCATTGATCGGTTAACCGATAAGCTTAAAGGGTTATGAAACCCTCGGTTACATTCTCTCTCTGCCCACACCACAAATTCGAAAAATGCAATTACATGGCCGTGGAAAGCAGCAGCAGAGGGGGAGGGGCGAGAGCGAGGAGAGAGGCTATCGCCACCCGAAGACACGCCCACAAGGGAAAAGATGGCGAGTGAAACTGAGTCTGTATCAATCGCTGTGGTATCAGTCAATGGCTCTTCGAGGTGGAGGACATCTCCCTTCCGGAATGCTCTGGGCTTTCCACCGACCAGGAGTATGAAGAAGGAAATAGTCCGAAGCCCTATCAGTTTCAGCCGTAGAGAGAAGTTTGTGTGGTAGTCTAGCTAATTATCTTTTATCCCACTTGTGAACTCGACTATCTCATTCTGCGTAAATCGATGTTATGCCCAGTATTGTTAGCACATAATAAGTCTAACCTGCCCGTACACAAACTACTTAATGAATAAAATAAATAAATGAACAATGAATAACTAAAATACGTAATTAATACCTTATGTTACTCTGTAAATACGAAGCATCACGTCACACCATCACTCCATTCTCAAACTAACTCGCTTTTTTAGCCATCTATAACGTTACATCTAACGTAGCTATGCTACACGAACATGACAATAAAATATGTAAACGAATGCCAAGTGAAACTAAACGGCTGTTAGCTGAAGGCTATAGGCTACGCTACGGGAGACTTCACAATCTGCTCAAATCGATGTTCTGCCCAGTAAGTTAATGTTTGTCAGCAAATATTCATTCTGACCTAACGCTACCTGCAGATTATACAAACATGGAAAAAAATACAACACGTAGGCTAATGAATGCCAAGTGAAACTGAACAGCTTTTGGCTTTTTTTTTTGTACCTGCGTTATCCTAACCATCTACAAATGCACGTTTACTAGCTATCCAAATAACTTAACTAAGACATAAGTTAACATAAGCACAGCATGGGGCTTGTACATTGTACCTTGTACCATTTTTATTTCAGTAAATACATGTTCCAGCCATGGGGGGTTCCAGATAGTGCAGTTAACGGTTATCCATCAAACGTAACTCCGTAACTCCTGCTTCAATCCTGAAGCAGACCCCAGGCCAGTAAGATTGACAACGCAGTAGCTATCAAACCTAACGTTATAGCTTATACGCAAAAGGCAGTGAAATATCACCGGCCAGTTAACTATGGTTAACGATACGAAAACAACTCAAGTAAATATCTTTGAAGCTACAAGATAACCATCACGTTAGCAAGCCAACAAGACGCCGTAGGCTGCACTTAATTTAATTTACCGCATTTGGAGGGACAGAAATATCAGTCGGGCTTGGTAACGTTTCCGCATTCCTTTGGCTGGCAGACCCCAATTCAACCTGGGCATAGTGTAACTGTTAACGTTAATCCGCTGATGCTCTTGCACCCAGAGAAAGCACACTTGCGACCCATCAGTCATTGCTTGTAAATTGAAACTATTGGAATTTTAAAAACAAATTTACAATTGTTAATAACTAGCATAATTGGAAAAAGCTAATACATTAAAAGAGACTAACTGTAGGCTACAACGATATTGCTTGTCAAATGGATATAGCCATTGGCCACGCCTTCTCAGAAATGTATTTATATTGGGGGCGGTAACAAAGTGCGAAACTGATTACGCGCAAGTGTACAAAAAGTACACTTCAGCGTCATTTTCAATGACGTAGCCCATTTTTAATTTCCAACCCTGGAAGAATAGGCGATGTAACGGCTAAAATACTGAAATTAAACGTTTTGCCCAAAATTGTAGATGCAATGCATACTATTGTTCTCTTCCATCTGAGGCAATGCCTAGATATTAGTTAACATCTCAAAAAATATGTTTTAGTGTTTCCTACCCCTTTAAATAGGCTATAAACAAATGGACGTAAATCCACGAACCATTACAAATACAGCCGCATAATCAAACATAGGCTGTCTACCCTGCCGCACTAATCCGATAAGACCGCTATAGTTTAGGCTAGCCTTATTTAAAATAGCCTAGCAGGGGGGGAAGCGAATAGGTATTAAGTCTAAAGAGAGGCCGTTTTTGCTTCCCCAACACTGGCAATCGAACAACACAGGCAGCCTATAATTAGCTACGGCGAGAGAGAAAAAGAAGACATTTTCACGCACCCCTTGTGAAATAACGTTGAAACACAAGGCTAAGCAGCAAAGTTTCTTAATTCAGCTAACGTTAGCTAGCCATTCTGTTTTGGTAGGTCTATGGCTTTGAAAGCGTGTTCCACCGGCAGACTTTGTTATATCCGTGGCAGTATGGGAAAAAACGTGGCTAGAGCCGTAGATAAGAGTAACGTTATTGTCAGCTAGATAAAGGCTACAGCAGCGCTACACCACTTCTTCAAAGATCTCAAGAAGGGAGCTGAAATCGTAGCCTCTAAACAGTTATGAATAATTAACTTTACAAAACAAATTAACCAAGTGATTTTCCCTATAGCATATAATTATAATTTTCCCTCAAGCAAATGGGTCAAACGCAAACGCACATGGCTTTAAAATCACCACTCGTATATTACACCTCCTGCTCTGTCGTGTCCCAAATTTAGCTATTGTCCTATTTTGTAACTTTTAACACTACGCTAACGTTATAGCAAGGGCAGTGGGTGAAAACAGTTTTTTAAATAAACATGTCTGCACTTTGTTTTAGGGGAAATTGATTGCGCAGGCATAGGTTTTGAATTGGCTGAAAGTGAGATGTCAATATGTCTATCCAACTTATATTTATCGCAAATGCCAAATGCATACAATAGCACGCTTGAACTAAAGGCTATTTGGAATACACTTAGCCTACACTTCTGCTTCTTGTCAGTTCCTTTAGACCGTTGTTTGTCTTTGATATATGAGCATGTAGGCTACATGATAAGTAGGAGCATGTAGGCTATAATGTGCTTTAATCATTAACCTAAACAGTCTAAATTATATCTAGCCAAATACAGACTTGATGACGTTGTATTTGAAAGACTGCGCTCTGGCACTAAAAACATTAACTTGAAAAATGCACTCACGCCCGTTCCCCAGACGCGCAAGCGCACAGACGCTTATTGCGCGTGCAGATTTGAGCAGAAGGTTACCCACCAGACGCGCAAGAGCACAGACGCTTTTTGCTTTTTCGGAGCGCATTCCGTGAACGACAGAGACGCGATGTACAAACAAACAATCTACATTCCGGATTTGTGAGCTTCGCTAAATAATGGTTAAGTAAATACTGCTATTACATATGTCTTACTGCTTAAAAGCTAAATTTAGCAATGTAAAGCTAAATGTAGCAAACAAGACAATGGCTCCTTTATAAAGTTCGCTTTTATTTATTTGGGATAGTAATCAACATGTTCTAAACATTTAATTATATCAGAATTAGCAGCTATTCTGTAGTACCTTAAATCGATACAGTGATATCAGTACAATAAAAACAGAATAGAATATAGAATAGAATAATGTTTATTTCCCTTTCGGGAAGTAAGCATAGTCTTCATTAATTGAACAAATATGTATCCTATAATAAAGAAAAAGCATTATAAAAACGGTAATAACTGGTTATATGTAAAATGTATGACTTGATATAACTTCATTCATCCCACAATGGTCATTGTCTCTGTTCCCTTTTTTATTAGAGCCTATATTAAAATATAATATGTATTAAAATAATGAATAACAATAGTAAAACTATTAGTAGGTTGAAAAACATTAATATGTGGTCATATGATGCAGATATTGTGCATATACAATGTATTTCTATGAGATTGCGCATGCGAACGCCCAGAAAATTCCGCCCTGAGCGGAAAAATCAGCTCCACGTCCGCGAGCCGTCCGCCCGCCAGCCGTGCGCGCGCGGCCGGTGAGAACCACGGCAATTCGTTAACATAGGAGCGGAAGTTAAGCGCACCAGTGCGCGTGCGCGTGTGCGTGCGCTTGCGCGTCTGGTGGGGAACGGGCGTCAGTCTGAAATGAAATGTGAAATTTATCAAATTAAACTATCCACTTCCCCTCTCCTCAAAAATGAACAAAATAGATCAACACACACAAGCCTTTGTAATAAACTAACAAAATAAATTAACAAAAAGAAAACTTAGATATAGGCTAGGCCTGACCATAATGAAATGTGAATTTTATACAAATTAAACTGTCCTTTCCGTTTAAAAAAATAACAAAATGGATTAGCCTTTAACAAATAGACTGATTTAACAAAAATAAAACTTAGACAGTTTTAGACAGCCCTTCCAGCATAGGCCGACAGCTACACATTTTTGTGGACTGATGGGAGTAAAATTGTTCTTTTCGGATCTAGTGGTCGTCGACAGTACCCCCGGGTACTGAATTCAAGCCACAGTACACTGTGAAGACAGTGAAGCATGGTGACGCAAAAATCATTGTATGGGGATACTACGGTGTTGGGCCTGTTTATCGTATACCAGGGATCATGGATCAGTTTGAATACATCAAACTACTTGAAGAGATTATGTTGCCGTATGCTGAAGAGGAAATGCCCCTGAAATGGGTGTTTCAACAAGACAACGACCCCAAACACAAGAGTAAGCGAGCAACATCTTGGTTCTAGACAAAAAGGATTAAGGTAATGGAGTGGCCAGGTCAATCCCCCGACCTCAACCCCATTAAAAACTTGTGGGGTGACATTAAAAATGCAGTTTCTGAAGCAAAACCCAAAAATTCACAGGAACTGTGGAATGTAGTTTGTTCATCCTGGGCTGAAATACCTGTTTCTCGGTGCCAGAAGTTGCGCAGCAGTTATCAAAAACAATGGTTATGCAACTAAATATTAGTTCAGTAATTTAAAGTGAAGTTAAATCTTGAAAAATTTCTTCAGTAAGTGTTTGAGTTTGAAGAGAAAAATGTCGACACTGCTATTTTTTTGAACAGATTAATATTCCTTTTCTTTGCTTCCTGTAAAAGAATAATGCAGACTTGATAAAAAATTTGTTAATGCTTTGATTTGGAATCGAATGTGTAATGTTTCCACTATATTTGAAATATGGAACTAAAAGCTATTTAAAAATATTTGCACTTTATTCACTTTTTTTAACGCACTGCTATTTATTTGAACACAACTGTATATACAGTGCAGTCTAAGTATTTGGACAGTGACCATTTTTGTTGTTTTGGCTCTAGTCCAGTACATTGGATTTTAAATGAAACAATGAAAATGAAGTTAAAAGTGCACTGACAGCTTTACTTAAAGGGTATTCACATCCATGTAGGTATTATGGGACCAAAAGTAATTTGACAAATTAAAATAATCTTAAAGTCATATTTAGTACTTGGTTGCAAATCCTTTGCATTTGATGACTGCCTGAAGTCTGCAACCCATAGGCATCCCCAGACATCATAATTTCATGTTTGGTTCAGGGGATTTCTGCCTTCAGTCTTGTCTTCAGCAAGTGAAACGCATATTCAATTAGATTCAGGTCGGTTAATTGACTTAGCCAGTCGGAACATTCTCATTGTTAACCCTGGAAAAACTCCTTGGTTGCTTTAGCAGTGTGTTTAGGGTCATTGTTCTGCTGTAAAGTAAAGTGCTGTCCAGTGAGTTTTGAGACATTTGATTGGACCTGAGCAGAAAAAAATGTTTTGGTACACTTCAGAATTTATCCTGCTGCTGCTGCTAGATAAGTGAGCAAATTCCATTGGCAGCCATACATATCCAAGCCATAACAGGCCAACCACCATGTTCCAAAGATGAGAGGGGATTCTTTGGAAAGAATTGGAACACAAGCATTCCATTCTTTCTCCACATTTTTCTCTTTCCATCGCTTTGTTACAGATTAGTATTCATCTTGTTTTTTTAAAATGTACTTTTAAGCAAACTCTAACCATGGGCCCCGTTTCCCAAAAGGATCTTGGATAAGGATCATCTTAAGCTATTTTGTTTTTATATTAGTTTCATTGTTTGTTTTTTGTCTTTCTCCCTTTTTCGTTCCATGTAATATCAGTACGTTTTAATAATTTTAATTATAAAATGCAGACAGCATAAACGCAAAACACTCTTAAGATGATCTTAACTCCAAGATGCTTTTGGGAAACGGGGCCCTTGCAATTCTGTTCTTGAGACTTACCGGTTTTCATCTTGCAGTGAACCCTCTGAGGTTATGCTGGTGTAGTCTCCTCTATATTTTAGTCTTTGAGACATCTATGCATCCTGGAGTGTTCCTGATCTGTTCGAGTTTTTCTTCAGTTCACAATTAGAAGTATTCTTCGGTCATCCACTACAGTGGTTTTCAGTGGTATACCATGTTGTTTGCTATTTTTCTGAGCTCACCAGTGCGTTCTTGCTTCTTAACAGTGTACCAAACAGTTGACTTTGACACACCCAATGTTTGGGCTATGTCTCTGATCGATTTATTCAGATTTTTCCACTCCATAATGGCCTGCTTTACTGGCATTGACACATCTTTGGGCCTCATGTTGAGAGAAAACAGCAACAGGCTCCAAATACAAATTGCACACCTAGAATCACCTTTAGACCTTTTGTGATCTTACTTGTGTATGAACTAATGATGCAAGAACACACAATTGGCCAATAATGTAAGCTATTAAGTTTCTCTGGATATGAGTGTCTCAAATGCCTAAAATGTCAATATAAAAAATATGTTGAGAAAATTAATTTCCTAAATGTTCTGTGGATGACAGAATTAGGTTTTTAGCTTACTGTAATAACAGTAGTCCTGTGGAGCATTGATCCACTTCTTACATTCCCACCAAAAGCAAACTTCTAATAAGTACTTTGGTTGTTTTGTTTTCTTTCATTACACCTGACAATGTGGCAGTGCCTTTTCCTTGGAGTCAAATATTGTCTACAATTGAGGAATTCAAATAATGGGCAAAACTGGGACAAGGTTATCAATCTGATTTGATCAAGCACTTATTGTTACATGCTTTGCTTTTGTAACACAAATGTGCTATTTGCAGTGCAAAATCAAGAGGAAAATGGAGCTAATTTTGTCATCAGAAGGCAATGCAATGATTTGATGGTTGACTTGCAGGTAAGATACATTTAGATGTATCGATCAGATGATGGCACCCTGTTTTACACACTCATATTACTGGAATCATCTCCAACCTGAGACTGTACAGTGCTTCTGGGCCCTATTGAACCTGTGAGATCATCACCACTAGTCTCCCCTGATTATCCATGGTGAAAAAAAATGCATTTGTATTGGATATATTGAGTGCCTTTATATTGAGTGCTGTTTATATCTACTGTGGATTTCTTGGAATTGTTAGAAGAGAAGATTCTCCAGATACCGTTAAATACAAATCGGTTCTTCTACAAAGAGCACGTAAAGGTCAGCAGAGCTCTGAGAGATCGGAAAGGCTAATACTATGCATAAATGTAACATTTATGTGCTACTATATTTGGTCAGTTAGAGGGGGGGGGGGGTTATTTTACAGCTTTACAAGACGAGCATTTCTATACACTCTGCAGGACAATGAAGGATAAGCAGCAGATGATTTAAAAGCAAAAGGGAAAAACACAAAATAACCCAAGTCTGATGCTTCATCGTGCAATTAAGTAAAACTATGCGAAACGTATGCATTGTATAATGTCAAAGTTAATGCCTGTAAGGATTCGCTATACAAACTTTTGATGGGGTATTATGTCACTACAAAATAGCCTATGCACATAGTGGGCACCTTTACTGACTGAAGTGTTAGGAAACCCCAAATTTACATATTACAATAGGGGAGGGCTTTTCTTAAAATGTGCTATATAAAAACACTGGTCTGTTAATCTGGGGTAACTTCAAAAGGCCTTCATGTAGCACTGCACTAAATTAATATGCAGTTTTTAATCAAGCTGCTTAGTACAGCAGTGCTCTCATGTCAGCGGATGAAGTGATATGGCTCACATTATATTTTAAAAAAATTTATGTGAAACATTATCACTGTCAGTTGATATCAAAACATTTACATAAGTGTAATTTAAAGTGCTAACATGCCCACAAAGGCGTTACACATGCTTCATATAGATCATATAACGTTAATGTCAAGTGCAAGCATTAAGAACATCACCTACATTCCTCATGATACATTAGCACAAAGAAGTCATTGATACACAACTGTTAGTTGGCTGTGGTTGCGCAGTAACTGCTACAGATGGCATGTCAGGGAGCTCATTCTACAACAAACCTGGATCGCCCAAAAATATCAATATAAGATTATACTTGAGGTAGTGCTTCAGAATGAAACGGCCACAAGAGACAATTTTCTAAAAGCTTTGAAGAAAACTACATATTCCGGTCATCTTTAATGTCCAATTCAGGCAGTGCTTAAACAAAAATGTACCGAAGCAAAGTGGTAGCATTCACAGGGCCTCTAGACACGCCCACTGCTCATGTGAACCCATCCTAGAGGGATAAAAGCGTCTGCTAAATGACTGTAATGTAATGAACCCATCCTAGAGCTGTCCTGGAAAAGCTTCTTTACCCACAAATTTCATTTCAGAAAAATTAAGATTGAGCAACAAATTTCACAGTATTGCCTTTTACATATCGTGCATCAATAAAATATCGATCGAATCGAGGTTCACGATATATATACAAGTTATAGAAAACTCCAGTCTTTATGCTTGCCGCTATGCAGAGAAGGTTTGAGTCTGTAGCAAAGCTTGTTGTCCATAAACCTTTCCAGTCAGCTGTAAACAATACAGAAATTTCCCACAACGGTTTTCTTGCCAATATCTTTGGATTGACTAACATATGCAGCAGAGGCTCCTTTTGCATTTAAATACTCCTCTCGATCTTCCACAATTGATAATAAGCAGATCATTCGACAGTGTTTTCTGGTCAATTGTGTTGGCCATTTTAACCAAAAACTATGGGCTAATCTTTTGCAAACATTTTCAGATTTTTGAAGAGTTCAAAATAATGAAAAATGTACATCTGGCAGTGAGTGGCGTGTCCCAGTGTTTCTCTCTGTGTCAGAGTGAGACAATATTAAATACACAATTTCTGCCACTCTTTAAAGTTTTCTTTTTTTTTTTGCCAAAACCATTCACGTGTAGCCTAGGTGTTTCAAGAAATGTAAAAGATTCACAGTAAAGAAATTTAATTTATGAAATATTAATTTTCTACTTGGAGAGAAAACATTCTAAAAGAAAGCTTATTGGGATGTGTCTTGATGTAGTATAACTAGTTTTTTTAAAGTTTGCAGTATTATGATTTTGAGGGGGGGGGGGGAATTTAGCAGCATGCAGCTTACTATTTAGCATGTTCATATTTAAGTGGTAATGGTACAATATGAAAGAGAAAGATAACCCTTTTCACCTCAGGAACCATATGATATGCATGTCTGGAAAAAAGTGTAAAAAACAGACTAAGTTTGCATCCCTCTGTTACTGCCCTGTTTTTAAAAGATACATTTTACCCCCAGGAAGTTGTTTGCCCCCAAACTTTCCCCCCCCAGTTTGTAGTCTAAGGTAGCCTTTATATAATACCAGTTGTTATTTTACTCAGCCTTGGATAGAACAGGAGTACTAGGGCAAAATACAGCAAAAGTGTCCCTCCGTTACCGCTTGGCCTAGCCCACATGCAAAAATACATTGCAGTGTGGAAAAATTCTTTATCAAGCACTTGTGATATGAAAACATTGGGCTTTGTGTTGGTCAGCTCCACTTTGAGTGATTTGCTAAAGGAACTATTGTGTGATGTGGCCTCTTCTTTCAATTTGGATTTGGAATGGGCGGTGTTGTGACTACTGTGAAACGACTGGGAGCTCCACACCATGATCAAACTACATTGAGAAAGCGTGGGTTTACATGGTCACGCCTGACCCAGACTCATACACTATTCTGTCTCCTATTCTCCCTGCAGGTTGAGAAACATTTTAGAGATGTGGAAAGCCAGAAGTCCGTGCAGCGATCACAAGCACAGCAAACACAGAAGGACTCCACTTTATCATCTTGAGCCATTGGTTCGGCTTGGGGGAAGACGACAACGGCCGTTTATTTCCATTTCCAGACCAGGCCGGCATTCCTCACCCTCAGTGTCCCGCAGCAGTGAGAGGAGCTAAGGGCCTTAGGTCTGGGAGACCGAAAACCTTAAAGAAAAAGAGAAGAAAAAAAAATGTGCTTTAATCATTAACCTAAACAGTCTAAATTATATCTAGCCAAATACAGACTTGATGACGTTGTATTTGAAAGACTGCGCTCTGGCACTAAAAACATTAACTTGAAAAATGCACTCACGCCCGTTCCCCAGACGCGCAAGCGCACAGACGCTTATTGCGCGTGCAGATTTGAGCAGAAGGTTACCCACCAGACGCGCAAGAGCACAGACGCTTTTTGCTTTTTCGGAGCGCATTCCGTGAACGACAGAGACGCGATGTACAAACAAACAATCTACATTCCGGATTTGTGAGCTTCGCTAAATAATGGTTAAGTAAATACTGCTATTACATATGTCTTACTGCTTAAAAGCTAAATTTAGCAATGTAAAGCTAAATGTAGCAAACAAGACAATGGCTCCTTTATAAAGTTCGCTTTTATTTATTTGGGATAGTAATCAACATGTTCTAAACATTTAATTATATCAGAATTAGCAGCTATTCTGTAGTACCTTAAATCGATACAGTGATATCAGTACAATAAAAACAGAATAGAATATAGAATAGAATAATGTTTATTTCCCTTTCGGGAAGTAAGCATAGTCTTCATTAATTGAACAAATATGTATCCTATAATAAAGAAAAAGCATTATAAAAACGGTAATAACTGGTTATATGTAAAATGTATGACTTGATATAACTTCATTCATCCCACAATGGTCATTGTCTCTGTTCCCTTTTTTATTAGAGCCTATATTAAAATATAATATGTATTAAAATAATGAATAACAATAGTAAAACTATTAGTAGGTTGAAAAACATTAATATGTGGTCATATGATGCAGATATTGTGCATATACAATGTATTTCTATGAGATTGCGCATGCGAACGCCCAGAAAATTCCGCCCTGAGCGGAAAAATCAGCTCCACGTCCGCGAGCCGTCCGCCCGCCAGCCGTGCGCGCGCGGCCGGTGAGAACCACGGCAATTCGTTAACATAGGAGCGGAAGTTAAGCGCACCAGTGCGCGTGCGCGTGTGCGTGCGCTTGCGCGTCTGGTGGGGAACGGGCGTCAGTCTGAAATGAAATGTGAAATTTATCAAATTAAACTATCCACTTCCCCTCTCCTCAAAAATGAACAAAATAGATCAACACACACAAGCCTTTGTAATAAACTAACAAAATAAATTAACAAAAAGAAAACTTAGATATAGGCTAGGCCTGACCATAATGAAATGTGAATTTTATACAAATTAAACTGTCCTTTCCGTTTAAAAAAATAACAAAATGGATTAGCCTTTAACAAATAGACTGATTTAACAAAAATAAAACTTAGACAGTTTTAGACAGCCCTTCCAGCATAGGCCGACAGCTACACATTTTTGTGGACTGATGGGAGTAAAATTGTTCTTTTCGGATCTAGTGGTCGTCGACAGTACCCCCGGGTACTGAATTCAAGCCACAGTACACTGTGAAGACAGTGAAGCATGGTGACGCAAAAATCATTGTATGGGGATACTACGGTGTTGGGCCTGTTTATCGTATACCAGGGATCATGGATCAGTTTGAATACATCAAACTACTTGAAGAGATTATGTTGCCGTATGCTGAAGAGGAAATGCCCCTGAAATGGGTGTTTCAACAAGACAACGACCCCAAACACAAGAGTAAGCGAGCAACATCTTGGTTCTAGACAAAAAGGATTAAGGTAATGGAGTGGCCAGGTCAATCCCCCGACCTCAACCCCATTAAAAACTTGTGGGGTGACATTAAAAATGCAGTTTCTGAAGCAAAACCCAAAAATTCACAGGAACTGTGGAATGTAGTTTGTTCATCCTGGGCTGAAATACCTGTTTCTCGGTGCCAGAAGTTGCGCAGCAGTTATCAAAAACAATGGTTATGCAACTAAATATTAGTTCAGTAATTTAAAGTGAAGTTAAATCTTGAAAAATTTCTTCAGTAAGTGTTTGAGTTTGAAGAGAAAAATGTCGACACTGCTATTTTTTTGAACAGATTAATATTCCTTTTCTTTGCTTCCTGTAAAAGAATAATGCAGACTTGATAAAAAATTTGTTAATGCTTTGATTTGGAATCGAATGTGTAATGTTTCCACTATATTTGAAATATGGAACTAAAAGCTATTTAAAAATATTTGCACTTTATTCACTTTTTTTAACGCACTGCTATTTATTTGAACACAACTGTATATACAGTGCAGTCTAAGTATTTGGACAGTGACCATTTTTGTTGTTTTGGCTCTAGTCCAGTACATTGGATTTTAAATGAAACAATGAAAATGAAGTTAAAAGTGCACTGACAGCTTTACTTAAAGGGTATTCACATCCATGTAGGTATTATGGGACCAAAAGTAATTTGACAAATTAAAATAATCTTAAAGTCATATTTAGTACTTGGTTGCAAATCCTTTGCATTTGATGACTGCCTGAAGTCTGCAACCCATAGGCATCCCCAGACATCATAATTTCATGTTTGGTTCAGGGGATTTCTGCCTTCAGTCTTGTCTTCAGCAAGTGAAACGCATATTCAATTAGATTCAGGTCGGTTAATTGACTTAGCCAGTCGGAACATTCTCATTGTTAACCCTGGAAAAACTCCTTGGTTGCTTTAGCAGTGTGTTTAGGGTCATTGTTCTGCTGTAAAGTAAAGTGCTGTCCAGTGAGTTTTGAGACATTTGATTGGACCTGAGCAGAAAAAAATGTTTTGGTACACTTCAGAATTTATCCTGCTGCTGCTGCTAGATAAGTGAGCAAATTCCATTGGCAGCCATACATATCCAAGCCATAACAGGCCAACCACCATGTTCCAAAGATGAGAGGGGATTCTTTGGAAAGAATTGGAACACAAGCATTCCATTCTTTCTCCACATGTTTCTCTTTCCATCGCTTTGTTACAGATTAGTATTCATCTTGTTTTTTTTAAATGTACTTTTAAGCAAACTCTAACCATGGGCCCCGTTTCCCAAAAGGATCTTGGATAAAGATCATCTTAAGCTATTTTGTTTTTATATTAGTTTCATTGTTTGTTTTTTGTCTTTCTCCCTTTTTCGTTCCATGTAATATCAGTACGTTTTAATAATTTTAATTATAAAATGCAGACAGCATAAACGCAAAACACTCTTAAGATGATCTTAACTCCAAGATGCTTTTGGGAAACGGGGCCCTTGCAATTCTGTTCTTGAGACTTACCGGTTTTCATCTTGCAGTGAACCCTCTGAGGTTATGCTGGTGTAGTCTCCTCTATATTTTAGTCTTTGAGACATCTATGCATCCTGGAGTGTTCCTGATCTGTTCGACAGTTTTTCTTCAGTTCACAATTAGAAGTATTCTTCGGTCATCCACTACAGTGGTTTTCAGTGGTATACCATGTTGTTTGCTATTTTTCTGAGCTCACCAGTGCGTTCTTGCTTCTTAACAGTGTACCAAACAGTTGACTTTGACACACCCAATGTTTGGGCTATGTCTCTGATCGATTTATTCAGATTTTTCCACTCCATAATGGCCTGCTTTACTGGCATTGACACATCTTTGGGCCTCATGTTGAGAGAAAACAGCAACAGGCTCCAAATACAAATTGCACACCTAGAATCACCTTTAGACCTTTTGTGATCTTACTTGTGTATGAACTAATGATGCAAGAACACACAATTGGCCAATAATGTAAGCTATTAAGTTTCTCTGGATATGAGTGTCTCAAATGCCTAAAATGTCAATATAAAAAATATGTTGAGAAAATTAATTTCCTAAATGTTCTGTGGATGACAGAATTAGGTTTTTAGCTTACTGTAATAACAGTAGTCCTGTGGAGCATTGATCCACTTCTTACATTCCCACCAAAAGCAAACTTCTAATAAGTACTTTGGTTGTTTTGTTTTCTTTCATTACACCTGACAATGTGGCAGTGCCTTTTCCTTGGAGTCAAATATTGTCTACAATTGAGGAATTCAAATAATGGGCAAAACTGGGACAAGGTTATCAATCTGATTTGATCAAGCACTTATTGTTACATGCTTTGCTTTTGTAACACAAATGTGCTATTTGCAGTGCAAAATCAAGAGGAAAATGGAGCTAATTTTGTCATCAGAAGGCAATGCAATGATTTGATGGTTGACTTGCAGGTAAGATACATTTAGATGTATCGATCAGATGATGGCACCCTGTTTTACACACTCATATTACTGGAATCATCTCCAACCTGAGACTGTACAGTGCTTCTGGGCCCTATTGAACCTGTGAGATCATCACCACTAGTCTCCCCTGATTATCCATGGTGAAAAAAAATACATTTGTATTGGATATATTGAGTGCCTTTATATTGAGTGCTGTTTATATCTACTGTGGATTTCTTGGAATTGTTAGAAGAGAAGATTCTCCAGATACCGTTAAATACAAATCGGTTCTTCTACAAAGAGCACGTAAAGGTCAGCAGAGCTCTGAGAGATCGGAAAGGCTAATACTATGCATAAATGTAACATTTATGTGCTACTATATTTGGTCAGTTAGAGGGGGGGGGGGGTTATTTTACAGCTTTACAAGACGAGCATTTCTATACACTCTGCAGGACAATGAAGGATAAGCAGCAGATGATTTAAAAGCAAAAGGGAAAAACACAAAATAACCCAAGTCTGATGCTTCATCGTGCAATTAAGTAAAACTATGCGAAACGTATGCATTGTATAATGTCAAAGTTAATGCCTGTAAGGATTCGCTATACAAACTTTTGATGGGGTATTATGTCACTACAAAATAGCCTATGCACATAGTGGGCACCTTTACTGACTGAAGTGTTAGGAAACCCCAAATTTACATATTACAATAGGGGAGGGCTTTTCTTAAAATGTGCTATATAAAAACACTGGTCTGTTAATCTGGGGTAACTTCAAAAGGCCTTCATGTAGCACTGCACTAAATTAATATGCAGTTTTTAATCAAGCTGCTTAGCACAGCAGTGCTCTCATGTCAGCGGATGAAGTGATATGGCTCACATTATATTTAAAAAAAATTTATGTGAAACATTATCACTGTCAGTTAATATCAAAACATTTACATGTGTAATTTAAAGTGCTAACATGCCCACAAAGGCGTTACACATGCTTCATATAGATCATATAACGTTAATGTCAAGTGCAAGCATTAAGAACATCACCTACATTCCTCATGATACATTAGCACAAAGAAGTCATTGATACACAACTGTTAGTTGGCTGTGGTTGCGCAGTAACTGCTACAGATGGCATGTCAGGGAGCTCATTCTACAACAAACCTGGATCGCCCAAAAATATCAATATAAGATTATACTTGAGGTAGTGCTTCAGAATGAAACGGCCACAAGAGACAATTTTCTAAAAGCTTTGAAGAAAACTACATATTCCGGTCATCTTTAATGTCCAATTCAGGCAGTGCTTAAACAAAAATGTACCGAAGCAAAGTGGTAGCATTCACAGGGCCTCTAGACACGCCCACTGCTCATGTGAACCCATCCTAGATAGGGATAAAAGCGTCTGCTAAATGACTGTAATGTAATGAACCCATCCTAGTGCTGTCCTGGAAAAGCTTCTTTACCCACAAATTTCATTTCAGAAAAATTAAGATTGAGCAACAAATTTCACAGAATCCTACAAAGCAAGAGTGGTCATCTAGTCAACGAAAAGTAAGCTATACGAAGAAATGTGCTCTCATTTCAAAACTGGGTTAAAAACAGGTGAATGCGAGTTACTCAGTTTCCACAACAACCATCAGCTACATGCCAGAAAATCTCTACAGAGAACAAAAGCTAATTTTTTCCCCCTTTTTATTTCCATGTTGATCATTAAAAAATGAGAATAAAATAAAATAGGACATTTTCCAGAGCCTTACCCACATCGCTCGGTTGACAAGGATATAACGTGGCTCTCAAAAATGTCACTAAACCCCCCACTGGCTGAGCCCTGATCAGGCTACATGGTGTAAGACATACACTGCATGGCCAAAAAAAAAAATCACACACATTTAGTTGGACCGCCTTTAGCTTTGATTACAGCGCACATTCGTCATGGCATTGTTTCGACAACCTAATGCAACGTCACATTTATTTCCGTCCAGAGTTGCATTCATTTTTGGCCGAGATCTTGTATTGACGACGGGAGTCGAACCACTCCGTAAAGTCTTCTCCAGCACATCCCAAAGACTTTCAATGGGGTTAGGATCAGGACTCTAGTGGCCAATTCATGTGTGAAAATTATTCCTCATGCTCCCTGGACCACTCTTTCACAATTTGAGCCCCATGAATCTTGGCATTGTTATCTTGGAATATGGCCATTGATGGGATAACCTGGCCATTCAGTACATTCAGGTACTCAGCTGACTTAATTTTATTGCTGCATAATGTTGCTGAGCCTAGACCTGACCAATTGAAGCAGCCCCAGATCATAACACTGCCTCCAGAGGCTTGTACAGTGTGCACTATGCATGACGGGTACAACGACTACTTGTTTTTGGCCAAGCAGTGCAAGTTGTTCTCCAAACAGAGCCTGTTGGGAATAATGTCGAATAGACGTCAATGTAGTTTTGTTCTGAGCAGGAAGGAATGCATCTTGGGAAATAATCTACCTGCCAGGGATAGGCATGTGGTAAAAATTAATCTAAGAGCGGTTTTAATTGATATGAGAATGCATTTATGTGTACTTCACAAAAACCGTGGTCCCATCATTTTTAGAGGTACTGTGATACAGAACGAGGGACCATTTTAAGGTAGAGGAAAAGCACCATGGCAGGTAGGTTTCCATTGCCATTATTCCTAACCTCCTTCACACCCACTCCTACAGTTCTCTTTGCCATGCTTAGTCTTGTTGCTTTGGGCATCTTTGAAGTGGCTTGTATGTGTAGCTCAAATGTTGCGGTCACAGGAAAACCAAATGAAGACATGTAAACCTCCTACACTTTTGGGCTACACTGAGATGGTAAGCAAATTACCCCCCTCTTTGCAATCATGACCATGCAGCAAAGGCTTTGACAAGGGTATTAAGTAATTTTTTTTAAAACTATAGATTAGCCAAATGGGATAACTGGAGGAAAAAAAACATTTAAATGACAAGTGTCAAAATTACACAATTAAAATGAAAAAATGTTTATCAAAATGACTTCCCTATGAGGGAAAAAAGGCAAAGTAAGCTTATGATTTCACACATTCCCTCTACTCCTTACACCCTCTTAGAAAAGTCCTGCACTTCAAAAAAAATAAAATAAAATAAAACCTCCCGTTTTCCCCTTTAAAGTGCAATTTTGTCTCCAATTATTTTCTTGACCTCACACTACAAGTTGGATGTAATTCATCATTATTTTAAAAAAAAACTTTAAAAAAAAGCCTTTAGCTTTCCAAAAAAGCTATTACAGTATTAGTCAGAATTTTTGTTACTTTTATTTTAGAAAATGTCCTTTTTAAAGTGTGGCATTTCAAGTCACATTTTTTAAAATACAGAAAATGCAGAAACTTGTTGAACATGGATACGGCAAAAAGGAAACAAAGAAAATAAAGCTAACAAGGTTCTGACTGCTCTATCGTTCTCATTCAGAGGGAATGGAAGAAGGGGTGAAGGGAGGATGACAGGGGGAAAAAAGGCAGGTTGGAGGGGGGGGGTTGGGCGAAAAGTTAGTCAAGGAAACTTTGTGGGGGTTTTTCTTTAAATTATCTTTAAAAAGTCTAAATTGAGAATTTAACTTTTTCCTCTTTTTTTTTTTTCTTCTCTTTTTCTTTAAGGTTTTCGGTCTCCCAGACCTAAGGCCCTTAGCTCCTCTCACTGCTGCGGGACACTGAGGGTGAGGAATGCCGGCCTGGTCTGGAAATGGAAATAAACGGCCGTTGTCGTCTTCCCCCAAGCCGAACCAATGGCTCAAGATGATAAAGTGGAGTCCTTCTGTGTTTGCTGTGCTTGTGATCGCTGCACGGACTTCTGGCTTTCCACATCTCTAAAATGTTTCTCAACCTGCAGGGAGAATAGGAGACAGAATAGTGTATGAGTCTGGGTCAGGCGTGACCATGTAAACCCACGCTTTCTCAATGTAGTTTGATCATGGTGTGGAGCTCCCAGTCGTTTCACAGTAGTCACAACACCGCCCATTCCAAATCCAAATTGAAAGAAGAGGCCACATCACACAATAGTTCCTTTAGCAAATCACTCAAAGTGGAGCTGACCAACACAAAGCCCAATGTTTTCATATCACAAGTGCTTGATAAAGAATTTTTCCACACTGCAATGTATTTTTGCATGTGGGCTAGGCCAAGCGGTAACGGAGGGACACTTTTGCTGTATTTTGCCCTAGTACTCCTGTTCTATCCAAGGCTGAGTAAAATAACAACTGGTATTATATAAAGGCTACCTTAGACTACAAACTGGGGGGGGGAAGTTTGGGGGCAAACAACTTCCTGGGGGTAAAATGTATCTTTTAAAAACAGGGCAGTAACAGAGGGATGCAAACTTAGTCTGTTTTTTACACTTTTTTCCAGACATGCATATCATATGGTTCCTGAGGTGAAAAGGGTTATCTTTCTCTTTCATATTGTACCATTACCACTTAAATATGAACATGCTAAATAGTAAGCTGCATGCTGCTAAATTCCCCCCCCCTCCTCAAAATCATAATACTGCAAACTTTAAAAAAACTAGTTATACTACATCAAGACACATCCCAATAAGCTTTCTTTTGGAATGTTTTCTCTCCAAGTAGAAAATTAATATTTCATAAATTAAATTTCTTTACTGTGAATCTTTTACATTTCTTGAAACACCTAGGCTACACGTGAATGGTTTTGGCAAAAAAAAAAATGAAAACTTTAAAGAGTGGCAGAAATTGTGTATTTAATATTGTCTCACTCTGACACAGAGAGAAACACTGGGACACGCCACTCACTGCCAGATGTACATTTTTCATTATTTTGAACTCTTCAAAAATCTGAAAATGTTTGCAAAAGATTAGCCCATAGTTTTTGGTTAAAATGGCCAACACAATTGACCAGAAAACACTGTCGAATGATCTGCTTATTATCAATTGTGGAAGATCGAGAGGAGTATTTAAATGCAAAAGGAGCCTCTGCTGCATATGTTAGTCAATCCAAAGATATTGGCAAGAAAACCGTTGTGGGAAATTTCTGTATTGTTTACAGCTGACTGGAAAGGTTTATGGACAACAAGCTTTGCTACAGACTCAAACCTTCTCTGCATAGTGGCAAGCATAAAGACTGGAGTTTTCTATAACTTGTATATATATCGTGAACCTCGATTCGATCGATATTTTATTGATGCACGATATGTAAAAGGCAATACTGAATTTTATGTTCTAAACTACTTCAAAGTTTTCAAACAAGATTTCCTTGCTCTTGTTTTCATTGTGCCAAGAGCTACTCCGCGGCAGCGCCCCTTCCTTGTTGTCTACACAACGCCGAGTGGCTGTTGTAGGCGACCAACACGGCGGAGAAAGAGCGTAACGTTAGGAGTGATGTGAGCGGGACCGAATTAGTTCCAAAAAGAGTCCACGTAACTTCTATCATTTGGAAATGGTTCGGTTACAGGCAAAGTGATACTAAACTGTAGTATGTAAGATTTGTATGAAAGAGGTTGCGATGAAGACAGAGGCAACACTACAAATCTTTTCAATTACCTGAAGGTAAAGCACGTTATCGAGTACGAGGAATGTATCAAACTAAAGCCAACCTCAGCCAAACAAACCTCACTAAAGTAATCTATGTTCAACTCCACCCGTTATGAGAGGACGAGCACCAAATGGAGAACTTCGGTTATCAGATTCCATACGTCAATTTCCGGACATGATTCACATTTATACAGTGGAAAAAGGATTCAGAAAGTTGCTGAAAAACTTTAGAACCGAGATACAAGTTGCCCAGCAGGAAATATTTTGCGGAGGAAGCATTGCCTAAACTCCACAATAACGTTACTGCAAGAACGTCAACCACTTTTCGATGACTACTGACCTGTGGTCTAGTTGCACAATACAACTGTATTTGAGCCTCACTGTGCACTACGTGGAAGATTGGGAATGATTAGAGGTCTTGGGGAACTGAAAAGTACTTGCAGACAAGCTATGCACCTGAAGATCATCACACAGGCGAGACTATTGCGCAAGGCCTTAAAGATGCCTGAGGGCCAAAACATACCTTAAAATACGCTCTCTCTTTCTCTCCCTCTCCTTCCCTTTCATGCACGCACGCACGCACGCACGCACGCACGCACTAAACCGAGCACACAGGGGGAAAAACCATAAATGTACATAATTGCTTTCACTTTTATATGTATTGCAGCAATTATTCTTCATGCTTTGTTAACGCCTTTGTGCAGATGCCTAGTGATAATGACACCGGCATCATCATTTTGCTCAACTGAGACATTCGTTGCTCCTGCAACAAATAATTTGCTCCTTACAGTCAAACAATTAGTGTAAATCACAAACTCTGTGCTTTAACTTTATTGGTAGACGATTCGTAACGATTTCTGCCGAATACGGAGTTTCTAAGTGTCACTATTTTCCCGTAGCAAGTCCATTTAACAAGCACACCCCCCCAGTCTATACCTACCCATGCGTGATATAGTGGACAATACCGTCTATGTTAGAGTTCATAAATATATTTATTAATCATATAAAATTCCGTCATAGCAACAAGATAAACCCAACAATAGCCCTGCTCACTCCAATGCAAAATAAACACATGGAAGTATTGTCTCATTCTACCATGTATTCTACTAGCAATATATGCAACTAAATATGAAATAAATATACAATCTCACCATTGGTTTTGCACATCGAGATGTTCATTTTTTTATTTATTTTTTTATTACAATTTCTGAAATAACTTCTCATTTGCAGATTGAGTCTGCAGTGTCCACAAGGCAACGGTCGTTCAATTCAAGCGAATTACTTACTTTTAGACAGCAGTATTGGATAAATCAAAAATAAATCTGAAACCTCATCTAGGCCAAAGACACAATGCATAATACTGGTAGCCATTCCCAACAGTGTTGAATAGGATTGTCCCTGTCCAAAAGTTAGAGTTCTGCCCGTTTCTGGTGGTCTGATGTTAGCTAGCTGTGTATCCAAAAAAAGTTAACTAGCCAAAATTCTATATATTTCACGTTCCATTTCCCATGTTCCAATTATTTATTTTAATCGCCAATCCATTGGGTTGTCAGGCTAGGAAGCCTACGTCAGTAACCAGCTAGTGACCAGCTAATTAAGCTGCGAATCTACTGGGTAGTTATGCTAGCCATGCGAGTTACCAGCCTAGGAATTCTAGTGACCAGTCAAGTCAGTTGCAAAACCAGTGGGATACTAAACTAGGCAGTTACCAGAATCAAGCCGGCTTCTCATTCACCACCGCGGGCCTCTCAGAGCTATCAAACGAGCCCCAAACCATCACTCTGTTGCCAGATATGGAGTAGATGTGGATGGATCACTGCAAGGGTTATTTCTCCTGACTCATTTTCCTATAGGACTCTATGGGGGAAAAAGTCAGGAGAAACAACCCTTAAAGGGATCCATCGTGGCCGCCGCGGTGGTACAACGGCCACGATGGATCCCTTTAAGGGTGTACTCGGTGTACTCCGAGGATCGGGGTGAGAGAGCGTGGCCGGTGCCCTGTGGAAGCGGCAATTGGCGGCTGCTTCCGGGGGGGGGGGGGGGGGCTCGGAGAGAATCGCTGCGCACAAACGGCCCTGGGCGAGTTGGAATCACGGTCAGGAGCTCGAGGAGTCGCGCCCTCCTTCCTACTACCGGCTGACAGGGTTGTATAGCGGTGGTTCCCAAGCGGTTGCTACATGGGGGGAATTTAATTAGAATAGGGGTTCAATTGGCTACTAAATTGGGAGAAAAAAGGGAAAAATCTGAAACAATTTTTTTTTTTTAAATAATACAAAAAAAGGGATCCATCCACATCTACGGTTCTGGTTTCTATGGTTTGAGGCTCGTTTGATACCTTAGACCCTTGATGACGTACAGCCATTTCGCCAGTCATGTGTTCCATACTGTACCAGTGTAATTTACAGCTCAATCTAGTCTTACCCCCCAATTCTCATAGAGATCAGTTCAAATGCAGAGAGGTTATAGTATCGCTTGTAACAGTACCTGAAAATAAGATATCGAGAATCTTTTGATATTGTTTGGTCACAGACTTCAGGAAGTAACGGCATGCAAAGAATATGCGACCAAATATTAAATATGATACTTTAAAAATATGTTAAAGCAAAGGGTATGAATACTTATGTAAATGAGAGATTTCAGTTTTTAATACATTTGCAAAGATTTCTAAAAACATGTTTTCACTTTGTCATTATGGGCTATTTTGTGTAGAATCTTGAGACAAAAAATGAACTCAATCTATCGTAGAATATGTCTGTAATGTAATAAAACGTGGAGAAGGTGAAAGGGGTGTTCAGACTTTCCGGCTTGACTGTAAAATAAGACAAAGAGAAGAGCGAGAAGGAAAAATAAATAACCAAAAACAACAAGCAATTAAAGGAAAGGAAAACAGTAGATATTTCACGACTAGTCCAATGTTGTCTTGAACTCACAACACATTTCACGATCTCTGAGTTATGAGCACTTTCAGGAAAGCGTCATGATAGGAAAGTTATTCTTGGGGGAGAAAAAATATATATCGCTCAAATTACTGAGATGCTGATCGACTAATATTATCAGATGACCTCCGTTTTGGTAATGTGCAGTGATTTTTTTACTTTACTAATTACGGAGATGGCACACTCGCACGGGATGAAGATCACAGACGACCTCCGCAATTATTACAAATCACATGAGGTCCCCAGGTAATACTACAGTGCGAATCGGGCATTTTCTGGAAACCCCAGCTGCCCGTATGCTATTTTATGTAAAATGTACAATTCAGTTTTACAGTCTAGGAAATACATTGTGATACAGTCAACAGGCTGCATAAAGGGGCTCCTAAAAGCAGTTTTTATTTTTTATTTTATTTTTTTAAACTTGGCGGATCTACAGAGAAAAAAGTGAGCGATATATAGTCATGACCAACTGAAACTGCTGAGGCAATCTCTCTGGGCCTAAACTTTCCTTATCTTAAGGGAGAGCAACACAGTTATTACAGCATGCAATTGAATAAAGACGATAACGGATACTTACTATTTTGCGTACATGACTTACAGCGCTGCCCTCTTTGCCTTTGCAGTTTTCAACCTGGTAAGGCGGTGAGATTATGACGTCGTCCATCACAATTATGTTCTTCTCCTGCCATTTACAGTCTTTGATGCTGGAAAGCAAGAAGACACAAATGCACTTTGTATGGAACACTGACATTTACAGACTCAAGACTCTGAAGAATAAGTCAAAGTACTTGTCATAAATGGCCCCTTTCACACTACTAAATGTTTAAAAAAATAAAAGATGATCTAATACAACATGGAGCTGAGTGATGCTGTAAAAACTATCCAAACCATCAACCAAAACACTAAACGGACGGGAAACTAGATAAGGAGGTGGCTTGCTTACGTTTTATGTATAGTCTGGAAAAGCTGCTGACCCTCCACAGAAACCCCAGCGCTAATTGCATATGCTTGGGACAACTTGTCTTCCTTTTCCGTCCGTGCGCGATTGGCAAGCTGCAGAAAAAATTTGAATAAAGACATGCATACCCATAACTGCTCTCAGTGGCAGAAAATAACAGAATTGCGTTTCTGGCATTTCCAATTTTGTCATAAGCTTGCAAGCAATTGATCCGCCCCCCCTCCCCTCCCCACCCACCCACCCACAAGTCATTCAGCATGCTTACCTTGCTAACATTCAGTGATGCTAGAGGAGGAGGGGTTTCTGTGCGGTCGTTTATTATATCCACTTCCGACACGTAGGCTAAATTAATCAAGACGACGTCGCTGAGGTTCGGCTTACCACTGGAGGAAGCACATTCTGAGGGGTGGAGTCAAGGCAAACGACACCAGATTGGACATAAATACACTAGAGGCTCAGAGGCCTCCTGAACACCCCTGGTGGCAGCTGTCACTTGTTAGTTATACATTTAGGGCTTTTTAGCTTTATTGGACAGCACAGTGTAGAGAGAGACAAAGAATGGAAGCAAGAGAGGGAGAGACATTCGACAAAGGTCGCGCAGGCAGCTTCGAACTGCCGACGCTGTGGCTCGCAATGAGCATGTGGACAGTGCTTTTACAGGCTACGCCACCGAGCACCCCAACCGCTGTCACTTTTTATGACTGACGTTAAATGGCAGTCACAAGTATATAGCTGGAAGCTTTAGTGATGAAACGATCTGTGCATTGAGGCTCCGTCACCATTACAAAAAAACCTAACAGCTCATCAAAGATATCAGAAGTCACAACACATTTGTTCATGAAACTTTGTGTATAAAACAAAGCATGGAGATAAAGATCCAGCGAGGTTTCAAGATTAGGAATAGCCCTTGATTAGTCATTTCAAAGGAGGACCTGATCCAAACTGAAAAGACGGTATGGTCAAATATGCTGGAATTAAAAACAAATAAAATGTCAAGGCTGCAGACACAAAATTCCCGTGGAAAATTTATCTAAAATTCCCCCTCTTTGAGCCCTATTCATTAGTGCAATCAATCCCAACCAGAGGCAAGCAAGTCTAAAAAAATAAACAAAAAACCTGCAACTCTCCAACATATCCCTAATTTGTGAAAAACACTACAGCAAGTACCCAAATACAAATGGGTTTGCAAAACTGATAGACAACTTCATGACATTTTGTTGACTGCAATGGAGTTGCTCCCCTATAAATGTGTGTCATATCCACAGACTCCCTGTTCATTGGTCAAATAATCTACAGTTAACAGTCCTCTGACTGCCTGCCCAAGGTATTGAGACACAGCCTGGTACTGCGTCACCAAACAGTGAAATTCCACCAATGTTTAGCACTGAAACAGAGTAATTGGCTGACCTCTGAGCTTCAAGAAGATACTTTTCTGTATCCAAGGCAACCACTGTGGGATTGTACATGGCCTGTTTAGAAAATAGTTTCCTTAACAACAAAACAACAAACATCTTTGAAATTTAAGACAAAAAAAACAAAAAAACAATTAAAGCAGGAACTTCCACATGGGGGCAGACAGGCAAAACTTCACAAGGCTTTTTACTTCCCGATAATAATCCAACCATATGACAGACCCTACAATTTAGCAACACCAAGCCAATCCCAGGTCATAAGAACAGGGGGAAATATTTCATAGAAATACTACTTAGACAGCGCTAGCATAAATTGGCTGGATATTTTTGAGGAAGGGTGCTCACGCCAGTTAGTCGATCATCTTTCACACATTCCAAAATAAATCTCAAGAGGAAATAAACAATGTAGTGCTCCCAAAGTGTGTCCCAACCTTCCAAGGTCATACTGATGAAAATCAGTATTTTGAGTATCAACCCACACCTAGCATGACTAAGCCGTGTTTGGGTACTGTCATTCCAGGATCACTCATGGTTGTGTGCACCCGTCTTTAGATATGCTGCTATAGCTTAGTGCACTGGGGCTTTCCATATTACACTCTGGCCTCCATGTTTACAATTGTTACTCTCCTAATTCTACAAGTGGCTAATCTTCTCCTCTATTCCTTTTCTCTGAGGCGACTGCCCTTCCCTTGCCCTGAGTTTTCGGACCGCTCCAGCCCTGCGCCCCTCACCCTGAGTTTGCGGACCGCTCGAGCCGAGCTTGCGTAACGCTCCAGCCCCGCCCCTCACCCTGAGTTTGCGGACCGCTCGAGCCCTGACCCTCACCCTGAGCTTGCGTAACGCTCCAGCCCCGCCCCTCACCCTGAGTTTGCGGACCGCTCCAGCCCTGCCCCTCACCCTGAGCTTGCGTAACGCTCCAGCCCTGACCCTCACCCTGAGTTTGCGTAACGCTCCAGCCCTGACCCTCACCCTGAGTTTGCGGACCGCTCGAGCCCTGACCCTCACCCTGAGCTTGCGTAACGCTCCTGCCCTGCCCCTCACCCTGAGTTTGCGTAACGCTCCAGCCCTGCCCCTCACCCTGAGTTTGCGGACCGCTCCAGCCCTGCCCCTCACCCTGAGTTTGCGGATCGCTCGAGCCCTGCCCCTCACCCTGAGTTTGCGGACCGCTCCAGCCCTGCCCCTCACCCTGAGTTTGCGTAACGCTCGAGCCCTGACCCTCACCCTGAGTTTGCGGACCGCTCCAGCCCTGACCCTCACCCTGAGTTTGCAGACCGCTCGAGCCCTGACCCTCACCCTGAGCTTGTGTAACGTTCGAGCCCTGCCCCTCACCCTGAGCTTGCGTAACGCTCCAGCCCTGACCCTCACCCTGAGTTTGCGTAACGCTCGAGCCCTGACCCTCACCCTGAGCTTGTGTAATGTTCGAGCCCTGCCCCTCACCCTGAGCTTGCGTAACGCTCCAGCCCTGACCCTCACCCTGAGTTTGCAGACCGCTCAAGCCCTGACCCTCACCCTGAGTTTGCGTAACGCTCCAGCCCTGCCCCTCACCCTGAGTTTGCGGACCGCTCCAGCCCCGTCTCTCACCCTGAGCTTGCGGACCGCTCCAGCCCCGTCTCTCACCCTGAGCTTGTGGACTGCTCCAGCCCCGTCTCTCCCCTGGTTCAAGCCCACGCCTTGACGCAACCCGGATTCCCAGATGCATCACCCCGCCCCTCTGAATTGCATATTATACATGTCTTAATTTGGACTTTCAACTTACCAGCTATTTTAATTTGTCAGACTGTAACCTGCTCAACCCATCTGATTATTTGCTGCGATTACCCGTCATTACATTTCTGTTACCATTCCACGTTTACTTTAAACCGGGCCAGTCAGCGGAGGATGGGCTCCTCTCTCTAGCGAGGTTCCTCCTGAGATTTCTTCCTTTTTAGCTGTTGTGGGACTTCTGAGGCAGTAATATATGCTTTCCAATACAGTACTGTTTGTCTTGGCACCAATAAAAAATATGGGCGCAAGTACACTCAAAAATACAGAATCACTGCATATATTACACAGTCAAATGGTATATACAGATCGGCGTGACTAATCTAAACTCACAATTTACAACTAAAATGAAGGTGGCCTTTCTAAGATTCGATGCCTAAAGCCATGGGTTTAACTTTAAAATAAGCGCATATTGACGCCTATGGCTTCCAATCGGTGGCCGCAAATAAACTGACACATTTGATTGACACTGACATCATGACGTCGGCTTTATTTACATACTTAAGTACACATGCATGTATGTAAGTACACATGCGCTAACTGGTTTCCACTGCAACTCCCTGCCATTTTTACGGCACTTCACAATGCTGGCACTGCAGGGCAACAGTCACTAACGACTCCGGCGCTACTAGTCCCAGCCTCCCACTGATGTTGAAACGTTGTCTTAGCTGAAGATTTTTCTTAAATCCACAGTGTTTCACTAACAAACGCACACGACCACGATATTTTAATTAACATTACATGTAAATGTAAAACCAACGTAGAAAACAATTTAGCTCGATTGGTAACGTTGCGTTAGGCAAGAAATTAAAGACTTTAGTTCAAAATATTTTAGATCACAATATGATGTACGCGATGTTAGCTGGTCATTGCAGTCTGAATATATAAAAATGTGTTAAGAGTACATCAGAGTTACCTGTCCCAGATAGCTGTCCCACAAAAGCGAAAGCTTCCCATACATCATTCTGTGCGCTCACCGGCTAGCTACTACTAGGCTGTTTGATTATAGCTAGTTAGCCAGCTAGGTATCTTAACGTTAAGAGAAGGACTCATTTAGTAGCGAGCTGAGCACAACCCTAGCCACAAACGTGAATGATCATACCTTTAGCGTTGTAGCCGTCTGAATTGATAAATAACCGATCTGATTCATTAACTCCCCCTCCTAACCGAATTAACGAACGTTAACTATGTTACACCATGTGTACGATAGCAAAAACCATCGCGAAGCTGGTTGACTAACGTTACAATGCTAACGTTAGCTACCAAACTGGCTAAATAAGCCAGCTAGCTACAAAATAAGCAAAATATGGAGCTAGTCAGCAAACATTAATTACACTTCCATCATGTGTGTAAATAAAGTCAAACCAAGATCCATCTAACGTTAGCTAGCGATATACTTTGATATGCAATATCTACTGCTATGCCTAACCACTTAACGCGATGGTCTCTGAATGATAGCTTGCGGACACATTAAAATCTCAGTAGCTAACGTTAGCGGTGAGGAAAATCAGCCATGATGCCCCTTCGGAGAGCTGCCAGATAGTGATCCCAACCAAGCCTAGGACTGGCTACAGTGCATGTCCCATCATAACACACGAGGGTCAATATACAAGCCCGCATCTCAACACTCGCCCATTGACCAGACCTGAAATTACGAAAAGACACTGATAACTGGCAGTAAATCCGAACGAATAGAGTAAAGTCAGCCTAGGATGGGTACACAGATTGGCACTTCGGGTTGCTACTCTTCAGACTACGCCTGCGCGGATCATTATTTGGCAAGTTTGGCCGGTTACCCTGCAGGCCTCTCACACAGCTAAGAAGCCACCGATTCAGCGGCAACCAGAAAAAGTTAAAGGATACTCAAAGTCAACATCTTGGACTGGTAGTCGAAGGCCACGACTTCTCCTTGCAGACGCTGCCCCAAGCAGGTGAGGCAGGAGACATGACTCCCAACGCTAAAATACTCCCCCGGTCCAGGAGCCGCCATCTTCTCCGCCAGGAAACCGGAGCGCCAGCCTTACGTAAACTTACGTAATAACGTCACTTGGACGACGAAGGGGCGTTGACCATTGAAAATGCACGTTCTCTCTGGGTGGACTCGTTTTGCAAGCTGGAGGCCTTCCAACCATAGATATATCTATGGGCTGTGTCCGAATACGACCCCTGTCCCCTGTCCACTCTTCATAAACATATTAACATGTAGGCTACACGTTTTATTCAATAAAATAACAGCAAACACAACTAATTAATATTAAATTAAACAGAGATGGCAAAGTGCATCAGCAAGTGCATTGTAGGCTATGTTGTGAATGCAATTTGCCAATACAGGCATTAATGCAAAGTTCACAGTAGGCTACAAGGTTAGATAGATGTAACTTAATATGACAGACCCAGCTACTATAAAGTACTCAAGTGACTACATCCCCATTAATTTAGAGCGTAGACATTAACTAAAACTTACTTTTAAACCATTTCTAGTGATTAGCCTATGTCTTACCGTCAATTTCCTGGATTGTTAACGCCCGTTTGCAAAATATGTTGTTTTTATGGACCAGCTTCAAGTATATTTTACATTTCAGTATTTATTTGTGACTATACCAGCGCTGCCACTGTTTAAAAACTCAACGTCCCATAATTCCCTCCGGACGAGCGTAGCGTTGTCTCCAAACGTTGTCACATAACGTTAGCCAGCAGTAGCACACAGCTCCGTTTTTAAACTATTTTTAAATAATCTTAGCTAGCTAGGTGGCTTCACTGGTTTTAGCCGCATATTTTAGGTGGACTATTTAGGTGGAATAAGAGAGTTTATGAACAGGACGCAACGTTGTTCCAGTTTAAAAACGTGGAGCCGAAACGAAAGTAACATAGCGGGTCTAACCAATCAGGTGCCGGCTGTTTCCGTTGTGGGCGACAACAATTATCCATATGACGTAGAGGTACCTCCAAAGAGGTACTGTGACATCACGATTGGGGCGGGGGCAGCGTGGGGAACAGAAAGGAAATTTCAACCGTTAGGGGCAGCACAAAGATGCTTTTCGACCAGTTTCTCCTGATTTATGTTATTATTTCAGAATTGTTGAAATAACGGAATGGATGAATACGTTTCATTATAAGGTAGGCATACAAACACGTTTACAGCTAAAAAAAAAAGTGATCTAGGGTGTAGTTACCCTTTAAGTTCCACTTGAAGAGTGTTTCATTGTGTCTGTGCATTTTATTTTTAAAGCTGTTTTCACACCAATTTGGATTATTTCATACTTTAATTTTAAAACTACATTTTTTATGCAGGATCGGCATAATGGAACCACTTTTTGTACATGCTCATGTATGTGTATTTTAAGAGCAAGAATACCAGTCATTTGTTCATTTTAGTTTTTCCCTCCTTTTTTGGGAATTCCATTTAATTATTAATGATTACACTGGAAGCCAACATCTGCATCCAAATGTGTGTCTTGTACTCACTGAGAAGGCACATATCCAAATAAAACTAGAAGTAAAAAATCATTACATGTTGTACTGTATATAATTTATTTATTTTAAGCAGTGCAGTCAGATCTCACGTAGCCTATTATATGCTTTATTAATGTAGGATCATGAAAACAAACAAGAAAAAGGTCCAGAAACCTTAATCTCCTCCTTTTGCTTCAGGCAATTTCTCTAGAGTTTTTTTCTTACAAAAACGCTTATAGCATTCATAGTGATACCCATTGCATGAACATGACAAGGACGGGAAATGTACACTGTTCCATGACGGTATTCATCTGTCAGTGGAATACATTTAGACTTTGTGGTCGAAACGATGTGCATAATGCAAAACAATCGAACATATTTTCGCGACGTGGACTCCGCCATCATGGCACAGTATCTTGGTGACGTCTGAAAATGGCTACATGTAGTCCAGCTGTCTCTAGTGTTCGTGTTTGTTCATTTGAATGTGTTTTGTTGTGTCTGGCTTTTGTTTTTAGTTGTTTTCATGCGCTGTTTGTCTGTTGTGGTACGGGGAAGTGGATGGAGATTTTTCGGGGCACTCCTGCTGCTCGTTTTTATAATATTGACGAATTGTCTAGCCGGGATGATTTTGTTTGTGGTCATCACCATGGAGACGCATTTGCATTATGCTCGGGAATGTCCGTTGGATCTGCAGCCAAGGAGTTTACCATCGCTCTTCACCGAAGTTGAAGATGTCGGGACTGATCCGAGACTGCGGGCAAACTTCAGAAGGCCACCAGGGAAGGAGAAGATAATTCGGAGGAGTGAGGCGGCGACTGGGAAGGCTGAGCTCCATTTCAACAGTGGACAGAGACCGCAACACTGCGTGTATGGAGGAAAGTCGTGGAGGCGGAGTTTGTGTGTTGGACTGCTTAATAATGACACTGGACATCCAGGACAGCGGGGGCTATTTTTAATCATGTCTGTATTCCTTTAATTCACTTAATTCGTTTGATTAATGCAATGATTATATTGAATGTCTTTGTTTGATATGTTTGTGGGTTGTGGGTCTGCCCCACTTTCTATGTCTTTTTTGTTGTTGCTGGATTACAACTGAAGTTCCCTAGCGGGAAAATAAAAGTTATTCTATTCTATTCTATTCTATTCTATTACATGCTTTGTTTCTCTCTCTCGCTACCTCTCTCACTCATACACGCAAAACACGCTCGCTGCAGCTGCTGCCGAGCCCCCGTTTGAGCTTATAATGATGCGGCCAGCAAACAGAAAATCACACGCTCTCCGAATAGTTACCCACGCCATGTAGGCTACTCATTTTACAAAGGCTGTAGGCAATCACACTACCTGCAAGATATCAACAATAGCCATTGGTTTCCATTGCACATGTGGTCACTGCACTGAACTCTCCAAAGCCTCGTACACACTGGTACTAAAACCCGTTTCAAAAACCGTTTCGGCTCCTTAAAACCGTCGAATCCACACTGTCAGGGGTTTCGAAAACGTTTTAATTTAAAACCCCTCGGGATCGAAAACCCTTCACTGGTTTTAGCCATCAGTGTGTAGCTACAGGACCGGTTGTAGAAACCTACCTTTAGAATCATTTTGCTTGCGTCATAAATAACGTAGCCTACAGTTCCATTGGTGGTAGGCTTTTCGCGAATTCTGTGGGAATTTCAAAAATCTTAAGTTCTTCACAAAGTTAATTTGGCAGTTGAACATTTGTGTTTATTTTATGATTATTATATTACTTTATCTCTATATTATGACTGCCGATCGTGGTTCAATTTGGAAGGAGGAGGAGACTCATTTACACCACTTGATCGCGGCAAATGATCCATGTTGTTTATTTTGTCGATATGGATACCAAAGAAAGCAAAATATCAAATCGGTTGTCAAGGAAATGTGCATCGCAGAGAATTCCAAAACCACAGAATGCCTGCAAGTAATGTGTACTTTGTGTACTGCAGGTCAAGGTAGCGAAAACCTCTAAACTAAAACCCCAGTGAGGCCCAAGAGAGAATGTCTGTTCTAGGGACGTATGTTGCATAGGCTATAGGCTACTACAACTCCTGGCTGAACTATTTGACCCAAATCCCCCCCTTTCTGCAGGAAATACCACATATTGAAGCAATAATATACCCAAAAACATAAACTCAACAATATTTTTTAAAAGTGACAAACAAAATGTAAATAACTGCTCTCGTCCACAGAACACTGCAGCTCACACTGAACGGTTTCGTGCAGCGCGAGTAATAACTTGTTTACAAAAAATATTCCACATAAACAGACCAGCAAGGGCACAGTGTGAACAAAGTAAACAATTGATACTTTACTTACCTCGTCAGAACATAAAATGTAGTTTTGTTTTAACATAAAAATACAGTAAATATCCACACCTTGCATGCAACGCAGAGAGTAGCTCTGCACCAAGTGCCCCTTGAAACAAAAATCTAACTTTGACATGCTCATACACACTATTGAGATTTCAGTAGTGTGTAAGAGGTACGCGCACACACATACGTGAAATGTCTCTCGCACACACAATTGAAATGTCTCGTGTCTCTCACACACACAACTGAAATGTCTCGGTCTCTCACACACTATTGAAAAATCAATGTGTATGATTGCCTCGGCTCTCGCATAGGTGATAATAGCGGAAAGTGAAGGCAAAATCTACTCTCACTAGCTCAAGAAGTAATAGTTGCGATTCGCCATGTATTTCTCTGCATTTTTATTATTTTATGAAGTTATTGTGTTTGTGGAGGTGAAAGCCAACGAAGACCTCGTTAATTTATTTATAAGGTCAACTGCCTGAATGCTCTGCTGTACACGCCACCGTTGAATGCGAGTGTTTCAATTGATCTCATGCTCCCCATAATGTACGTCTTGCCGGCATTTGGGGTATTCTGTGAGATGTTCCCAAACATATCCATTTAATACAGTGTTAGACATGGAGGAGAATGTAATTGGTTGAATTCCCAGACAGAGTCTATGTCTGTAAAGACTCATTCGGGATATCCCAAAGCACGACGCAATTTGCTGCCAACTAAATCCAAGAGACAGACATTGTGTCATGGTTATTGGCAGCCTCTGCTGTTTCTGCGGTCGTAATTCTTATTAACGGCGGCGGGGCGATCTATCAAATTTTTTCTGCCTCCGTTTGTGTGTTTGGATATCGCCCGGCTATTATTCCTCGCACCTGTTTTGAGTTTCCTGTCGGTTATAAATAGCTCAGGACTTCCGTCTTCCTACACTTTTTATTACTACACGAGATTGTGTAAACCATTGACAAACGAAGTTGGTAAACAGTATAGGAATTCGGTCACTGCATTTCTGGTTAGTACAAAAGTCTGGTTATAATTAGGATTAGATTGTTTTTTTTCATTTCTTTCCAATCTTTGGCTTTATTCTTTATCTCTCGACCTGTTACCTTTTGTGTTCAGCTATTTTTCTACAACAGTTTAGGTAACAGGTTTTTCCTTTTTCTATTTCTTTCCTTTACTCGTTTATCTGGGTTTTTCTTTTGGTTTCTCAACCTCCTGTTATGCCTAATTAATTAGTGTGTGAGGTTCTTTTGTTATTTATTCTCATTGTTTATCGAGATACGTCTCTGTTTTTTGAGGCTGTTTTGATTTGCCTTGTGCTAGGGAAGTTTTACTCCCGTTCTTTTGTTTACCCCTTCCTGGTGCGGTTTCTTCTGCTTTTGTGGCATATCTTTCGAGATACGCTTTTAGAATCCTTATCGGTCACGTTTGGTTCTTCGAACCCTACACCAACCCTCACAAAATCTCAAAGTCAGAATGGAAGAGCCAGCGACTTCTAAGGAGACTTACAAAATGCTGCCTAGCCAGGGCGCTATAGGGATTACTCCTGAGGAAGCTATCATGACCCTGCAAATTCAACAAGCTCAGTTAATGGAACAATTGCAGAGCCAGGGTGACTGCCTGCAAAAGCTAACGGAGAGCCTTTATAGACTTTCTATGGCAGTCAATCCTCCCCCAGTACCATTAAGGAGCCCAAACTCCAATTACCGCCACGTTATGGTGGGGAACCGGGGAAATGGCGCTTCTTTTTAACACAGTGTCTTATTTCTTTCTACGCACAAACCCTCCCACGTTACTACACTTTGTCACAGGAGGACATTAAAGTTTATGCTTTTTTGCACTGACTGCAGTAATTTGTCAGGATTTGGACCAGGATCAATCAGTAATACTTAGAAAAAAACAAATGTATCAGTTCTCATCTAAAAGAAGTGGTTTTAGTGCTTTGTTATCTTTTAAGTTATCTACATTCCTGCTCTAACCTCTCCCCCTCTCAATCTCTCTATTTCCCTAGGAGACATTCCACTGACCCCAACGCCCTGTGCCAGGAACCTCGGAGTCGTGATGGACAACAGGCTGTCCCTCTCCGAGAACATCGCAGTGGTAACCCGGGCATGCAGGTTCTTCCTGTACAACATCAGGAGAATCCGCCCCTTCCTCACCACCCACTCAACCCAGCTCCTGGTCCAAGCGATGGTGCTGTCCCGCCTGGACTATTGCAACTCTCTCCTGGCTGGCTTGCCAGCATCGGCCATTAGACCCCTTCAGCTTATCCAGAACGCAGCAGCGCGCCTGGTCTTCAACCTCCCCCGATACTCCCATGTCACCTCCCTGCTCATTGACCTCCACTGGCTACCGGTGATGGCCCGCATCAAATTCAAAACATTGGTGCTCGCCTTCCAGGCAGTCCGAGGATCTGCCCCCCCATACCTCCAAAAGCTCATCAGACCCTACACACCTGCCAGATCTCTGCGTTCCGCCTCCTCAGGACGACTGGTACCCCCCCCCCCTCTTCATACTAGCGCCCGGTCTCGACGTCTGTCTGTCCTGGCCCCACGGTGGTGGAATGAGCTCCCCGTGGAGGTCAGAACAGCAGAAAGTCTGACCGCTTTCAAGCGCAGATTGAAGACTCACCTCTTCAAGCTGCACCTCTCTCCACCCCTCCCTACCTCCTTGTGACTATTGTTATCAGAATTGTGTATTCCCCCCCCCCCCCCAAAAAAAATTAAAAAATAATAATAATAATAATTCCCAATCATACTGACTGCGCCTAGCGCTTAGATTCGTGTTTGCCTTTTTAGGATTGTTTTAACGCACTTGTTACTTGTTCGGAAATGCACTATGTACGTCGCTCTGGATAAGAGCGTCTGCTAAATGTCTATAATGTAATGTAATGTTAAGTTACCAACGTATAGCTACCAGCTGTAGCCAGATAATGCCTGGTTCAGACTAACACTACAAACGCACAAACGCAGTGTTATGCAACAACTTTGCAACAACAGAAAAGATTTTGTTGTTTTATCTGGAATTTAAGATTAAATTTTTACTGTAAAATACCAATCTGTAATCCTGAAATTGTATCTAGCAGACTTTCACGTTCACAATGAGGTCTGTGGGGTGGGGGTGTGTCTCTTTCTCTGTGGGCAGGGCCAAGGATGTTGTGACACAAATGTGGGGAAAAACGGCATACTCTAGCTTTAAGTTATACAGATCTCCAGAACCTCATTATGTCATTAAAGGGATATTTCACCCATTTTGAACAATTTCATATTGTTTTACTTACCCCCAAAATGGTATGTTAAGCTGTCCTGGCCTCACCTTTGTACCTAAATTATTGTAAATCCTGAATTGGAGTAATACTCACAATTATCTTGCCAGAGTATTAAAGTGAGTACGTCAGACGTCAGACGTGGGCAGAGTTTGGTTTCTGAAGTAACGAGAGACTATATCGACTATTTCTTGAAATCTGATTTATAGAATGAGCCGAAATGTTCCTGGATTAGCCTGGGTAGTATAAGGGTATAGACCATAGCCTATATCGCATGTTCCAATTTTTTTTTTTTAAAGTAATGGATTAATGATTGTAGTTCGTTAGTAGTCCACTTTAACGGACTACATATCCATTACTGCAATGCACGGGTGGTTCTCGACCAATCAGATATCATAATCTCGTCTGGACATTTTTGGCACTGCTGCCGCTGGAGACAAGCTAACGTTAGCTTGCTAAGTTGAGAAGCCCGCCCGACAATGTCAGAAATGGTTAACCACATAAAGCAATTCTAGCTTTTAGTCCTTCAAGTTAGCTAGTTAACGTTAGAAAAAAGTCTTTAAAAACAGAGCTGTGTGCTACTGCTGGCTAACGTTATGTGACAACGTTTGGAGACAACGCTACGCTACGGTTGCGTATCCGGAGGGAATTATCAGACGTCGAGTTTTTAAACAGTGGTATAACGTTAGCTATTCATAAAAAAATACTAAAACGTAAAATATACTCAAAGCTAGTCCAGAAAAACAACATATTTTGCGAACGGACGTTATATTGAACAATCCAGGAAATTGATGGTAAAACATAATCACTAGAAATTGTGTAAAAGTACGTTTGAGTTCATGTCTATGGTCTAACTGAATGGGGAAGTTACTTCCGAAACCATTACCAGATAGCAAGGACGTATTGAATCAACATTGATATTGTGTTATAAGCATCAGTATCGGTCATCAACCAATTTTCAATTGTGGATTCAACATTCACTTTCTGATGGTAATGGTCACCGATGTATTAGGTTGAAATGGAAACATTGTATCAATGTAACAATAACAACCAAAGTCATCATACTGATGAATAACATGATTTTTGATCAGTTTAATCAGATTCAGGTGCGCTTTCATTTTCAAATAAAAAACTGTTAGAATTATTCATTGCCTGTTTCCGCGGTCGCTGCTGTAGCCTACATGCTACGGGTGACGTAGGAAAATAAAGAAAAGGAGACTTAACAGCAAAGCGTATTTGTGGTTGATGCTAATGCTGCATTCGTTTATTCATTTCCAATAGGAATCCCAATATCCGACAATGGAAAATGTAATAAAACGCCCTTTCAACTAGGAGTTCCATGTCTGAAATCAGGGTTCGGGAAATCAACCCCGATCTCCCGACTAGGAAGAACATGACATCACATCATCATGGCAGCTCACACCGCGACCTACGTTGTGAACAGTAAACAAACACAATTTTTAGACGAGTTTAGCTTTTAAAACACTTCAACTTTCGTTTTTTTAGCATGAAACCATAACTACTATTGCATGTATTGTGTCCATTAAGCAGAGGTTTAAAATCAATTAAGAGGTTTGCATTTTTAAAATTGATGTCAGTGTGTTATCTATTTTAGTAGCCTAACTCAAAAGTATTTTGATTTGTTTTTTTGTAGATTTTGACTACTTTGAGCAATAATTGGTTACTTTGAGCAAGGTAAAATGTAGTTATAAAATGATATTATCATTAGCTATCATAGATTACATTGATAATAAATTGATTTAACATCAGTTACATTGATTTCCATTGTTAACATCAACATTGTTTCAACATTATTTCAATGCATTGATTCAACGTAAACTCGATGAGCACCTGGACGCAGAATCAACATCAGAGATCAACATTGAATCAATGCTTCATCTTATGTTAATTCAACATTGATTCAATGTTTCCTTGCTATCTGGGTTGTGACTAGTCACTTGAGTACTCCGTTGGATATTCCCCCCAGGCTAACTTGCTGTAAATTAAGGTTTAACTGGGACAGTTTCTGACATTTCTGAAACAAGGAAGAAAAACAACATGGAGGAGTTAGCCTTGTTGTTTATGGTTACGGAGGAGTTGGAGGCGACATAGATGTCCATTTTAATTCAAAAGCTTGAAGAAATGGAGAACGAGAGAAGGTTGTTTTAATACTGACTTACATTATTTCATGACTTGTATTGGTTTTTTTTTAAATTTTGTTTCTGATTTTTCCCTTTTTCTCCCAATTTAGTAGCCAATTGAACCCCTATTCTAATTCAATTCCCCCCCATGTAGCAACCGCTAGAGAACCACCGCTACACAACCCCGTCAATCGGTACTAGGGAGGGCGCTACGTCCTCTACAGGGCGCAGCTCCTCGAGCTCCTGACCGTGACTCGCCCTGGGTCCTACTGTGCGCAGCGGTTCTCTCCGAGCCCCTCCCCCCACCCGGAAGCGGCCGCCAATTGCCGCTTTCCACAGGGCGCCGGCCACGCTCGGATATGGCAGGACCGGGGCGCGAACCCCGATCCTCGGAGCACAACTGCGCTGACTTCTTTTATGAAACTACGCGACTGAATGGTGCCACAGTGAAACTCCAAGCTAATAAGGGGTAGTCCACCTAAATAAAACTCATCAAAATATATTTAGTGCATGTATTTTACTATGACATATCACTGTAATTTTCCTTCTGGAGGATTTCTACATTTCAAAATATCACTTTGTGGATATCACATTTTGGAAGCTTGATCTTCATTTGCTTTGTTATAAGACCACAATTCCCATGATGCTTCACTTTAAATTGACCACTGAAATGGATTAGCTAGCTAGCTACTTAACTTTTTTGTTGATTAATTTACTTGGATGTAATTCAAAGAAGAAGCCTAAGGTAGGCAAGTTTACCATTTACTCATTTTCCTATAGAACTCTATGGGGGAAAAAGTCAGGAGAAACAACCCTTAAAGGTATCCATCCACATCTACTCCATATCTGGCCGCAGAGTGATGGTTTGGGGCTCGTTTGATACCTTAGACCAGGGGTGTCAAACTCATTTTCACCCCGGGCCAAATTAGCATTATGGTTGCCCTCAAAGGGCCGGTTGTAACTCTAAGACTATAAATATAACCATGCTTGGGATTTTCGCGGACCTCGATTGTAATTGTTGACGGGGGGGGTTCAATGAATAATTTTTGTTGACGGGGAGGGGGGGGGGGGTGCAATCGCCTTTATTTTTTATTTTTATACAAAACTTTTTATACAGATTTGGCCCGCGGGCCAGAGTTTGACACCCCTGCCTTAGACCCTTGATGACGTACAGCCATTTCGCCAGTCATGTGTTCCATACTGTACCAGCGTAATTTACAGCTGAATCTAGTCTCACCCCCCAATTCTCATAGAGATCAGTTCAAATTTAGAGAGGTTATAGTATCGCTTGTAACAGTACCTGAAAATAAGATATCGAGAGTCTTTTGATGTTGATTGGTCACAGATTTCAGGAAGTAACAGCATGCAAATATTAAATATGATACTTTAAAAAATATGTTAAAGCAAAGGGTATGAATACTTATGTAAATGAGAGATTTCAGTTTTCGATTTTTAATACATTTGCAAAAATCTCTAAAAACATGTTTTCACTTTGTCATTATGCTATTTTAGGCTATTTTGTGTAGAATTTTGTATGGAGGTAGATTTCTATCAAAAATAAACAAGCACAAAAGTATAATCCACAATTGCATTTACCATCCACACACACACACACCTCTCAATTTGTGTTTCGTAAAAGTAATCCACAAGTATGTGTTTTCCATCCACACACAAACACCTCTCAACTGCAAACATTTACAGATATGTTTCCAATGTTCACATGTACAAATCGAAAGCTTGGCTTGCGAACTGGCGAATCTACATTTGCCGATCGAAGGACACGCTTGATCTGCTTGGATTTACGGACAGAATTTTGAGACAAATATTCCGCTGTTTTTCACCGTGTCGATTCACGCTCGCTTAACTTGCAATTCGTAAACTAAACTTCTTCTTCTTCTTTGGTGCTACATAAAACGTGTGGTGTTGTGTGGTGTGTCATCTCATTTTTTTTTTTTTAGAACCAAAAAAAAAAATTTATTTTTTTTTAAGTGGAAATTCAAATCAATTTAATTAAAAAAAAAGAGTTTTTTTTTTTTTTTATGTTTAAAAAGTTACCCCACCTAATCTTGCGATGGCAAGTTTTTTTTTAGTCCACAAACAAAAAAAAATCTTCAGATTGCATGTAGCTAGCTAGCTACATTACACTACACAGGGGTAGTACACAGCACAGTATACCTATCCTCCCCCCCCCCCAAAAAAAAAAAGAAAAAAAAAAACAAAAAAAACCAAGTATTGTAATTGTTTAAATTAAAAAAATTTTACAGCTATTTCACTGATACCGATGTCTCCTGAAATATTTTTTTTTTGTTCAGCTAGCTAGCTATAGATAAGACACCTAAAAAAAAAAAATATAAAAAAATGCATGGAGTGCTCTCCTTATTTTAGCTCATAGTGTTGTACTTCCTAGTTCCTATCAATGTACGGACCTACCCCTTATATTTATCCATACAATACCATAACTGGCAAAGAAAATGTCATCTTTCTTGACATTGTTCCCTCAAAACACATAACAACTCCCAGTATCCCAATGTCCCTATATGTACTATATTAGTTATTCATTCATACAAACTCAATTTATCTTGTTAAAGACATTGAATGGCATTCAATTCAATTTGTTCATTGTCAGGGTCCAATGGGACCATGTGCTGTCATGTAATTTGAATAAATCATGAACATTGACATTATGAGTAGCTGAATCATGTATGCTATGTAATGTTTTAGTGTGAAAAGAAATCTCAACAGACTGGTCAAGTAAAGGATATATACAGTGAACAGTGAATATTTTTTCCCTATGTTTTGGCTCTGTACTCCAGCACTTTGGATGTGAAATGATACAACAACTGTGAGGCTAAAGTACAGACTGTAAGCTTTCATTTGAGGGCATTTACATCCGTATTGTAATTGAAGAAGGCTGCAGTACAGGCCTGGCATAGCATCACCAGTGAAGATACCCAGCATCTGATGATTTCTACAGCTCGCAGACTTCAGGCAGTCCTTGCATGGAAAGGACATGCAACCACCAAGTATTATTAATTCATAGCAACATAATTAATGATTAGGATTAATACACTTTCTCTTCATGTCACAAGGAATATCTTCAATGCATTAACTGTACAACTCTAAAAAAAAAAGTCCCATGAAAGAGACATTTCTCATTTATATGAGAATACTTTTCGTATTCATATAGGCTTGACGTTACTTCAAGAAAGTACATGTACGGTACAGTATATAATAACCAGAGTAGCGACCTTATGTTACTCAATCCCACACTCTCAAAACACATGTATTTATTATTTGCACGAAAATAACAAATGCAAGTACACAACGTAATTTGTAGAAATATGCTAGAGATTGGAAACCCTACAGGGCTTATACAAGAAGCTCACTTTACGAAACAAAATCACATTCATTGAAGAACAATAAAGGATTGTATTATATTTAAAAATATCCATTGTGAAATTAGAAAGGAGAACGGATAAGGGAAAATACTGATATTACATTGTAGGATTTAATAAATTACCCTTATACCTGTGTTTGAACACTCAGGGAGGGGTACATTTCATTTAGATTTTTTTTTTGAGAGTAGAATCAATACGCCGAGATAGGTGGCGATATTGTGAAATTATCCGCGTTTGTCGTGAGGATACACCAACTAATTCTGTCGTTGGTTTGTTTGAAGGCGCGGCGATGATGTTGAAGGCGCCCGAGAGCAACTGCACCGCTGCTAAGGCGCCTGCTTAACCTTCTGTTGTCATTTCCGCCTTAGTTCACGCAGCACCGACTTTTCGAGTAGGGTATAGCTGCAGCCTGCAGACTCCAAGAAACGCCCCCAACCAACTACGGTGGCCTTGGGGGATCCTGTTGGTTCGCTGCTGTTAATCCGCAACAAAATTATGCACACTAATATAAATGGGTATACAGTATACTGAAAGTATTTAAATGTATGTAAGCCAGCTAAAAAGTCCGTTCTATCCATATCCATTCTATCCATTGTTACCACTCATATTTCTGTCATGAGCCAAATTAATTACGTTAGAGTGCTATATATTTTTACAATACAAGCTAGTGAAAATTAACATGGCCGGGGAGTCTATTGAAGAAGTCAGTAGTTTGTATTAAAATGGTCTGTTATAGCTCGCTAAAAGTATGGATTACGGCGAACCGTTCATTGCCTGCCCCAGCCGGCTGATATAAGCGGCCCACAGCGTTCACTTTTTTCAATGGAATAATATGGTGCTGTGTCTGAAGATATTCATATCGAAAGCAATGTATTACATTGTTATTTCGTTGTATTGAAGACAAAAGTAGAATACTTTAGGAATATTTTATGAATGAAACTCATTCGTTAATGCAATTTAGAACTGTTCAATGAACCTATGTGTAACCTAATTGTAATTTTGAATTGTTATTTTGTATTTCTGAATCATTATTGTTTAATCATTCGGCAGGTTATCATTCGAGCAAGCTTGTTACCACCAGCTGTGCCAGCCGTTTCATTTTGTTCATTATTAAACCCTCCAGAATAAAACAGAACAACCCCTCTTTTTTAAATGTCACTCCTAAGTCCACTCTGAGATTCTTTAGTGCAACAGTAGCATTTTAATGGGCTGTATTGGCCTATTGGAATAGGAAAACGACTTCCAGCATAATACATTTTATAGCCTTTTCTCTCAATTAAAAACTAACTTTAAAAAAAATTATAATTAAAAAATGCACATATTGACAGACATGATTGTTCACGTCAATTTGTTGGCCTAACTAGTGGGCAGGTTGGAGTTACATATACAGCTCTGGAAAAAATTAAGAGACCACTGCAAAATTATCAGTTGTCTCGTTATTTTGGTTCCGTACTCTAGCACTTTGAGTTTGAAAGGATACAATGACAATGAGGTTGAAGTACAGACTGTCAGCTGTAATTTGAGGGTATTTCCATCCATATCGGATGAACGGTTTAGAAATTATAAAACCTTTTCTAGGTGGCATCCTATGACAGTGCCATGTTTAAAGTCATTAAGCTCTTCAGTACGACCCATTCTAATGCCAATGTTTATCTATGGAGATTTCATGGCTATGTGCTTGATTTTATGTACCTCTTAGCAGTGGGGGAGGCTGAAACACCTGAACTCAATACTTAGTAGGGGTGTCCACATACTTTTGGCCATATAGTATATATATACACTGCTTAAAGAAATTAAGGGAACACTTAATCAACTCCTCGTGTAATATCTCCTCCACGCTCTTGAGACTGGGAGCTGGGAGACAATAGGTAACCTAATTCTCAGGGTTAATAGTAAATATCACTGTACTGTTTTAAGGCTGATCGTGAAAAACGAATAGCCCAACTAAAATGTTCCGTGAAACAAATATATATATATATATTTCTTATTTCGTCCTAAAACCGTCATTAAATAACGTTATTTACACAATGAGAAATTTGCAGAATGGGTGTAGCTAACGTTAATCTAAAATGTAGGCTATTGCCTGGTGGATTATAAATTAATAATTTTAATTGAAAATCTTACTTAGTTTAACTAACCAGGAATGTCATTATTGTAGTGTAGTTGGCCTATATCACATCATGAAAAGTAAAGCTATTTCTGATTATTTGCGCCATGCTTCTATCAATAATACAAATGGGCATTCTGATAAGGTCTGGGGTAATTTAGGGTACCCCTCTCCGCAGGGAAGAACAAGTTGTGATTGGCAGACGGTGTCTGACTGATAGCACAACATTCTTTAGTTTGACACATCACTTTAGTAGCTAGTTTCAGCACTGGATTAGACGTGTTTCTTAACAAACTTTGTATTTCATAATAATTGCAAGTATAAGTGGCATTGCTGAAAATGAACGAATAGGCTGGTAACGGCATACTTTACGTAGTCTAATGACCTCAGTCGACTGAGCCAGATTTCGCTCATTACGCCGCTTACAAAAATACACAATTCCATACAGATAGGCCTACAGCATGACATCATTTAACATTAACGTTGCCCTGCATTGCTCTCTGACAATAAGCAGCTGAAGTAACTACGTCAGTTAGTTCCCTTCTGGAACTGAATGTGCTATACCTAGCTAGTTACATGGATGATCACTTGCTAGATAAACTAAAGAGAGTCAGCAAACTAACTTACGTTAACACACGTTAACACGTTGCTATGATAACGTAGGCTAAATTCCCTCGTTTTTTTTTTTTTTGACGTTCAACTACGTTCACATAGCTAATTAGCTGAAGGGGCGTTTCTTGTAGTGAGGGGCGTTTCTTGGAGTCTGCAGCTGCAGCTATGTATACTTGGAAAAGTCGGTGCTGCGTGAACTAAGGCGGAAATGACAACATAAGCTTAAGCAGGCGCCTTAGCAGCGGTGCAGTTGCTCTCGGGCGTCTTCAACAACATCGCCGCGCCTTCAAACCAACGACAGAATTGGTGAGAGAGCGAGGAGAGTGGTGTTTCCTCACGACAAACGCGGATAATTTCACAATATCGCCACCTATCTCGGCGTATTGATTCTACTCTCAAAAAAAAAATCTTATTGGTTTTTCTTATTGCTCTTATTTAAAAAAAAAAATTATTTAATACAATCCTTTTTTTGCACGTCAATTAATGTGATTTTGTTTCATAATGTGAGGTTCTAGTATAAGACCAACCTATCGAACACATTTCTGTACATTACTTTTGTGTACTTGAATTTATTTTTTATTCATACAAATTATACATAAATAAATAAATATGCGTTTTGGGAGTTTGAGATTGTAGCACATACGGTCGCTACTGTGGTTATTATATACTGTACCTTACATGTACTTTCTTGAGATAAACCAATATGGATGTGAAAAGTACAATATTGGTAATGTTACACTAACAAATGCCAATTCTTTCTTGACTGCTTCTGTAATCCAACTGTTGGCCTACCTCTAACTTTATAAAATATGTTGTCTGAACCTAGAAGTGTCAGGAAATAACCAAAAAAAAGGCCTGGCCAAATATAGGTAACTTAATGTTTTGTTCAATAATGTAACTATATTGGATTAACATATTTTATATAAAATTAAAGATGCAACTTTGTTATGAGTGTTTTGTATAACAGCTGGTTTAAGAGTAAAATCCTAATTGGACTGTTGTCCAAAAAATTGTCCTCTTCAGAACATTTGGTGTGAGCATATAGAACATTAAGGTAGGACCACCAAATGATAACACATTAATTTTTGTCAAAGTATTTGGGAAGTTACCCAATTTATATTTCTCTTCACCATCCTTGTTATCAGTAAGACAACTCATTCGGATCTGAAGGGATGTTCTGCTGATGTTCTTCTGTTGAGAAGTGGAGTTTTCCCTATCTCCAGATGGGACAGTGTATAGGCAGACCTCTGCCTGTCACATTCCAGCAGAGGGGACCACATACAAATAAGCCAATTCCATAATAACATGAAGGGAAGGACGAATTAAACAATATTATGTAACACATCCTGGCGCTACTGTGCTGTACATCCACTTTGCAAATTGTTGAAAGATTAATGATTGAGATTAAAGATCTAACACTGTTATTATGGCTATGGGTTCATTAGATGTGGGTGTTCTGGTCTCCAAAACAAAACCGATAAATTATACTAGCAATTAAGACCACATTTTCAGAATATTTATTTCACACAATATGGTGACATTCACAAAAGGTAAATAAACTGTAGGACTATTCCCCTCCACCACCATTCAAGCCACAACGACACCGGGTTCTTTCTGTCATTTTGCATGTTTATTGTCAAATCAGAAATATACGAACAATGATTGGTGAGAGGAAAAAGGAAGACATATTGATATTGGAATACATCTTATGCAAATACTATTCTATTTATCCATACGTTACCATAACTGGCAAGGAAAATGTCATCTTTCTTGACATTGTTCCCTCAAAACACATAACAACTCCCAGTATCCCAATGTCCCTATATGTACGATATTAGTTATTCATTCATACAAACTCAATTTATCTTGTTAAAGACATTGAATGGCATTCAATTCAATACGTTCATTGTCAGGGTCCAAATGGACCACGTGCTGTCATGTAATTTGAATAAATCATGAACACTGACATTATGAGTAGCTGAATCATCTCATTTTTTCCTGTTTTGGCTCCGTACATTTTAAAAACAGTCATATTTTATTTACCCATTTATAAATTCAGTTTGAATTTTTTTTTTGCAATAAAGTGTTCAGCGTTAAATCAACTTAGAGGACATTTGATTTCTGTTAGAACTGAATGAACACTTTTGAAAATGTAGATTTTACTGTGCACTTGTACATAATATTGGACACATGCATAAGAGTGGCTGTTTAACCCTTGTGTTGCCTTCATATTATATCTGCACTCCGTGTCCACAGGGTCAAAAATGACCCCCCTCACCAGACCCCCTGTGATGAGCCTCTTCACTGAATTATAATGAAATAACCCGTCATTCTTCACTAAAACAGTCAATAATTGTGCTTTCCTACTTCAGTCCAGACAGACTATTTCTTCAGTCTACAACACTCATTTTTACTAGAAAACAAACATAATAATTGATCTTTTTGCTGTAATAGATGCGTGGAACTTAATTATGATGACATATGATTTCATAACTGCAGGGTTCATAAGACTCATAAAACAATCTTTGTACCTGGATGATGTACCGCTTTTATGAAAATGCACAAAAGTGCCATATTTACCTTTTTTAACTGTAGGGTCACTCCAGGAAAAGCCATCAAATTGAATGCTGAGAAAATTACATTTAGGGGATTTTCACTGCTGTTGACCTCAGAAAAGGGTCAGTTTTGACCTGAGAGCAACACAAGGGTTAAATATTGTGACAAACAACAAGTTTTATCTATTTAAATTTCCTTTGTTTTTCTGTCTCATTTGAGGGTTTTTCTCGCTTTAATTAGTTGATCTTCCCTTCACTCTCTGCATCATCCCAGATCACACAGTTTTACAGAAGATCCAACAGCAAATACATACAAACCATAAAACCAATTAAACCTAAACCCAGGATAGAGGGGCTGAGTGAATGTGGTCTGGACTCTGTGCAGGAGGGTCATTGTGTCAGAGACGCTGTAGAAGGACAGAGTTCCTGCCCTGTGATCCAGGTACACTCCTATTCTGGAGGAGGAGGGAACAGGGATTTCAGTGCTCCTGTTATTGTGCCTGAAAGAGTAACTGGAGGGAGAGCAGCTCAAACTCCAGGACTTGTCATTAAATCCCAGAGCAGAGTCATAATCCTCTCCTTTCCTGCTGATCTCTTTATATGACACTGCTATAGAAACCCCATAATCCCCTCTCCACTCAGCCTCCCAGTAACAGCGTCCAGACAGACCCTCTCTGCACAACACTTGGGGCCAGCACTCAAATCTCTCTGGATGATCAGGATATGACTGGATCTCTCCCACACAGGTCACCGCTCTGTTCCCCTCAGACAGACGGAGGCGTTCATACGCTGTGTTGGGGTCCAGTGTGAGCCGACAGGAATCTGATAGAGGAGAAGGAGAGAAGAGAGCTCAGTGATCATTATAATAAACTTACATATTTTACAAACATTTTAATTTCATATTTGAATCCTTTATGTTTTTATTATAACCCCCTCAATGTGGGGCTGAGCATGTCCAATTCCCTCCACAATTTGGAACGGCCAATCAGCAGTAACCGCAGCCGCGTTCATGCGCCAATCCAACTGCGAGGAGAGTTTAGACATCCACGGTTCTCCTGAGAAACACGCGCTGTCACCCTCACGCCCCCTCCTCACAGAACGGACCCCCCTGTGCTGCTCTCCAGCCCCCAACATCCACCCTCCTCAAACGGGCCAGTTTGGTCAGACCTGCCCGCATGAACGGGGCTTTTAAACGGGGCACAAACAGAGGGGGCAGATGGAGCACGGCATTATTAAAAATAGGAAAATACTGCCCACTGCCCCGAGCCAGTACTGCCCCGACCAGGGGCAAATACAGCACTACTGCCCTGAGCAGAAAAACTGCACCAGAGACCTTTGGCGTGTTGGAAGAAAGCCATCAGGTGGTGACAGCACCGCTAACCTATGCCACAATGCTAATGCTACCAGGCTGTTTCAAATCATCACCCGTCCTCTAAAGGAAACCTGTGGAAGAAGCCATTTCCACCTTGATATCCTGGACCTGCCTTTTCCAGCACACCCTCCCAGCTTCTCTGCATATACTGTCAAGTCTCCAGATGCACCCAAAACAAGTATGTCATGAATATAGAAAATACTGTAGCGAGCGCGGAGTGTGAGGGAGGGAGACAGAGAAGAGCTGTTTGAATGAATATTCTCAGCTCTTAAACGCTCTTTGACTAACACCGAATCGCCTCAGAAGATACTGCTTTATAAAGGAACTAGACGGTTGTGATTGACGCACACACAACAGTTACAAATAAGTTACGTTTAAAACAAAACAGTTGACACAAGACGCGGCTAACAAGCTAACGACACAATTAGAACACACAGCACGCTATTTACATTTATGTACACATCGACCAGTTAGCGGTTCACTACCCGGTCCTAGCTGGCCAGTTGGTAATCTCCAGGCCGCCACATTGCCCCCACCCAAGGGGTCACAAGTCCCCGACGACCCCGCAGTCCACCCACAACTCGCATTAAAGTCACGCAAGTGGCCTGGGGGCCGCCGGTGTCGTTTAGGCCTCCCGGTAGCACTCAGCGGAGTGTCGCTGGGCTCAGGCTCACTGGGTAACACGGTGTCTTACCTTCGGCTCAGCTGCATCAGGGGCCTGTAGGGTGCGAGCCGGTCTTGGTGCAGTACCACCAGGCGCCCCCGGCCTGGCATCCTGATGCGATAAACCACCTCAGAGCTGTTTTACAACTTCCCCAGGCCCCCACCAGCTCGCTCGCAGCTTGGGCAACAGGCCCTTCTTTCGCTCAGGGCAATAAACCCAGACCTGCTCTTCCGCTGCAGTGTCGTACCACCGCTTCTGCTTAAAGCCGGCGGAAGCCTGGGCCTTGCGGGCGAAGGAGGCGGTCCCACAGCCGGTGGTAGTACTCATCCCGAGGGCTCTCAGCCGACACCGCCGACCGCTGCCCCGCAACTTGCCCAGCATGCCGTCTGCTTCCTGGGCCTCTCGCAGCTTCATGGGCGTCAGCCACCTCTCCGCGTCGCCGCTGGCTTGGACCACCGCCACATCTGGGCTCACCTGGTCCCGTTACTTTTGGCGGCTTTGATGCTGGAGCTGGGCAGTCGCGTGCGATATGGCCCGGCTCGTCGCACCGGCCTTGCAGCCTCGCTGGCCGTTGTAGTGGCGTGCGTGTCCAGCGGACCTCCTCGCCGTCAACCACTCTGACGTGCTGGCGGGTTGGTTGTGGAGTGGGCCGGATTGCTAGGGTGTCTTCCGCCCGAGTTGTCTTCATTAGATCCTCGTTTATGGAACCCGGTTGGGTTGGGCTAGGCTAGGCTAACGCAGTCACGTAGCCGCTCTGGCTCGCAGGAATGCATGCAGCGCTAGCTAGCTTCTCCTGCGCTGCTGCACGTCGGCCGCCACTTTCCCCCAGCTCTCCTCCTCATAGCGGTAGCGGCTCAGCTGTTTTTCCCGGCTTGCTTCGGCGGAGCGGTGCTGGGTGAACCGCCGCTGGAGTGCTGCGGTCAGAGCCTGCAGGTCTTGTCGCTCCGCCGGCGGCAGGTCCAGAATCGCCTCCAGCGCTGTGCCCTTCAGGGCGAGTGCCAGGTGTCCCGCTGTCTGCTCCGGCGTCCAGCCACCCAGCTGAGCTGCTAGCTCTAGCTGCGCTAGGTATGACTCTAGTGACGCTGTTCCGTTAAAACGCGGTAGCTTCAGCTACATATTCGGTTTTGCGAGCGGGGCCGTCGCGAGCGCACCGACGCAGGATTCTCCCGTTTGCCGCTTAAGCCGTCCGGTCGCCTGGACACTCGCACCGCAGGAGTCTGCCACTCGGAGCTGGTCATAGCCCCGGCTCTCCTTGCCTTCCTGCGGGTCAGCTCACCGATCGACCGCTCCAGTTCCCCTATCTCCCTCAGCAGGGCTCGTTACATCCCACTTCCGGACACCAATGTAGCGAGCGCGGAGAATGAGGGAGGGAGACAGCGGCTTGCAGTTCCGAATCGCTCAAGCTGAGCTTCGTTTTTCGTATTAATAGCGCTACCTTGCCAGCTCTGAAAAGAGCCGTTTGAATACATGCCCAACAACGTTCTCAGCTCTAAAACACTCTTTCACTAACCCTGAATCGCTTCAGATACTGCTTTATAAAGGAACTAGTCGGTTGTGATTGACGCACACACTTACAGATTCCTAGCCAATCACAGCCACACATAACACACAGTTACAAATGACAGTTACGTTTAAACCAAAACAGTTGACACAAGACGCGGCTAACAAGCTAACGACACAATTAGAACACACAGCACGCTATTTACATTTATGTACACATCGACCAGGTAGCGGCTCACTACCCGGTCCTAGCTGGCCAGTTGGTAATCTCCAGGCCGCCACAATACTTTCAATAATATTTTTCTTCGTCTTACCTCATATTCTCATGTTGCTTAATTGTTTTCATTTATGTTTAAATACAGACTCACATTGTAAGAAGTCCTCTCTGGTCCTGGGCTCTAGAATATGGACGTCTTCCACTGTAGAGAGAGATCACAAGAAAGATGAGCTCCTAAAGATAACCTTCATATCATAATTCCTGGAGAAATGTAAATCTATGTTAATAAATAAAGTGCATGTAAATGAAACTGCAGCTCATTCAGGAATAATGTAAATATTAAATATAAAGTTTGATTAATATCACATATCATCTTGGTGAAGCTGAAGGTTCAGTAGTTTTTGGCAGTTGGAAATTTCCCTGGTTGCCATGGCGAGCAGAGAGGGCAGGTAGCAGAGGCCCTGTTTACACTCATATCCAATACACACTCCCACATACTTATTATGGGATGTTTTTTGTCAGTAGAAGGCTGACAGGAGAAGACACACACTCGAGCGTTTACATTCAGATCCGATACCAGCGGAACCCAACCCAAACTACCTCCAGATGCGATTCATATCACAAATCTCACCCATATCCCAAATTCTTACTTTTAGACTAAAGTGATCAAATGTAAAATATTGCATTTGTAAATAACTTGGATATATGTGGCAGAAAAAGAAGAGTTTTCACAGGGCCAGAGATACGTATCGTACAGTAGTCACCAATAGGGGTGGGACAATGCACCGATGCATCGATCCGAATGTGTAAATACAACTGCATCAATCTGTAAGATTCGAATCGATAAGCATCGATTAATATCGCATTTTAAATGAATGTGCACATGTATTAATTTATTCAAAAATGATTTAAAATATATATTTCTGAGACACGACTACTTTTAAAACAGTTTTGACCAGCTTCAATCCATGTTTCTGCTCCAACCCCCACGTAAGCGTGAGTTGAAAGTAGGGACAGGCAGGAATCAAGCGACAATGAGACCAGATCTGCGCGAAATGGCTAGCTGCGTGCTCGCTGAGTGCGACAAAAGAGACAGAAACTTACAGAATTTACGATGTTCCGAACAGAAAATCAGTGGTATGGAAGCATTTCGGGTTTAGAAAGAAGGAGGGTGTACTTGACAAAACCGCTGCAATATGCAAGATCTGCCAAGTAGAAATCAGATACACAGGCAACACCACAAACATGATAAACCATTTGAGCCGACGATACACAATTGACGTGAAGGACAGCAAGCGCGTTAGCAAGCTAAACTCGGGAGTCATTGACACTTCCCCTGAGTTTCCTGGAGAAATGGCCAAACAGTTCTATTTTTTTTGTATAAATTTTATACACATACCGTGTCCAGACAGTTAATTGTAAAGTGCTTTCTGATATTTAAATTTAAACCATTTTCTATTCAAAATCAAGTAGACGTTAGAGACAAAAAACAAAAATAGTAAGACTATTTCCAATGTCTTACGTTCAATTAATTATTACTACGTTAACTGTCCGATTCACAAAATGAATGTCGTGGAACCTAGATACACCATACCATGCAGAAAATATTTGAGTGAAAAATGTATACCTGCTCTGTATGAAGAGGTGAAGAAAACTGTTCGACTGTCCTTGCAAAACGCTACGAGAGTAGCTTTAACTACGGATGGATGGGCATCTTGCTCCACCGAAGTTCTAGATCGTACTAAGATTTAGGAAAGTACTATGCATGACACTAACCTATAGGCTATTTAATTTTTCTTGGCCCAGTTTAGTAATTGTTATACATTTTGCCATTTTCATTTTGTAAATAAAGGAAATGTATTAGGGTACCATGTCTGACACTGTTTGAAAAACAATAACCTAAATAGGGCAACGTTAGAAAATACACTGTTAGTCATGTTTATTGCTGCATTATTTGCTGCAGACAGCTGCAAAATGTATGGCATGCCTTAACAATAAACATAATGCTGTGAACTTGGTGTAAGGTTCTAATTGAATATTTAATTACTGCTGAATGTATCGGTATCAAATCACATTAGCATACCTATGATTTTTTTTTAAAGTATCTAAATTAATCGAACCGAATCTTATCGAATCGAATCGTGGTCAAACGTAAGATATTATGATGCATCGAACCTTTCCCTAAAGAATCGTAATCGAATCGAATCGTTATGGGATTGAATTGTCCCACCCCTAATATGCATTAGAAAAAACCTGAATATACATTATAGTAGGTTTCTTCAGATTACAAAGATTGCTCAACTTAAACAAGCCCCAGCTATGACCCCTGTTTTATTGACAAGTTATCATGCTTAACTTTTTGCCCCATTTAAATATTTTTAAACTCAGCGTGGGTCCGGTTCTGACTGGGTTGTCATCTGTAAACCTTTTATAAATTCTTACTTACCGTGTCTGGTGTTGTACTGTGGCAGGTGGGTTCCTGTAGGGATAAAATAAGTTGCTACGGTTGGGTGATGGAGGAACAGTCTCTGCTCACTCCTGTCAGACTCACGGCTACACAAAGTATCAACATCACTGTACTTCTATTCACAAAAGATCAACACTTGTTATTTTTAATGAAAGAAATCATTGGAAAAAAGTTGTTTCAGCAGTTCTAACCTGTTTGAGAGATTTTGACTAATTCCTTCTTGAAGACGTCCTCCAGTCGCTCTTTCAGTTCAGAGACAGATTTCCTCACAGCCTCAAAAGAGATTTGTGGACTGACAGTGATGCTGGGTAAGTCTCCAAGCCCAGGAGCTGCACAGAGAGACTGACAGCTCTACAGACAGACAGACAGACAGACAACAGTCTCAATACACATTCCTATGCAGATGCCAGGAGCAGATATTTGTAAATGAGGAACACACCTCAACATGTATGTACAATGTACATAGTGCAGACCATCAGAGAGCCAGTGATGTTACCTGGAGGAAATGGATGTGATCCTCTGTGTGTGAAAGCTGCTCCATCTCAGCATCTCTCCTCCTCAGCTCAGCAATCTCCTGCTCCAGTCGCTCCAGGAGTCCTTCAGCCCGACTCACTTCAGCCTTCTCCTGATCTCTGATCAGCTCTTTCACCTCAGAGCGCCTTTTCTCAATGGAGCGGATCAACTCAGTAAAGATCCTCTCGCTGTCCTCCACTGCTGCCTGTGCAGAGCGCTGTTAGGAGACACAGAGAGAGGAGGGCTGTATGTGCAGAGCGCTGTTAGGAGACACAGAGAGAGGAGGGCTGTATGTGCAGAGCGCTGTTAGGAGACACAGAGAGAGGAGGGCTGTCTGTGCAGAGTGCTGTTAGGAGCACAGAGAGAGGAGGGCTGTATGTGACACAGCCACAGGTCCACACTAGGCCATAGCCTAAAAAGGCTGTCGTGTGTTGGTTTTGTAAGACTGGAATTGAGATCCCAGGGCACCTGGAAACATACCATCGGGGGTGAAAGACGTTATAAACCAGAACTTCGGTGCCGTAAAGTCTGCTGGGACCATCGGGCTTGAAGTTTATGACGTCAAAGGATGTCCGAGGATTTAATGATTCTGGAAATAACGCTTGGACTGTCGAAAAAACCAGCATATGAACAGTGCCACAGTGCCACCATCTGACGTTATCAGGGAAGGCCAAATCTCTGTCCTTAACATATTTTCACACACAACACCACATGGCTATAGAGTGCTTTTGTCCTCAAACAGCCTAACAACATACAGATGTGATTGATATTTTTGCTACATTGTACAGTATACACTGGAACTAGTCTGGGCACTGGAACATACATTATACACTCTTTTTCCAGAGAGATAATCATGTATTGTTGAGTTTTTGAGTGTTACATTAGCAAATACATCCAGTTAACGTACCTGAATTAACAGGAACAACTAGGGTGTAAATGTAATATTCTCAACAGGAATTCTGGGACCTTTGTGGCATTAATGTGGCATTAATATTAATCACATCTGAAAAACTATGTAGAGATGGGGATTCTCATGGCAACACAAACTTAGACCTATTCATGTTTGATATTGTTGTGATGGTCTCGGTGTGAGTGGTGCAATGGTCTACATGTCCTAAATGTTCACCATGGAAGGAATGTATATTTCATAACACAGGTGTAAGCTGCCGTTGTGGAATTGTCCTCGCAGGAAACCTCTCTGTGTAACCTCCTAGAAGGGAACTAAAGTACAATTTAACTCTTTCTGGCCAGTTTATGGTTTTATGACCGTCTGCAGCCAGATCAGACACAGAATTTGAGCATTTAAGCAAAGGAAACAAAGACATTGGGGAAGCTGTATTCAGACTTTCCCACACATCTAACCTCAGGTCATTGTGTGTAGCGATTGCCAGGTATTTTTCCTCTGTACTATATATTGAATTTTGGCTGTTTAATCTGTAACTGTGTATTGATGATTTAAGTAAATAACCTACCTGGTAATAAATTAGTGAAACTTGATTTGTGTGGTTTCTCTGAAAATTGACGTACTATCTCTGTTTACCGGTAATGGGTTGATTAATTTCCTCAGTCATGGTTACCCCCTCAGCTGGTCTAGGGAGGTTGACTATTTAAGCTTAATGTATCACGGAGTATTGCACCCGTAGAACTATGTCTTAAAGTAGATCACCTACGCCTGGCGGTTATACATGTTGAGAACGGTGGTCGTCAATATTTATTTAGCCGGTCCCTGAGTCTTAACCATAGTCTATACCTCACGAAGTGGCTTCTTCCGCAACCTCTGAGATAACCGCAGATATCTAGTCAGCTGTGAGTCGTGTACATACCCGGCCGGATGTAATGCGCGGTGGAACAGACAGATCCAGTTCAGAGAATCGTCTTAAAAGTATGAGAGTCCTTTAGCAAATCAAGTGGAAATTTTACATACCAAATTCTAAATTATAATGGAGTCAGATAAACGAGTACAGAATCAGCGTTGGTGGCTGATGATTTAAGGTAATGCACACAGGCTGTCTTTTGGATAAACCGGGGTCAGGGTAGACCAGACTTAAAGCGGAAGGTAACGTGGTACGATTACCTTTGATATGTGGTCCCTTATTAGCTGATCCCGTGAATCTAAAGAGCAGTCTCATCCGGTTGCAAGAACATTATTATTTCTTTATTAACTTTCATAACTTTTCCCTTTTCCCACAGCAATAGTGGAATAAATCACGCTTAAACCTTCGCTCCGAGCTATTCCCTCATTGGTCTAGCTGCGCGGAGATTTACAAATTTGGTGACCCCGACGTGATTTCAGTTACTGTTTCCAAGTTTTACAATTTGGTGAACCCGACATTTCAGTTGCTGTTTCCAGATTTGCAGTTTCTTCTCTTCTTCATATTCCCTTCCTCTCCACTAGCTCCCCTTTCTAAATGTTTTTCTTCTCTTTCCGACATATGATTCCCATTATCTTCTCATCTACGCCGTTGTAGCAGTCTAACCAGGCTACATTCATGCTTCCTCACTGAAGAATCCTCTGGTAGCCTCCTCGTTCCCCACTCCTCTCTCCTCCGAGGAACATTTCGCGATTTGGAATGTCCTTAAAGATGGCGAACCTCGATGGATTTCCAGGTCAGGCGAGGACCGAGGAGACGAAGACGGATAAAATAAGCGATTGGAATGAACCCCAGGGCTATGTCCCAATCAGCACCCTTCCATACTATTAGGTAGGCTTGTTGAGTACACTGGGGCTGTGTCCCAATCAGCACCCTTCCATACTATTAGGTAGGCTTGTTGAGTACACTGGGGCTGTGTCCCAATCAGCACCCTTCCATACTATTAGGTAGGCTTGTTGAGTAGACAGGGTGAAAAAGTTGTTATGTAGGCAAAATATTCTCTAAATATAGTATACTTACTTCCGGGGATGACACACTTACTTCCGGGGTTTTGCTGAGTATATTCGGGAGCACACTTTTCAAGAAGTACACAAACATTTTGGTCGCATAAATATGACGTGCAGCTTTGATTTAAAAAAATGAGGCACAGCTTCGCTGACGTTTTCCTTCAAATACAACAAAAACAACACGTGACATGGCCGCGCAAAGGTGGGACGCAAGGTTGCCAGATCTTGCAAGACTTTCCAGCCAAATGGCAACTCAAAACTAGCCAAAATATATTTTTCACTGAAACCAACGTATTTTAAATAGAAATCATCATATTTTCACATTTTTACCTGTGACTGCACTTTGAAAGTTGCCCGATTTAGCTGTAAAACCGTGGACATGGCAACACTGGTGGGACGTCTTACGACCTGCTTACGACACTTCAACAGTATGGATGGAAAATGGTATTGCTGATATTTTTCCCAGACTGTACGTAGTGTGCTACACAGTGCACATTGAACAGCACACTTCTGCGAGTGCACTGTACGTAGGAGACAGGGCGCAGTAGATAGGGCTCTGATTCGGACACAGTGCACTATACGCATTAGACAGGGCACAGTAGATAGGGCTCTGATTCGAACACTGTGCACTGTACGCAGGAGACAGGGCACAGTTGATCGGGCTCTGATTCGGACACAGTGCACTGTACGCAGGAGACCGGGTGCATAGATCGGGCTCTGATTCGGACACCGTGCACTGTATGCAGGAGACAGGGCGCAGTTGATCGGGCTCTGATTCGGACACAGTGCACTGGCTGACTGGAGGAGAGCCCTGACTGAGCCCTGAAATGGCTCTTCCAGCAGCACACTGTTGTCTTCTCCTCTGGTCAGTACCCACCTTGAGTGACTGCACAGCCTGTCTCAGATCCTGCAGCTCCTTCTCTATCTCCTGGATTCTCTGCTGGAATTTACTCTGTGTCGCCAGCAGCTGCTTCTGTGGACAGATATTTCTCACATGATATTACAATATTCAGATGTTCAACTACATAGCAGAAGTAGAAAACTGTATTATCCCTCATGGGGAAATTGGTTTTGCAGCTAAATAAAGTCAATAATGCAAACAAAAACCCAGTACATACAATACAAAACTCTGAGACATTACATTACATTAAGAGCTTTAAAAGTGGACCCAAAAGGTTATTTGCTATTTAAAAAGGGAATGACTAGAGGAATAAATTAACTCTTGTACGTATAATTCTTACTGAGCGGTACAGACAGACGTCTGCCTAAGGGTAGGAGATTAAACTCTGTCTACAGGCGGTGGGTTGAATCATATAAAATAATCTCCACTTTCTTAAGTGCCCTAATTTTGTACAGGGCAGTCATGCTGTTTTGTGGCTGTCCTATGATTTTGCTACAGAATTTAAGAATTCTTCCCAGTCTGTTCAGGTTGGCTGTACTTGTATTTCCAAAACAACACGTAAAACAGCAGGTTAAAACTCTTTAAATGAAGGATCTATAAAACATTGTAAGGATGGTACAGTCCACATTAATTAATCTCATCAGCTTCCTTTAGAAAAAGAGGAGCTGCTGCCCTTTCTTGTACATCAGGTTGATGCATCTGTTCCCAGCACAGCTTGCTGTCCAACAAGCCCCAGATATTTATATTCTTCCACAACCTGAATGTGTTCACCTCTGATTACTTGTATTGGCCTTGTATTGTATTGTTTAGGCCTTGTACTGGTACTTGGCTTTCCTTGCATCCCTTTGTACCTGTCTTTGGGCCTCCTTTTTCAACTGATTGCATTTATTTGTCACCCATAGTTTGTCACTTTTATATATTTGAAAACACAGTAGGTGTGACGGAGTCCACAAAAAAATAAATATAGCTTGATACTACTATCCATATTCCAAATTAAACTAAATAGCACTTCTACACACTGATAGCAGGCCAGTGTGTAAAGTGTACTGGCCTTATAGGTAAAGCTTCTGTGTGAGTGAACTAGCTGCTCCAGTCGTGTGTTGATTCCCATTCAGGGAGTGAATAGAGTGAGGGGGTGTGAACAGAGCTGTCACAAAGAGCGGACTTGGGTTCACTTCCTGCTCTTACTGCTTTTATTACTTTGGACTACAGAGCTGGAAATCACTGTGTTGTCGTCTGTTGTTCAGACCTCAAAGTAACTGCGTTGTTCAGTACTTTTTCAAACTTATCAAACATTTCAAAACATAATCTATCAATAAATACATTAATCAAATTCAATGAAACGCAAGTCATAAACCTACACATTGTGGAAATAGTCCAAGATAATATTTGTCATCATCAGTGTAAAAAGGTGTGAGTGTTTTGTGTAAGAGTTTCAGTCCTTACCTGTTTCTCAGTCCTTTCTGCTGCAGCTGAGACTGTTTTATGGCCGCTGTGTTCATCCATCAGACACAGCAGACAGATACACTGCTGATCGGTACGACAGAAAACCTCCAGCAGTTTGTCATGATGAGAGCAGATCTTCTCCTGCAGGTTTCCAGTGGCTTTGACCAGTTTGTGCTTCTTAAAGGCAGGAGATTCATAGTGAGGCTGGAGGTGAGTTTCACAGTAAGAGGCCAGACACACCAGACAGGATTTGATAGCTATGCGCTTTCTCCCAGTGCAGACATCACACTCCACGTCTCCAGGTCCAGCGTAACAGTGAGCAGGAGGAGCAGCTTGGAGTCCTGTCTTCTTCAGTTTCTCCACTACTTCAGCAAACATGGTGTTTTTCTTTAAAACAGGCCTTGGGGTGAAGGTCTCTCTGCACTGGGGACAGCTGTAGACACCAGTATGATCATCCTGATCCCAGCAGCCCTTAATACAGCCCATACAGTAACTGTGTCCACAGGAAATAGTCACTGGATCCTTTAGTAGATCCAGACAGATCGGACAGCTGAACTGGTCCTGATCCAGTAACACTCCACCTTCAGCCATGTTACTGCTCAGGCTGACAGAGACAGAGTTAAGTTTCGTTTCTCTGAAACTGCGTGAGAGAGAGAAAGAGTGAGACTTCCTGGTTCTGCCCACAGCTGCAGGAGGAGTGGTGTTGGACTCAGGCCAGGCTGAGCGGAGAGTGGATATTTATTATTTAGTTCCAAAAATATCACGCGCGTGGAGCTGTGAAATGAACATAACAGTATCGGTAAATGTCCAGATGTGAAGCGAGCGAGCAGAGAACCAATCCGCGTGAAGGAGCTTTTGTTTTGCGTGCAAAAATGCAGTCCCGCGACTACCGCGAGCTCGGAGCTGTGACATGAGCGAACTTGCTCTCGCAAGAAAATTGATTTCCTCTCGATGAGATACGGAGTGTGTCCCAATACTCGAAAAATGCACCCTCCTTTCCTAAACTACCACCTGCTCTTCCCCGTGCCCCGTAAACCCTTCTTTGTGTTCTAATCTAATGTTGCTGATATTATACTAATTACATATTTATGGTTAGAAATTAATGTCTCGACGCAAACCGCAATGTCAGGTACATTGTATACTGTACATGCAAATACTTGTACTCAAAACATTCAGGCAGTTTTGCATACTTCCGGGAGTGGAGGAAAGGAGGTGGGGAGTGAAGAATATTGGGACGCACCCACTGAGTGGCTTCTTTTTTTTTCTTCAATTTTGTTGACTCTGTACTTTAATAATAACTGGTCTGCACTCTCCTCAGTCTACAGTGGAGGCTGAGACAACACACATAATACCAAATACAGGGCACATATCCACATGCACAGCAGCACAGACATATAAATGCTAATATACACTTTAAAGAGATGCTCCTCTGCACATTACATGTTGTGATGGGAGCTTGTGCAGAAACCAGCGCTGTGGTAAATGTGTGCAATGATAGAGATACCAAAACCAACTCAGATCCAACCCAGCGCTTAGCTGGGGCTTTAATAAATCAACATTAATGTTGGTACAAACACAAGAAGAAAACAGAAAAATAAACCTAACTCCATTTTGGAGTCTACATTCACTTCTTCTTCTCTGATTCCCTCCCTACACCTGGATCACTAAGTGATTTACCAGAGCATCAAACAAACACGAAAGCGCAATGGCTCTCTCAGAGTTGTTAAATCCATTCCAGTTTCAGATCTTTAAAATCCAGGCCAGGTCTTCAGTCATGCAGGGTCAGTTCACCAGACAGTTCCTCTAACAAATCAGGTTGTACACAAATTCCAATGTCGCCAGAAAACTAATATTTACCACAATTTTCCCTCTACAACAGAAAGGCAAAATTGTTTCAGTGAAGGGACTCATCTGGTGTCCCTGACGTTGGTCTCCATGTTGTGTGTGTCATCCACACGAGCGGCACATGGTCGCTCACAAGGGTGAACCACAGACCCAGTGAATAATATCTCAGGCTGTCGAGTGCCCGCTTGATTTCCAGCCACTGTTTCTCCTCGGTGAAGTACTTCTGCTCCTGGGGGCAGTAACTTCCTACTGACGTACCAGATCGGGTGTTCCTCCCCATTACTCTCCTGGGACAGAACGACACCCCCCCCCCCCCACTTCAGACACATCAGTGTGGACCACCATCTCCATGCTGAAGTCAGGAGTCACCAATACTGGGCTGGAGCACAGGGCCCTCTTCCAACTCTGGAAGGCCTGTTCAGGGTCCACTGTCCACCTCACCATTTGGGGCTGGGCCTTGTGAGTGAGTTCTGTCAAGGGGACAGCTAGGGAGGCAAAGTCAGGAATGAAGCGTCTATAATAACCCGTCAGTACTAACAATGGTCTCAAATGTTTTTTGTTCAATGATCTGGACCAAGTTTTGTAAATATATAACTTCTGTAAATAACGAGACTCTCCTCCGTCACACATAAAACCTGTCTGGGCCAATCAGAAACACACAGAAAACCTGTCTGGGCCAATCAGAAACACACAATGAAACTGAATAATCTAAAAAACGAAACAAAAAGTGAGCTATGCCTTTAACCCTCATATTATCTTTGGCATAATTCAGTGTTTGATGTCTCTTAAAAACCAGTCAACCTTATTTTTTATTTTGACACTTAGATTTTTTAATAATGTGTTGGGATTAAATAGCAAATATTACGGTGGCCCAGAGGTGCAATCCACATTTCTAAAAAGCAATATTTGTTTCTAAATAGAAATCCTATTTTCTAAAAATAAATCCTTGTTTCTAAAACAAAATCCTTATTTCTAAATTGAATCCTTGTTTCTAAAAAAAAATCCTCATTTCTAAAACACAATCCTCGTTTCTAAAACACAATCCTCCTTTCTAAAACACAATCCTCGTTTCTAAAACACAATCCTCATGTCTAAAACAAAATCCTCATTTCTAAAACACAATCCTCGTTTCTAAAACACAATCCTCGTTTCGAAAACAAAATCCTCATTTCTAAAACACAATCCTCGTTTCTAAAACATAATCCTCCTTTCTAAAACACAATCCTCGTTTCTAAAACACAATCCTCATGTCTAAAACAAAATCCTCATTTCTAAAACACAATCCTCGTTTCTAAAACACAATCCTCGTTTCGAAAACAAAATCCTCGTTTCTAAAACAAAATCCTTATTTCAAAATAGAAATCCTTTTTGCTAAATTAAATCCTTGTTTATAAAAATAAATCCTTGTTTCTTACAGTTTTTTACGATTGCTTTGACTCATTTTGCACAACAAAGTTTCAATGTGCAAAACTCTTACAGTTTTTCACAATTGCTAAAACACATTTCACGAAACTGCCCTCCCTTTTCCCAAAACTCTAAACACAAAACACTTTTCTCAAGCTACATACACAAAACCTCACATTCTCTTTTCAAAACCAAACTATCACACCAAAACAGTTGCTCATATGCTCAAAACCAAACTATCACACCAAAACAGTTGCTCATATGCTCAAAACCAAACTTTGACACCAAAATCCCTCTCAAGGCCTGCAAAAATGTAAACAGTACTAAGCATCATTACACACGACAACAAAAAATTGAAAACACAATGTTCAGAGTGTGAGAATGTTCTTTTTACAGTTTCACAACTGCCAGGAAACATTTTTAGAAACCTTCTTATCTGTTCTCAAAATATATGTATTGGGCATTTATAGATTTGTGTGTTTCATAGGAATAGTATGTAAATTAAGAAAATGAAGAAAATACAGTTATCACAACTCAATGCAAATTCACTAGTACCCTATAGGCCTGCTTCATGCCGCTGGAGGACTCGGTCGATAGTGGTCAGGCTGACATTGTCAATGTTCTGACAGTTGACATTGTCAGCAATGACTCTCTGCTGTATTTCTCGGAGTCTGATTGTATTGTTCTCCCGAACCATATCCACAATGAGGGTTTCTTGCACTGGTGAGAATATGGCAGCCCTCCCACCTCCACGTGGCATTCTTTCAACTCTAGAGAAACAAACATGCATTTTACTGAATTGTACATATACTCTGTAAAAAAGAAAGACATGCATTCAATAGAAACATCAATGGACATGTTCCGCAATCTTTTTACAGCAAGGATACTGTGGTGAAACCAATTGCACTCCACTATACTATAAACATCTACTGTAGTGACCAAAAAACTACTACATACAGTACCTGTTGTGTTCTCTGAATGCCCGGATAATGGTGGCCACTGAGAACCTGCTAAGGTTTGGATGGACTCTTTGTCCCGCTTCGGTCATTGACATGCCGTGGACAATGACATGGTCAATGACTGTTGCTCTCATTTCATCTGTAATGACGGTGCGTGGTTGTCTTGCTCTCCCTCCTAGCCCCCCTCCTCTTCCTCCTTGGCCTGCTCCTCTCGCTCCTTGGCCTGCTCCTCTCGCTCCTTGGCCTGCTCCTCTCCCCCCTTGGCCTGCTCCTCTCGCTCCTTGGCCTGCTCCTCTCGCTCCTCTGACACAAACTCCTCTTCCTCTCCCTCCTCCATCCATTGTTGCTGTTTGGAACCTTACACAAACTGTGCACTCTGCACTGGCCTATATAGGTGTGGTCACATCATTTGCAACAAGTGTCTTCAATTTTGAGTTGTTGTGTTTAATCAATGACACCAGGTGTGTTCATTGTGTTCAACTTTTGCTGACTGTGGCTAGCATTTTGCATCACATGAGCTTCAATGTGCACATTTGATCAGAGTTTTTTGCAACATGTGTTTTAGCAAGACAAAATGTGTTTAGAGTTATGAGAAAAGGGGATTGAGTTTTGTGAATTGTGTCTACAGGTGAAATGTGTTTATGGTTTTGGCAAATGGGGGCTAGTTTTATTAAATGTGTTTAGGGAACTGGTCATTTGGTTTAGAGTATTGGGTTTTGTGTTTTAGCAATTGTGAAAAACTGAAACACAGAATGCTATACTGCTCATTTTGGGTTCAAAATGTAATATAGCATGCAAAATAAAAATACCTGTGTCAAATCAGAGAACATTATATGCAAATGTTTATCATAGCACCAGGACATTGGATATGTTCATCGTTGAAGTTTAATTATTGGTGCATTTCCAAATACAACGGCCATTATCAAATAATGCTGTCAAACACAGAATAATTGCCATCAAAAAAGACAATGCAAGGGTCATTTCCTCATAAGTACTTGAAATGATGTACAGCAAGCATCCCTTGTGATAGACTGCAGTGTATATATATATATATATATATATATATATATATATATATATATAGAGCTTGTGTTTTTATGGAAGACAAACTAAATATTAGATTACAGTAGCTGACTGTATATGAAGTTTAATCATTGAAAACAAATCATACAGTAATGCAGTAAACTCAAGTGTATTTTACAGTAAAAGCAAAAACAACAGTAACAGCAAAAACAGTAAAAAACTTTACAGTAAAAAAAACCAAAATGCATTTCAGTGCTTAAGCAGCATCTTGCCTCTCTGCTGCATTTGGCCACAGCATTTCATCTACGTCGCATCTGATGTCTTCATTTGCAAGGCAGCGTTGGTAAAATCTTCGGGAGTGTCTTATCCACCCCTGGCACTGCTGGGTTGTAATGTCATCGCACGCCTCATCCATGGCCTGAAGGAGTGTCGCCTGCTCATACGGACGCCGATCATACACCTTCCACCTCCAGGCAGAGAAAAACTCCTCTATGAGGTTTAGAAAGGGGGAGTAAGATGGAAGGAATTGTGATCGGAACTCTGGATGGGCTGCAAACCAGTCTCGCACAGCCAATGCACGATGGAAGTTTACATTGTCCCAGACAATAATGAACACCATCTGAGCATTTGGCTGTACGAGACGATTGTACAGCCCCTCCAGAAAATGTATGAGGCGCATGGAGTTGTATGCCCCCAGCAGAGGGTCACGAGCCTCAACTCCATTGCGGGAAATGACAGCACACATTGAGATGTTGGCTCCATGCTGTGGCATTTTATGTAGTGGTGAAGAGATTATCAATTGTGTTGCAATGCTACTCACCTGGGCAAGGTTGTTGGAAGTACTGAGACATGACTACAAACACATGTTGAATTGATTTAGTGATCTGCATTTGTATTAACAGTTTTGCACTTTGTATGTCAGCATAGGATATAGTGTCTTAGAGTACGAATTCTGCAAGTCAGTTTAGCACTTTGCGTTAACAGTTTTACACTTTGTATGTCAGCATAGGATGTAGTGTCTTAGAGTACGAATTTTGAAAGTCAGTTTGGCACTTTGCATTTTGAGTTTTGTACATTGAAATTCTGCTGTGCAAAATGAGTCAAAGCAATCGTAAAAAACTGTAATAGAGTACGGAACCGAAATAACGAGACAACTGATAATTTCGCAGTGGTCTCTTAATTTTTTCCAGAGCTGTATATGTAACTCCAACCTGCCCATTAGTTAGGCCAACAAATTGACGTGAACAATCATGTCTGTCAATATGTGCATTTTTTTATTATAATTTTTTTTAAAGTTAGGTTTTAATTGAGAGAAAAGGCTCTAAAATGTATTATGTATCGTTTTCCTATTCCAATAGGCCAATACAGCCCATTAAAATGCTACTGTTGCACTAAAGAATCTCAGAGTGGATTTAGGAGTGACATTTAAAAAAGAGGGGTTGTTCTGTTTTATTCTGGAGGGTTTAATAATGAACAAAATGAAACGGCTGGCACAGCTGGTGGTAACAAGCTTGCTCGAATGATAACCTGCCGAATGATTAAACAATAATGATTCAGAAATACAAAATAACAATTCAAAATTACAATTAGGTTACACATAGGTTCATTGAACAGTTCTAAATTGCATTAACGAATGAGTTTCATTCATAAAATATTCCTAAATTATTCTACTTTTGTCTTCAATACAACGAAATAACAATGTAATAAATTGCTTTCGATATGAATATCTTCAGACACAGCACCATATTATTCCATTGAAAAAAAGTTAACGCTGTGGGCCGCTTAAGCGGCCGAAAACAATCGAGTAATTCTGAAAGTTTATCTATTCTGGCACTTCATCTCTCCACAAATATCAGCCGGCTGGGGCAGGCTATGAACGGTTCGCCGTAATCCATACTTTTAGCGAGCTATAACAGATTATTTCAATACAAACTCCTGACTTCTTCAATAGACTCCCCGGCCATGTTAATTTTCACTAGTTTGTATTGTAAAAATATATAGCACTCTAACGTAATTCATTTGGCTCATGACAGAAATATGAGTGGTAACAATGGATAGAATGGATATGGATAGAACGGACTGTTTAGCTGGCTTACATACATTTAAATACTTTCACTATATCCATTTATATTAGTGTGTATAATTTTGCTGCGGATTAACAGCAGCGAACCAACAGGATCCCCCAAGGCCACCGTAGTTGGTTGGGGGCGTTTCTTGGAGTGAGGGGCGTTTCTTGGAGTCTGCAGGCTGCAGCTATACCCTACTCGATTTTTCGGCCATCTCGAACAGTTTCCGATGCAGGCCGACGCAGATATGACGTAAAAATCGGCTCTAACCGAACACGCCCTATTATTTTGCTGCTGAGTCAGAACGACATGCAGGCTGCGTCCCTCCCAATAGTCGAAAAATGCAACCTTCCTCCTCCACGACCACTCCTCTACTCCGTGCCCCGGAAACGGATCTTTGTGTTTTAATCTAATGTCGCCGATTACATCTTAATTACGTATTAATGGTTACGTATTAATTAATGTCTCGATGCAAACCGCAATGTCAGGTATATTGTATACTGTACATATAAATACTTGCACTCGAAACGTTCACAGTTTTGCATACTTGTGGGTAAGAGAGGAGTGGTAGTGGGGGAGTGGAGGAAGGGAGGTGGGGAGTGAAGAATATTGGGACGCAGCCGCCTTCAAAGGCATACTGGCAGACCTTTCCGTCTGTCGTGTAGTAAGCTAAGTAACGTTAGAGCCTTATAAAGATCGATGAGGGCGGTCAAATCTTTGTAAGTGGAATTCTAAAGGTGGTGCTGGAAGCTAGCCTATGCATTATATTAGGCTATGTAAATGTAATAACTATTTTTATTCTACATGTAAAAAGTGCATGCTGAGTAGAATTTAACGTAGGTCTTACGTACAATTATTGTGTATTGATATTAATAAAATCTTTAAATGTTTTTTTCCTGATCAGGAAAGTTGGTATTGATACAGTATACTTTAGGATTTTTTTCTTTTTATACCCGCCCATGCATTCTATAGGCAGGTGCGTGTGTGTTCATACAACAATTACACTCACTGGAACTTCTCAAATTGCTTAGGTCTACACAAAATACATGTAAACACGCACATACACAAATAAAAATATATCACACAGAAATAGAGCCTGTGTTAACTGGCACACACACACAATTAAAATCATAGGTCAATTTAAAACTGAATTCAAGATGCTCAGGTGTAGGCTTTCATCTCATAGATTGAAAAAGTAAAAAATTTAATATATTTTAGCATACATTTACATACATGTCATATAAATATGAGCTTTTTATATTTTGGAAATACATATTACCAATATATTTACATATGTTTTGGAATTCACCAAAAGTTTCCAACACAACCTGATACTTTTAGTCACACACGACACAATGGCAGTTGAAGTAGATTTATAGGCAAAAATATATTTTGCCATATATTATAATATATGTTCTATCAATGAAGTTTTGAATTATGTTTATAAAATTGATTTAAACATCTATTTAAATATATTTGGAACGCGGCCGCATACATCTAAATATATGATCTTTCCGTATGGGCTCGCTGAAGAATAATGTTAATTAGCAAATCTAGGTGATTGGAGCAAAATACTTTTTCAAAATGGGTGAACTACCCTTTTAAGGTAGCCTAGCTACACTGCAAAATTGGACAGTTAATAACCAACGACACATATTTTTCCAGATTATGCTAACAACAACACTAGAAAGCGGACCTGCCATCCTTTAAAAAAAAGAAAATAATCTTGGCTTTCACTCCGGTAGTACATAAGCGTACCTAAGTTTGTCCCTTCTCTCTCTCTGTTGTGAGAGGAAATCGTAACTATGGCTAGCATGCTGCTCGTGCTAGCCTGTATAATAGGAGCCCGCATCTGAGATGTCAAACGGATGAAAGAGAAGACGAGTAGGAGAGTATTAGCAATCCCTTTACAGCTAGCATCACTTATATTACTGAGTGTGCCTCGCATTTGCCAAAGCCAGCGAATGGAACTGAGTTTTCGCGAATCAAACAAACAATATCTAAGCAGCTATAGCCATCTTACCCAGTCAAATCTGGACTCAAGTTTTTACAACTGACTAGTGACGTTACCGCACCGATAACTTTAAACGGGTAACATTGTGTATTTGCGTTTATTGTTATCTGCTTTATAGTAATGCCACGGGTTGGCTCACTAAAGATAGTCAACTGGCTAGCTAAATAATTCCTAGTAAACATTTGTTATTTGTTTTGCTAACGTAAGTAAGGAGATACAGGGTGCAAGGATGGAGACGGTGCATACGCAAGGTGTTTGGATGGCCGAAGCGCTTCAGAAGGGAACGATGGAGTATGAAAAACAGTGGCTCTTTGTCACACAAATGGGGGACCCCAAAGCTGCTTTTCTTATCTATTTCCCCATTGTCTACTACCTCAACAAACGGACTGGCATTGCTGTCGTCTGGGTGACTGTCATTTCTGAGTGGCTTAATCTTGTTTTCAAATGGTGAGGACTTATTTTTTTAAGCAAAACGTATTTATCTAATAAATCATTTAATGACAAGTAATCACATTTTAGTTAATGGCTTAGTTATAAGCAGTTGCACGCCTCAGGTAACGGATTTTCGAAAGTTCAAGATTTACCATTTAATCTAACGTTAACGTTATTCACTTTTAAAAATGAGATTAGCCTATCGGCTACCCTGTGAATAACGTTAACGTTAGATTACATGATAATTATGCAAATAAAGCTCTGCAAGCATGAAGACAGTTGTCCTCTCCAGGAGAGCTGTATTTAAAAACAAATTCTGACCATGAAATACACTTGTTCACAGTTGTCAGCGAGTAGGTGACGAGTTGCACTTGAGAATGTGTTACGATTAGATTATTGTGTTATTACGATGTAACGTTATATGGAAAATAAATAAACTTTTTGTACCAGTGTGACTCCATTCAATATGACAATTAGTGTTTTCCATTGATTCTTGAACAGATCTGGAGTCCTGAGGTTAGTGACACACCTAGTAATGTAGTGAAGGCGTAATGCCCAAATATTTTGAGTCTTGGTAAACTTTGACCTCTCATTACAGGATGCTTTTTGGTGAGAGACCATTTTGGTGGGTTGGGGAATCCCGCTTGTTTGTGAAAAACCCACCCCAAGTCCAACAGTTCCCCTCCACCTGTGAAACAGGTCCAGGTAGGTCAGGAAATAAAATTTCATTCAAAAGTAATTCATTATAACAATAACAAACACAACCAAACAGTCAAAGGGCAGACACAAAGAAATTAAACAAGTATACAGTGCTCTCCACAATTATTGGCACCCCTGGTACATGGTTTTGTTAAAAATAATTATTTCTTTTTTTTTCAGAATAAATTTACTTCAATTAAAGGTTGGATTTTTCTAATTTTTCCAGTGTGAGATTAAGCAAATTCACCAAAAGGTGAATTTTTAAAATAATTCTTTTTACTCATCTTTACCAGGGGTGCCAATAATTTTGGAAGGCGCTGCAAATACCGTATAACCAACCAAATGGGGTGGAGAAAATTAGACGGGGGGGAAAAAGAGGGAAACATATTTGTATGGCATGTTTTTCCATCTGTCATCTTGCACTTTGGCAGGGCAAATCCATACATCACTGACAGTTTTGCACTTTCCACGGTTTCCCACAGAAAGAACTACAATAACCACAGATGCTCACCCCTTACAAACTAACATGCATCTTCTCACTTCATGTAAACACACAGAATTCATGTCCAGCGCACAGTAAAATGGGTCGATATCCATTTCAACCAAAAGCAACACACTTCAAACAAACACCAGAAACATGTGTCCATTGTTCATGCAGTGCACACAGGGCTACTTCCTTTAAAAAGTGCAGAGTAAGAAGTGGAAATCCCTCTTCAGCAAAAACATCATGTCTAAACCAACAGAATGACCTATTATGTACTGTTCTAGAAACCTTCTTTGCTGATAACAGGATACATCTATGTGCTGAGTAGAAGTAAAAATGACCATCTCGTCAAAAACAGGATGGGCATGCTAAGGTAACAAGTGTGCCTGTCCCTAACAATACTGGTACAGACGGAGAGGCTTGATTTAAAATATTTTACTCCTGTCTCATAGCAAAAGAAATATAAAACACATAATAAAAATTAAGCGAATAATAAAAATACAATCTGCCAGTCTCTCATTCAGTATAATTGCGACAAATAGATTAACTACAAAAATAAGCAAAGGCAAGAAAAGCACTGAATTGCTGATTTTCTACACAAGCAGACATACTCTTTCAGCAAGCTAAACTAGTACTACTAGTAATCCATGTTCACTAATATGATGATTGTTTCCGAGCTATTCAGTTAGCAAGTAGCTATGCAGCTATTATAACTGTAGCTAGTTTGCACAATAGTCACCATCCATACAGTATTCATATGGTTTTGAAAGCTTTAAATTAGACCACTTTTGCACGGGTTTGACATGCATGCATATACCACCATTATCTGGATCTCTACCTAGCTGTTAACTAGTCAGTTAGCCACGCGTCAGGTGTTTCATGAACAGTAATGCATTAGCTAGCTTTCCAGTGACGTAACTATGGCTATAGTTACATATATTGCTACCAAGATGGGTAAATGTATTAACACCAAACAAGTGACATTTCAATCACAGCTCTCAGACTTACAGACACACAAGCCAAGCACCCTTAAATACCCTGTATCACAGACCATGTCTACAGGTATCACAACTCGCAATATAGACCATTACCTGATGTGTATCACTGATTACCTTGTTTATTTTATACAGCCTTTTTAGCTCATCTTCATGAAGGGAGCCAATAATTTTGGAGCTGACTATATTTTATACTCACCTTAAGTTACAGTTCACAAATCACATCACTTTATTAATGTGTTTAAAGCTATGCCCTGATTATCTGTGAAGTAAAATAATGCTGTGACAACTATCTTTAGACCTATGACCTCAGAAGGGAACGCCTGCCAACGACACATTTCTTGTTCATGTTCAGTTGAGTGTATGTGCAGGGCCACTCCCATTTGGAGGGAGTGTGGAATTCTTTTTTAAAATGGATTACTACTCCCTTTCAGGGATTCCAAAGGTGTATAGCTGATGTGTATTTAATTTGCTTGTGTCCAAGGATTTAAAGGGTGATTCTACCCAAAAACAAAATGAACTTTATTTAACAGATCAAGGCGCAACTAATTAAGTTTCTCTTTATGGCTGGCCAAAAATAAAATTTTGTACTGAGATATTTGAATATAAAGTTGAAAATTCGGTCGAGGCATACATCATCATCTACCTCTGTGGCATCAAATGGGCGTGTAAATGACATAGGCGAGTAGGCGGAGCCAGCGAGGGAAGAAATGCTCCGTCCGTCACTTGTTCTGAGTCGGGACACATCGTAGATCAAGCTAGCTATATTGCTATTTTATTATAATGTCAGAAAATTACATTGATAGGCTACGTTATTTCCTAAAGCAAAGACCCCAGGTGAAGTCAAAAGCAGTTGGAGATTCAACAAGAATATGGGACTGTAATGAGCTGCTCCAAGGAAGCCTTTTAGCTTGAAAGGTGGAGTAGTCTCTGGGAACATCCGGGGAGAAAGTATGCCGCTTTTAGGGCTTTAAATAGCTGAAGGCCTTGCACATTAAATAAATCACTTAAGGTGTGGACATACCTGCTCAACCACGAGGCACATATCTGGAGGGTGCCAAAGAGGGGAGCACTCATGAACGATCATCATCATCCATCAACCCGCTTATTCCTATTCAGGGTCACGGGGGGTGCTGGAGCCTATCCCAGCATGCATTGGGCGAGAGGCAGGAATACACCCTGGACAGGCCGCCAATCCATCACAGAGCACTCACACCATTCACTCACTCATTCATACCTATGGGCAATTTAGAGTCTCCAGAGCCTAACCTGCATGTTTTTGGACTGTGGGAGGAAACCCACGCTGACACGGGGAGAACATGCAAACTCCACACAGAAAGGCCCTCGGCCGGGATTCGAACTCGGTACCTTCTTGCTGTAAGGCGACAGTGCTAACCACTGCACCACCGTGCCGCCTCTCATGAAAGATATTAGGTTAAATATTACCTAAGTGTATGCTTGCCTTCTTTCGTGTTTCCAATGAGCTTGCGATAATAGGCCTCAAATGTAGGGAAGATACCATTTGATATATCAGAAAAGGGTAGATTCTGAAAGCTTATTGGATTTAAAAAATATGCTTCTATAGAGCCCTGGGCTACTTAGCAAGTGGGATCTAGCCATATGCTGGTAACAATGCCCTTGATGCTCTTTGTTACAAGATAGCTAATTACTTGTTAACATAAGATAGTTAACAGCTTTAGCTAATCGTCGCAATTCAGTCTTTGTGCTGTTGATATCAAGAAAAATCTATAGGCTATAGAAATATTGGCTATATTGAAATATTAGGTAATTTTCCTACTGGGAAAAGGATAAGTGGCTAACGGGCTACATCCCAGCACAACGAGACGCACTGACGATGAGTGTAACATTAAAGAGAAGAAATGTTTTGTTTTTATCCTACGCTTCATTGATAAAGCCTAATGCCCTATTCGCACTGGATTAGTATAAGCATACCTGGGGACCTTGTGTGATTTCCAATAATTGCCAAAGGTCGTCTGTGATCTTAAAGGCATACTGAACTTTGTTAAAACATAATGTATAGCTACCTGGCCCGATATGAGTCGTAATATTCAAGCTCACCTTCATGACTTGCTCCTGTGGTCAGCAACTGGCCAACGAAGAATGACGTTTTATTCTCTCTCCATTCACTGCCATTGCATGGCGAAACAGGTCTCAAAAGCACACTTTTAGCACATAAACGAATGCAAACAACGCAGATTATGACCATATACAAAATCACAACATCCGGAACCGAACATTTGAAACTTTTGAACCAATTTTTGATTGATTTGATTTTGAAGAACTATTTTCTGAGAACTAGCTTCTTTGCTGCTGGGTTTGCTTACTAATGCACGCTTCAGGAAGTGAGTGGGACCGCTTCAGGTGCAAGAACGAAACAAGGAAGTTAATAAGTTAACGACCGGATCTTCTTCCAAACCTTTGTTAGGAAAAAGTGTAAAATATCATGAATGGCCTTTTTAATCTTTTCAAACGTTTGGTTCTGGATGTCGTGGTTTTGTATATGGGCATAATCTGCGTTGTTTGCATTCGTTTATGTGCTAAAAGTGTGCTTTTGAGACCTGTTTCACCATGCAATGGCAGTGAATGGAGAGAGAAAATACATCATTCTTCATATGGAGGCTGCGGTGGAAATGATTCATGCAATAAAATCACTAAATACTTACTAGTCCAGTGCGAATAGAGCATAAAATTCTGTTAATTTCACTATTCACTCATTTTCTCTTTTTGTGATTCATTGCTGGCTAATTTGAGTAACTTTCATCATTTAGCTTTTAGGTATTAAAAACATGCCCATTGTCAGCAGTTTAACAATGAATTGTGAATTAATTACTGACATTTAAAAAAAAAAACATTTTAAGTATGAATTAATATCCTTGGGTCATCACTGAAAAAGTTTGTGCACCCCCTGCTGTAAGCGATAGTTCCTTGACATATGGGGGCATATGCACGTGTTTGGGTAATCTATGGGTCTATAACATTTCAGTTAATCGTAATGAGCACTGGGATAGGGGTGACTTTGGCCCATTCACCAATGACAAATGAACTCTCATTGTTTCTTATCCCTCAGGTAGCCCGTCTGGCCATGCCATGGTGACGTCTGCAGTGTGGTGGGTGATGGTGTCAGCGGTGGCCTCTTTCCTGCACTCCCGTACACGCAGGTCAGTCCATGTTGCGTTAAACACCGCAGCACACCACGTGCAGTCTGTTTGCACATTTGCTCGTTTTCAAGAGTTCAGATGTTTTAGCCAGTGTGGCCTGTTGCAGTCGCTCACTCTCTCCATCTCTGGCAGCCGGCTGTTGACGGCTGTGCCCTACCTGCTTTACGTGCTATTCCTGGTGGCAGTGGGCCTCTCCAGGATCTTCATTTTGGCACACTTCCCTCATCAGGTCATTGCTGGGACCCTGGCAGGTCAGTGTGGGTCAGATGGACACTTCTTTGGACATTTCCTCTACACACCAACCTAACCACCCCGTATGAGTTACATTACATTACATTGCATTGTAATCACTTAGCAACATGCAGAAGCGAGACCAAGCAATTCCATTTAGCCATAACACTATCTGTTCCACGTTGTATTTGAGCGTCTTTGTTTAAGCGCAGGAAAGGTACTGGTGATTCAGCAGATATTTAGCATAGCTTATGTTTTTGTTCTGTAATATTTAAACAGTGAATGCCGAAAGCAGAGAGTGTACCGTCTCTGCTATGTTTATTTCTAAATAAGAAGCTAAGACAGTTCACAGCTCACTTTCCTGCTCTCTGATTGGCTCAGCGGTTAAAACATACCTCACGCCCCCAAGCCCATGGTTGCCAAACACTGGAATAGTGGTGATTAAATAGATTGTATGTTTAGATGATCAATTGGGGGGTCTGTGTCTTTTGGACATATTGGCGATTGCCATTCTGGATACTCAAATCTGGCCTCGAGCCCAGTCGTGCTTCTGGTTTTCTTTTCTGTCTGATAGTTAATTGATAGATTAATGGCACTGATTGGCCATAAATGCAACTCACCTGGTGACCAGGTGTCTAATTTGTCCTGATTCCAGGGGAATAATGAAAACCAGCAGCACTACTGGCCTCGGGTCAGATTTCACGATTTATAGTATCAGACACACGAAGGTCGATGTTCAGTGAAAAGTGCATTAAACCATATCATAACCAACTGAGATAGTCAACCAGGATGCAGGCTGTGCCCTCAGAACCAGGGTTTGGAAATCCTGCTGTAATTGGCCTTGCCTGTCCTGCCCTTAGCATCGCGTTCTATTGTAAATATAAGTGCACATAGCCCTAAAGCTTACGGGGTATGAGGTTTTATATGTGACAACTTTACTCAGAGAACAATCCTTTTACATTGTGCATAGTCATACAACAGTATTTTACCTGGAGCTTCTCAGGGTGACAGTCTTGTTCAAGGGTACCAGTATTAGTATCCTACTCAGGATTTGATCAAACTGCTTTCTGATGAAATCTCTTATTCTGAATACCTTTCCACTAAGCTGCTTCCGTGGAGCATACTTTAAGGATGCAGATATATGCACCTTTAACTTATGTGTGAAGTGTCAGCATTCTCTCTTTTTGTGGCAGGTTTCGTACTTGGAGTGGCTCTGAACCGCACAGTTCCAGAGTGGCGCCCTCTGCTGTTCTTTGTACAGACCTGCACGGGTCTGTTTCTGGGGGCTTTGCTACTACATTCTGGTTTGGAACACTTTGGGATTGACCTGTCCTGGTGAGTCGGTTCTCACTGCAGACCGGGGCTGCATTCGAATCAAATTTAACACACTCCCTTCCCTTGCTGTCTTCCCTCGAGGGAGCTATCTTGTGACGCGATTTTCTACGTACAATTTGCTACTAAGGGAGGATTGACGCAAACAAAAACAGAACCAAACCACCCTCGCAACATTTCGGAAATGCAACACCATAGAGTTGAAATGTGACAGCCACATAGTTCTGTGGTGACCGCCCATTTCCATGTGGAGCATTGCATTGTGGGATTCCCTTCTTGCTGGAAGCTTGCATTTTATACCCTAGGTGGAAGGGAGGATAAACGAGGGAGCGAGGGAATGTAATTACTCTCTCCCCTTTCTTAAATTGGATCCGAATAACACTTGGTGTGGCTTCCATATTTCATCCTGGCATTTTGGGGATTCCCCCCTTGAAACAAGGGAAGGGAACGACAGGAAGAAAGGATACATTTTGGATCCGAACGCAGCCCATGTTCTCAATCCATGTGTATAGGGTCGTTGTAACTGAAAAGCATTTTACTTTTCTTGTCTGGGTGGCTATACCTAACTTTTCTTAAACTAGTCAGCGCTTCCATAAGCCGTGGTCATCGCAGTTTGCCTACTGCCATTGTACAACCTTATTTTTAAGTGTAAGACACACAGTTGAAAGAATAGTACATTTCATACAGATGTGCTACTCACAATTTCATGTTTAAATGTGTTTTATGGTGATAGAGAATCCCAGTTAAACAAACAAGATTTTTATATATTTTCTATATAAACCATAGTATTATTCCAAAGAGTTATCAAAGATAAATATAACTTAAAAGGATGTTCTCAGTATAAATACTCTAGTTATGGCAAAGTGCTGGTTGAAATATTACATGAATTATGCCCATCAGAAAGATTATTAGAATCTCAACAAAAACTTTTCAACATAAAAACTGTTACTCACGCATTACAAAGCACTGTCTATAAGTCCTTAATTCCAACTTGCAAAAGCTAGGCCTGCCTTTAAAAGTATTGATATCAAAATGTGGCCAAGTTACAACTAACAGTATTGCCTATCGTAGCTCACACTAAATAAACTAGCTCTATTCCAAAGCAATGCTATCCAAACTTTCCTAAATTATTTAATGCAACTTGTCTCTGTGTTTCTTCATTTTAGCATGTGAAGAGATTGTGCCTCATGGAATAACATATGATTTCAATTAATGTTTTTAACAGTTGATGAATAATTACACTCCAGAAAGGATATGTTTATACTTTGTTGGAAAGTTTACTTTAGAAAATGTACAGGTTTTAAAATGTTAACTGCTGCTACAGATTTTTTTACAATTCACAAACAGACATTTATATGAAAAAACATCATGTAAAATAGAGGAGGGATGAATAAATAAATGCAGATTAAAATTAGTAATATTTTGACCTATAAAATAGCGTACATATAGCATGTTTACAAACGTATCCAGACATGTTTGTGGGTCAGATGATGGCAAATAAGTAATAGTACTATTGGTGTATTCAAATGATCTCTGAGATGACCGAGGTCAAGAAAAATGCATCAGAGGTCAAAGGAAAACAGCTGAGCATCTGTAAACATGGAAAGATCTGGATCTAGAGAGACCCGTTGCGTGGCGTATGTAGTCTTTCACCTTCTGCGTTTGTTGTCATCTTCAGTCGTTTTCACATACGCCTAAAACCTTTGGAAGTTAAAATGCTGCTCAGAGGCCAGCCAACCGAGTAACAGCTTTCTGTGGGCGTCCATATTTATACCTGCCATCCCAGTTATGTCTCAGAAAAAGGTAAAGGTGGACTCTGAGGAAGGTGTTGAGATAAGGATTCCTGTATATGATGGTCCTGGCTGTTGAGCACCAATCTATTCCTATTTACAATAGCTGGTGCTATGTCTATACACAAAGTAAATGTTGCACTATCTGGAGCTAGCCACAGCAGACAATTATGCTGTCGAGATGCTCGTGTAACCTGCTCTGTTCTCCAGGTCCATTTCACTGGCCAAGCGTTGGTGCTCCCAGAAGGACTGGATCCGCATGGACTCCACGCCTTTCTCCTCCCTGACCCGAGACTGCGGCGCCGTGCTGGGCCTGGGACTGGCCCAATTCTGGAAGCCTGGTGGGTGGCCTCTCCCTTGGGCACCACGGACGCTCTGCCTGGCGCTCTCTTCCTTGGCCCTCTACCACATCAACAAAATGCCCTTGCCCACCTCCCCACCCTTCCTGTTCTATTGCCTCTACTTCCTCAGATTCACCCTCATGCCCCAGGTGGTCATGGTATTCGTTCCAGGGTTTGTCCACCTCCTTACCGCCAAGAATAAGGAGGAGTAACGGCATGTTACGGCAAGGGGATGATTTTAATAGGTCTTCAATGAAAAGCCAAATACATCGAGGAAAAGAGGGGTGTATGTGCTCTTAAACATGATCCTCTATCTCTCCAGCCACATCTCATCAATGGTGCGGAACATTCTACCTGAATCTTTCCACTGAATGCACCATGGCAGACTGCATTATGGAGCATTGGAGTTTAGATGCATTTTAGTAATTAATGAAAGTCACAAAAGAAATAAAATATAAAAATTTGTGAGAAACTGTCCATCTTGACAAAGTGATATGTATGAGTAGAGGCACAAATTGCACTTATTCCTTGAAAGGAATGATGATCCATCAATCTATTCAAAGATTGCAATATTTTTGTTGTAAAAAAAGGTATAATTTCCTTTCATATTTCACACAACCTACATCTCTTTTTTTTGTCATCAAGGACTTTGGCAAGTTCATTAATAATGGCCACTAAACAGGTATTGGCAGAAACGATGTAATTTATTTACACAAAGACAAATGTTATAACATGATACAAAATACTTCAAAACATGAGATGTAACAAAGACTGATAAAATATAACAAGATTATTTTTTTTCCCCAAGGAGTATCCCAAGTTGTTTTTCCTCCAGATAAAAAGTTAAAACAAAAAAAAGTGACAAAATTAAACATTTTCTACAACACATTACTGGTCTTCAACCACTGTAAGGACACACTTGAACTTAAGAACACTTAACCATTTGCTGTCCACCAAAAGTGTTCTCGAATACAAAAAATTGGAGAAATAAAACTGGGAAATGAAGTCAATAACACACATTTTTTTTCCAAACAGCAAGAAAACAAAACAAAAAAAACAATTACCAGCACTGATTTATTTGAAACGGGCATCATCTTTATGGTGTCATTTAGAAAACTGCTTTAATAAAGTGCGATCTTTGTTTGTCTTGTGCCAAACAAAAAAACACACTTGAAGTGTTCCTGTTCTTCACGATTTGAAAATGCCTTTCAACCAACTATGGAGACAAAAAAAATAACTGACACAGCGACATACAGGAAACTTCCTTGGTACACACAATCCACCCCAACCCAGACAGGCTGTTCCAATTCAAACAGGCACAACAGTAACCACCTCTTCGCATTGGATGTTAGGGAGGGTTAGGACCACATTCTCTCGCTATTGCGACTACTCCCACATCCAGATTGTACTACATCAATATGGCTGACAACCCATCAGAATGGGGAATATAAAAGGGACTGGGGGGGGAAAGTGCTCATCGTGGCATACCATTACCATCGTCCATATTACTTATATTACATAAATGCCTAGTATCAGCTGGATGTCTGTAGTAATCCAAGCCACCTCTAAACACAAACACACTGAATCCAGGCGGTACTTGGGCGTTGTATTGCTCACCATAGGCACATCAAAACGGAACGTGTTTGGGAAATGGGGGTGAGAGAGCTGCCCAGATCACTGCCACAACCTACAATTGTGCTTGTAGGGGACTAGATTAAGCTGTGAACTATGCTGGAAGAATATTTAACATGGTTGTAAGTCATGAAGGCTCTGAGGTATCAAACGAGCCTCAAACCATCACTCTGCTGCCAGATATGCTGTAGATATGGATGGATCACTAACGGCTATTTATCCTGTCGGGAGAAGAAAACCTTTAACATTTTCCAAATACTTACGGACTGCACCGTACGTGTGTGTGTAATGTATATAGTTTTCAGGTGATCTACTGTAAATTCATGAACATACACACACATATTAGGTGAGAAGACAATGGTGATTACGTGGATGCGTGTTTGTGTCCAGAGGGGGAGCCCCTGTCTCTATATATTACAGCCTAGGGGAACAAATCTTCAGTAGCAAAAATGGATACAACTCAATCAAAATTCTACATTATGGCTGTCACTTTGGATTAAACTTCAGAAATTAATTAATTTCAAGGCCCTGGAAAGGTTATAGACACGAAACCAAACGGATGTGAAAAATTTATTGTAAACGTGTGAACCCCTAGGTACTCATCAGAAATGTCTGGATCCTGATTCCTGCTAACTGTAATCTGACAAAAAATGGGACGGGTGGTGGGAGATACTTCAAACTGAAAGAACATGGCATTCGACTATTAGTGGGCAACGGTAAGATTCGGTTTTCCAACAACACGGCACAAGACACAAAGGCTACATTTGATTTAAACAGAGGTTTTGGTAATCTGGGGATACAATATAAATCAGCGCTAAGACGATGAGCAGGACGCTAGCTTGGGAAAGTTTGTATTTCAATTCCGGCACGCGTGGGGCAGCAGCTGCCCTTTTCCCAGAGGAAGTGGTCTCTGGTACCCTGTATGATCTGGTACCCTGTATGATCTGGTACCCTGTACCCTGTATGATCTGGTACCCTGTATGATCTGGTACCCTGCATGATCTGGTACCCTGTATGATCTGGTACCCTGTATGATCTGGTACCCTGCATGATCTGGTACCCTGCATGATCTGGTACCCTGTATGATCTGGTACCCTGCATGATCTGGTACCCTGTATGATCTGGTACCCTGCATGATCTGGTACCCTGTATGATCTGGTACCCTGTATGATCTGGTACCCTGCATGATCTGGTACCCTGTATGATTGGGTAAAAAAGATCTCACTCAGACGGGGTTCCGCAGGATGGAAAGTAGATCAAAGTACAACACTAGCCAATTTCACAGGGAATATACTTAATAAGGCGTACAACAGTATAGAAATAAAAATAAATGTGGTACACTGAATTTTTTATGGTATAAAGTGCCGCTTTGAGATACCAATGACCCCCTCATATGTGACCAAAACCTGGGTCACAGTGTCATGTTGACAGATCTTCCTGCCAATTTGAGAGGTCGTAGTGTCCAGAGTTAATTCACTTTGACCTATACTGCATATTCAACCGCATAACCAATCCCCCGGATCATAACCCCTGCAATCCTATCAACGTACCACTGGAAATGAGAACAGGCGAATGACAATGAGCATAAAACGAGCAAAAGCCTAACAAGGACCTGAACAATAGTGCCAGAATCGCAAGATCATCCCGACTGCGAGTGGGATCTGCAGTAGCTTCACTGTGTTAGTCTGTAGAAGTCCCCGCCTTTTCCCTGCAAATCTGAATTAGAACCCCCAAGCCTTTGCACACCTTGGTGACAATAAACAACAGGAGAAACCCCGGGCATTCTCTCACATGAGTTTCATCACATGAATCATTGGGCAGGCCTTGTCCACAGCTGGGCTTTCACATAACCCGGAAGAGCCACGGCTCTTTGTAATGAAACAGTGAATAGTTTTACCGGTTATCAAGAGGAACAAAAACTCCAATGTTAGAAAAGGTGTAACAACGTCACAATGAGTACAGTAAAAAAAAAAAATAATAAATTGAAAATGTACACATACCCTGAAATAAAACGCCAAGGAGAGTCAACGTTCCCTTTTTAAGATCCTTACTGCAATTACACTGTTTCACCACAGAGTGGCACTGTAGACAATGCAATAATCAAAATTACATAAAAGGAGAAAATAAAAAGGGAATTTTTTTTTTTCCATCAAGAATATTCACAGTTACAGATTATTAAAATAGTGTGCAATACAATACATATACATACACATTTATATACAATGTGTATATTAATGTATATATATATATGTATTTCTATTATTTTCAACAGGAAAGCATTTGAAAGAACACAGACATTAAGGAATGTGCTTTGATAATTTCAAACGTCTGCATTTCAATATAACCAAGACATTTTATATATTCCAAATATATGGTAAAAGATGGTCATGTAATTCAAAATCCAACCACAGTGTATGGAGATTAAAACACCAGGACATTGGAAGGACACGTGTGAAACAGACCTCTCTTTCCAAAGTCAAAAAATATACAATTACTCTTTAAATCTCAACAATCATAGATCACCAAATACCAGTATACACAACATATGAAATATCAACAAATATACATATTTACCGAATAGCAAAATAGTGTGGGCACAACATTAAAGCTATTTTTATGGTGACTGACGGATGTTATACACCTCTATGTCTTTTGTTGTAAGAATACCCTTTTTATTGTGGCTGTTTTGTGCTATAGCTGGTTAAATCCAAGAAAAAAAAGGTCTCCTTTAAAATTGTTCTTGTATGTAGGTTTTTACAAAAAAACATTGCTGAACTGACCAATGAGCAGGCCTATAAAGGCACCTGCCAAAAAAACTTACATTAGAGTTTTAAGAAACTTACAACAGTTCATTTAAATGCATTATTTACTTTTTAAAAGCCAGTCCATGAACAACTATGAAGTGACTATCTGACGAAGTGACTAGGTGAAAAAAAACTAAATGTAATATCGCAAATCTGCCCACGGATCTCAACGGGCAATGCTGTAGGTCAGCTTAACTACAGCGCCGCTGGATCTCAATGGGCAATGCTGTAGGTCAGCTTAACTACAGCGCCGCTGGAGCCGCTGTGCACCTTAAATGTATGAACACGGTGGCTACAAATAAATCTCTGTGAAACTGATTTAATCCTCCATTTTTCTTTTTGCGCTGGAAAACATCTAGAGTTGTGTCCTACGGCCGAAGCCTCTCTTCACGCTAGCAGGCACGTGTGCTATGGTCTCGGCCCTCCCCTGAACATCTGGCTTTCAGAACCCAAGGAGACCTTGTGCGGTTTCAACTGGAGCATTCTGAGTAATGCATCGATGTACCGTGAACAACATCATTCATTGGACAGTGACACATTTTTGTTATTTTGGTTCTGTACTCTAGCACTGAGTTTGAAAGGATCCAAGGACAATGAGGGGGTGGAAATTGGGGGGTGGGACTAGATTTAGCCGTAAATTACACTGGAACAGTATGGAACACATGATTGGCTAAATAGCTCTAAGTGATCAAGGGTCTGACGTATCAAACAAGCCTTAAACCATCACTCTGCTGCCAGAAATACAGTAGATATGGATGGATAACGAAGGGTTTCTTCTCCTGACTTATGTTTCCATAGAGTTCAATAGGAAAATTTGTCAGGAGAAACAACCCTTAAAGTGATCCCCACCCCCCCAATTCCCATAGAGATCCATTAAAATGCAGAAACGTTATCATATCGCTTGTAGGAGTACCAGAAAATAGTCTTTTGATGATGCAAAGTATATGCGACCAAATATTTAAAATTATTACTTTATTCTACATTATGTTACACTGTCCAATATTTTTTGATGCCCAAAAATGGGGGAGACTATGTACAAAAGGTTCTATAATTTCTAAACGTTTTATCCGATATGAATGAAAATACCCTAAAATTGCACTTCAACATCTTTGTCCTTGGATCCTTTCAAACCCAAAGTGCTGGAGTACAGAACCAAAATAACAAAACATGTGTCACTGTCCAATGCATTATGGGGCTCGCTGCAGCTTCAGCACAGAGAAGATTTTGGCACTACCGCTTTATTTGATTTTATATTTGTACTTTCTATGCTCAGGAAAAGCAAATATATTAGTTTACAGCACAGATGGAATGGGGATTATCTCTACATAAAATATCATTTTGAAGAGGGCATGACTGGAAAGACCACTTTGGGTGAATGGTAACAATGGCAGAAGACAGACATACAGTATACTCTGGTGCATCCCATAGTCCAGCAGTGTAACTTAACCAGCTAAGTCTAGAACCAAAGTAAAGCTGCTTGGGGAACATATACAGTCAAATGTCAGCTATTTTCCACTATATTATTTTCATACAGTATATAGTTTATGACAGACCTCAATATTTCTGTTAAAACTTTGTTGTTGTAAATTAATATCAAAATTTTCAAATATCAAATCTAATAGAATTAATTCAAGAAAAAACTCAAGAAATTCAATAAAATATTTGATCATATTGCTGAAGATTAAAATATTTTTGGGCCAGGATGATGTAGTGCACAATTCTCCAGCTTTGGTGTCATTTATATATTTCAGAAATATAATTCCCCAATTTTATGAGTGACTTCAAATGTCACCTCAAAATAGCTCCCCCTTTACACAAACAGCTTTTTATGTAAAAAAAAAAAGAAGAAATAAAACACTTTATGCACTCTTTTTCATTAAATAATACTTTTATATTAAAAGTCTACATGGCTGGATTTATAGCCTGTTACAATATTATTGAGAAGACATTGCCAATGTGGCATCCTTCCTCGAAGAATCAACGAAATAGTGATTTCAGGTAAGAATAAAAGACAGGTAAATACATTATTTACACATGACAAGAGACGTGAAAAGAGTTGGTCACAAATCGTATCGCAAATTTCCTAATTTCACAACCTGCCGTTTAGGGCACAGTACGAATAAATAAGAGAGGAAGCAGAAAAGTTTGAGGTCACGGACCAGCAAATGACCCAAAATGACCTTTGACCTTATGCCTCACACACTCCCAGCACTCCTATACTGGCGACGGTAAACGAGAGTGCGGGAGAAACAGGGGGAAAAAAAGAGAACAGGAACAAGAAGGAAACCGAGCAATGACCTTAATTACAGCGTCTGTAGAACCGGTGCACTTTTTAAGGAAATTAAGGCATTTTTCCATAAAAATGAGAGTAACGATTGTGTGGATTTTTCCCCCGTTTTTATTACGTTTTTAGAAAAGGCACCGAGTTCCTCACCTTGCTGCCCTCCTCCCTCAAGAACAAACGAGGAAGGCTAATTCGTCCCTTCCTCTCGTCTTAGCGTTTGGCGGCCATCGTCAAGCTCCATAGGGTGGGCGTGAGCTGGTGTGTCTGAGGAGAGGGGCGTTATGTAGTCCAAGAAAGAGTTTGGCTGCGGCAAAGAAAGTTGTGTTTTTGCAGCCCGTAGTGAAAATACAAAAGCATCCTCCCCCCCCAGCTCTACGCCGCCCATTCCACACTCAACTACTGAAGAGAACAAAACGACAACACAAATATATGTACAGTATACATATGCAGGAATATGTATACAAACACAAAAACTCATACTGGTGTGTGCGCTTGCATGTGCGTGTACGTGTTTTTATAGACACGCACATGCATACGCACCTATTTGTATACATACATATACACACATTGAACACAAAGTTGTGCTTCAAGCCACCTTATTGAATTGAACAGAGAAATATACCAACAAAGACATAATCAAAGAGGGAAACGGCAGAAATAAAGCAACCCATTCAATATTTCATATTTGTGAAATTGGTTCAGCTTCTCTTTCAGTAATTTGCGTGTTTTAAGTGTCCAGTTTGTTGGCTTGTTCACTTCAAATATATGCAAAATAAAAACTGCATGTGAAGACCTCTCTTAAAAAATGAAAACCCGCTGAGGCCGGCCGGGTAAGCGAGTCAGGCTGATGTTCCCTCCCTTTCATTTCCTGCTTTTCCCTGCACGTTTGCCGTCTGTCCTCTCATCCTCCTGTGCGTCCACCTGCCTTGTCAGTTCATCCGTCCATCTGTCTTCCCCTCCACGGGGGCCGGTTTGGCAGCAAGGGCGGCGGGAGAGGGTTGAGACGGGTAGCCCCAGCGTGTATTCATCAGGCGTAGAAAAAGGCGGAGACTACGGGACAATGGCGTGGTGGTGGGGGCCGGGGTCTCTAGGTATGTTCATGTGAGGTTTCAAGATTGGCAGCCGCAGTGCCTTACAACACTGGCTCCTCCTCCATAGGCTCTTCCGCAGGCCTGCAGGCCCAACACAACACCAGTCACTCAAATGCCGTCCAATCACAGTACGGAAATCCAAAAGATCTCCCTCCAAAGTGTAAGCATGTTAAACTCCATTGGTTGCAAATGACTGAATAAGAATTTAGAGGAAACTGATAACTGGTGTGTTAGGGTGTTGGAAGTGTGAAATGAGCATGTTTTTAGATGATGATTTACATTGCTGCCAAACCAGTTAGCTTGCATCTACTCCTTCATGACAGCGGCCACTGTTGGGTTTGAATACTATTATAACTTCACAAATGCAACATTGAGGTGGGTCTATGGTGTATCTACAAGCATCCTGATAGTACCACAGTAGGGTACACCAAAGTGCTGAACTTCATTTTATGTATAGCGACACTGCTGATTTGAGCCTCTCACAGTTATGCCTCCAAGTCCCAAAGACAGTAATTACAGTGATGGTGTCGGGGTGTGTAGCACTGATGTTTACCTGTCGGGTGGCTGGCCGGGGCCCGGCTCAGTGTCCACGGTCAGGGAGGCCATGGCGTTCACCGCGTCCGTCTCATCCTTCTCTCTGCGCTGCGCTTCCAGCAGGGACAGGCCCACGGTGGGGGAGAAGCGCAGCACGGAGCTCCAGTGCTTACCTGCAGCACACACACCACCAGGCTTTCAAATTAACACCCACCTCCAGCCAATTGCTGGTAAAACTTTTGATTGTGGCTGGTAAGATTTCTACTCGAGCAGCCATGTTGGCAGGTAACCAACCAGGTTGTGTTACATTGTAAAAGGTAATGTGGCTGGTAAAAAGTTGAAGCTGGCTGGTGATTTTTATAATCCACAAGCCACTCTGGCCAGTGAGTGAAAAAGTTAATTTCATGCCCTGCCCTCCACCCCCTTCCCCGTGGTCTTCTCCTGTGGGACACCACACCACCGCACAGTGGCTAGTGAAAGCGTTCTGCCCCTGCGTTTCACTGCTCTGGAGATGCTGACAGGCGGTCTCGTGTAGGAGCACCACGGCCTGACACTGAAACCAGACGGTCCTTTGGCCTGAGCAGTTGATCAGATGGGAGACTCACTCTGTATCTCTATGACCTTCTCCAGCGAAGCCGCTGCTTTGGGACACGGCTCCTGCTGCAGGATGGCCTGAGGCAGGGGGTCCAGCTGTGGACAACAGAAGTGGTTAGTGACCACCGGCGGGATGCGAAGGATACGGACCCGCCCCGCCCCGCCCCGCCCACTCGTATTAGCGGCTGCGGCCGTCTGTCATACCTCTTCGCCCAGTAAAGCAGAGACACAGGACTCCGAGGCGTCGCAGATGGCCGTGAGGTCGTGACCCCCCTCTAGCGCCAAGACCACGCGTCCGCCAGCCAGCGTCATCAGCTGCTTGGTAAGGTGGCCGAAACCTGGGGATGTAAAACGTGAGTCTTTCCGTGACGGCCGACCTGTATAGTGTCTGAACTCATCAAACAACCGGTCAACTTAAGTCATGGCATATTGGCGGGACTTAAAAATGTCAATGTCAATGCAAAGAAACAGAAGGAATACAATGTATATATGGATTACTCCTTTCATATATCAATCATGCAGGACTGCTCCTGCAACGCCACAGGCTTGCAGTACTGCCATGTGCCAGTAGAGGGAAGAAGTGTTACAAGAATAAAGGTGAGAAAGGCAATAGAGAACATCTCCACAGCATCAGTCTTCATGCAGGGAACTAAACGCAATGAATCATGGGATATTAACTGTTTTCATTGTTATAGTTCTTTTGGTGTTTGAATCCTTCAATGTAATGGCGATGAGATGCAACTGAAATATGCATGGCTATTTGTGAAAATCTTAGCAGCTGTATACAAATATAGATAACGTGATCATCACTGGAGCATACAGCTATGAGGTAGGCCTCTAAAATATAAAAACACTTAAGTGTTTTTGTCAGTATTTAAAAAGAAATCCTTTTTATGTATACTCTTTCTCTGCCCACAAAATGTTCGTACATGATGAGGACAACGATTGGGCTGAATCATAGTGTTCAGCCCAGACAGTCACAGCTCATTGGTGGAGAGAGAGACGAACGCACGCGCACGCACGCACGCACGCACGCACGCACACACACACGGATGTGTGAGGTCATTCAACAGACTGGAGGCGAAGATTTACATTTGGCCGTTACGCAGTAGCCACCCAGAGGAGACTGGTGACCCTCCACAGCGTCGAACCCAGCCGACACCAGCACCACGTCTGGGGAAAACTCGTTGGCGATGGGCATGACCACAGTCCTGTTAAAGAGGGAGAAAGGCAGAGATGAGAAAAATCGCTTTGTTGCTACAGTACGTTGATCAAAGAGGGCTAGCAGACTGGTGGGACTCTAGTTTCCAACAAGGAACCCTCTGACCCAAATTCATCAACTCAGCCCTATTCTAATGACACGGATCAATAACCTCCCCAATTTGTGCACAATACGAATCGAGAGCCTTCATATCGATCTAATCAAGCTGCTCGTATAACACTGGCTGGCATTAACAAAGATTAATCGCCATGCTAAGCTTGCAATTGGGTCCAAGTCATCCCCAGGGTGCTGGTCACCATGACCGTGACTGGTTGCTGTTTCCGGGTAGAGGCCCTTCTCCTGGAGACTCTGGTGTGAAATACCTGAAGGCGGTGAGATACTCTACGTCCCCCATCGGCGGCTCCACTCCTCCCGTCCACGCGATGTTCACATTGTACCCCACGCCCGCGCTGGCCCCCACCTACGGATGCAGAGAGGCGGGCTGTCGTGAGTACGAGTCCCTTCCCGGGAGAGATGACAAATCCAGGAAAATTTATGTTTTTGTTCCCACGTTTCACTGCACCTTCAAGGACACAGAGAGCTGCTTCATTAAAAAAACGGATCAGCACTTTACCTTGTAATAACATTTAACCGTTTAGTCTCCAATTGCAATTTTCTGTTTGCTTATCTGAAAAGGGATCAGAACTCAATGAGGTAATAACAAAACTGAGCGAAGGGGTTAGTGTTGGCTCACAGATGCATGGCACGCCTATTCAAATACATCGTCAGGGTTGCACTTTATAAAAGAGGAAGCACCTTTAGAGCTTGTGAGCATAAACACTCCTCCAAGAGCCATTGACTATTATACCATACAGGTCACACAGTACAACAGGAGAGAGCAAGCGCATATCACACATACTTATATACCATACAGGTCACACAGTACAACAGGAGAGAGCAAGCGCATATCACACATACTTATATACCATACAGACCACACAGTACAACAGGAGAGAGCAAGCGCATATCTCATACTTATATACCATACAGACCACACAGTACAACAGGAGAGAGCAAGCGCATATCACACATACTTATATACCATACAGACCACACAGTACAACAGGAGAGAGCAAGCGCATATCACACATACTTATATACCATACAGACCACACAGTACAACAGGAGAGAGCAAGCGCATATCACACATACTTATATACCATACAGACCACACAGTACAACAGGAGAGCAAGCGCATATCACACATACTTATATACCATACAGACCACACAGTACAACAGGAGAGAGCAAGCGCATATCACACATACTTATATACCATACAGACCACACAGTACAACAGGAGAGAGCAAGCGCATATCACACATACTTATATACCATACAGACCACACAGTACAACAGGAGAGAGCAAGCGCATATCACACATACTTATATACCATACAGGCCACACGGTACAACAGTGCCAGCGCTGATCAGGCATGCTTCTCCCTGATGAACACGGGAAGCCTGTGGTGTGAAGTTGGGTACCTGATAACCCCAGTGTTTAACCCAGGACACCTGGTTGAGTTAAATACACCCTGCCTTGGTGGAACGAAACAGACAGCCGAATTCATGCTTAATAAAAGTGGCCATGGTACCTCTTTAGTAGATTTAGTGGGTATTCGTGAAAGCAGGAAAACTCAAGGCTCGGGAGGAAACAAGTGTGTTCTCCTAGCACCTAGTACGTCACTGCGGCTATCTAGCGGTCGGCACGGTTTACGGAGCTGGCGCGTTCACCAGCGGGCGCCTGTGCGACGCTCAACCAGAGAGCAACTGCGTGAACGCGCACAGACCACCGCAAACGCAGTCACCCTCGTTCGAAACAAACAAAATTTGCGTCAAAGTGCCAACGCGTGAACGGACACGCGTCACCCACATGGGCTGATGCACAAACGCTGGTTTCATATGTAGCTGGAGATCACAAGGTTTCACCCACCGCCCTGTCCTGACCACCTGGTTCTGCTGGAGAAACCACCTCCACGCAGACGGGATTCATAGTGACTGGATGTGCACATTTCCTCTAGTGTGTCCTCAGGTGGTCGGAGATAACAGCCATAGCAGTTACCAGCCTCATAGTCTTCCACTGGTGTGTCCTTACTCTATTAATTATAGCAGTTACCAGCCTCATAGTCTTCCACTGGTGTGTCCTTACTCTATTAATTATAGCAGTTACCAGCCTCATAGCCTTCCACTGGTGTGTCCTTACTCTATTAATTATAGCAGTTACCCCCCTCATAGTCTTCCACTGGTGTGTCCTTACTCTATTAATTATAGCAGTTACCAGCCTCATAGTCTTCCACTGGTGTGTCCTTACTCTATTAATTATAGCAGTTACCCCCCTCATAGTCTTCCACTGGTGTGTCCTTACTCTATTAATTATAGCAGTTACCCCCCTCATAGTCTTCCACTGGTGTGTCCTTACTCTATTAATTATAGCAGTTACCCCCCTCATAGTCTTCCACTGGTGTGTCCTTACTCTATTAATTATAGCAGTTACCCCCCTCATAGTCTTCCACTGGTGTGTCCTTACTCTATTAATTATAGCAGTTACCCCCCTCATAGTCTTCCACTGGTGTGTCCTTACTCTATTAATTATAGCAGTTACCCCCCTCATAGTCTTCCACTGGTGTGTCCTTACTCTATTAATTATAGCAGTTACCCCCCTCATAGTCTTCCACTGGTGTGTCCTTACTCTATTAATTATAGCAGTTACCAGCCTCATAGTCTTCCACTGGTGTGTCCTTACTCTATTAATTATAGCAGTTACCCCCCTCATAGTCTTCCACTGGTGTGTCCTTACTCTATTAATTATAGCAGTTACCCCCCTCATAGTCTTCCACTGGTGTGCCCTTACTCTATTAATTATAGCAGTTACCCCCCTCATAGTCTTCCACTGGTGTGTCCTTACTCTATTAATTATAGCAGTTACCAGCCTCATAGTCTTCCACTGGTGTGTCCTTACTCTATTAATTATAGCAGTTACCAGCCTCATAGTCTTCCACTGGTGTGTCCTTACTCTATTAATTATAGCAGTTACCAGCCTCATAGTCTTCCACTGGTGTGTCCTTACTCTATTAATTATAGCAGTTACCCCCCTCATAGTCTTCCACTGGTGTGTCCTTACTCTATTAATTATAGCAGTTACCCCCCTCATAGTCTTCCACTGGTGTGCCCTTACTCTATTAATTATAGCAGTTACCAGCCTCATAGTCTTCCACTGGTGTGCCCTTACTCTATTAATTATAGCAGTTACCCCCCTCATAGTCTTCCACTGGTGTGTCCTTACTCTATTAATTATAGCAGTTACCAGCCTCATAGTCTTCCACTGGTGTGCCCTTACTCTATTAATTATAGCAGTTACCCCCCTCATAGTCTTCCACTGGTGTGCCCTTACTCTATTAATTATAGCAGTTACCCCCCTCATAGTCTTCCACTGGTGTGTCCTTATTCTATTAATTATAGCAGTTACCCCCCTCATAGTCTTCCACTGGTGTGTCCTTACTCTATTAATTATAGCAGTTACCCCCCTCATAGTCTTCCACTGGTGTGTCCTTATTCTATTAATTATAGCAGTTACCCCCCTCATAGTCTTCCACTGGTGTGTCCTTACTCTATTAATTATAGCAGTTACCCCCCTCATAGTCTTCCACTGGTGTGCCCTTACTCTATTAATTATAGCAGTTACCCCCCTCATAGTCTTCCACTGGTATGTCCTTACTCTAATAATTATAGCAGTTACCCCCCTCATAGTCTTCCACTGGTGTGCCCTTACTCTATTAATTATAGCAGTTACCCCCCTCATAGTCTTCCACTGGTATGTCCTTACTCTAATAATTATAGCAGTTACCCCCCTCATAGTCTTCCACTGGTGTGCCCTTACTCTATTAATTATAGCAGTTACCAGCCTCATAGTCTTCCACTGGTGTGTCCTTACTCTATTAATTATAGCAGTTACCCCCCTCATAGTCTTCCACTGGTGTGTCCTTACTCTATTAATTATAGCAGTTACCCCCCTCATAGTCTTCCACTGGTGTGTCCTTACTCTATTAATTATAGCAGTTACCAGCCTCATAGTCTTCCACTGGTGTGTCCTTACTCTATTAATTATAGCAGTTACCCCCCTCATAGTCTTCCACTGGTGTGTCCTTACTCTATTAATTATAGCAGTTACCCCCCTCATAGTCTTCCACTGGTGTGTCCTTACTCTATTAATTATAGCAGTTACCCCCCTCATAGTCTTCCACTGGTGTGTCCTTACTCTATTAATTATAGCAGTTACCCCCCTCATAGTCTTCCACTGGTGTGTCCTTACTCTATTCATTATAGCAGTTACCCCCCTCATAGTCTTCCACTGGTGTGTCCTTACTCTATTAATTATAGCAGTTACCCCCCTCATAGTCTTCCACTGGTGTGTCCTTACTCTATTAATTATAGCAGTTACCCCCCTCATAGTCTTCCACTGGTGTGTCCTTACTCTATTAATTATAGCAGTTACCCCCCTCATAGTCTTCCACTGGTGTGTCCTTACTCTATTAATTATAGCAGTTACCCCCCTCATAGTCTTCCACTGGTGTGTCCTTACTCTATTAATTATAGCAGTTACCAGCCTCATAGTCTTCCACTGGTGTGTCCTTACTCTATTAATTATAGCAGTTACCCCCCTCATAGTCTTCCACTGGTGTGTCCTTACTCTATTAATTATAGCAGTTACCCCCCTCATAGTCTTCCACTGGTGTGTCCTTACTCTATTAATTATAGCAGTTACCCCCCTCATAGTCTTCCACTGGTGTGTCCTTACTCTATTAATTATAGCAGTTACCCCCCTCATAGTCTTCCACTGGTGTGTCCTTACTCTATTAATGATAGCAGTTACAGCCTCATAGTCTTCCACTGGTGTGTCCTTACTCTATTAATTATAGCAGTTACCCCCCTCATAGTCTTCCACTGGTGTGTCCTTACTCTATTAATGATAGCAGTTACAGCCTCATAGTCTTCCACTGGTGTGTCCTTACTCTATTAATTATAGCAGTTACCCCCCTCATAGTCTTCCACTGGTGTGTCCTTACTCTATTAATTATAGCAGTTACCCCCCTCATAGTCTTCCACTGGTGTGTCCTTACTCTATTAATTATAGCAGTTACCCCCCTCATAGTCTTCCACTGGTGTGTCCTTACTCTATTAATTATAGCAGTTACCAGCCTCATAGCCTTCCACTGGTGTGTCCTTACTCTATTAATTATAGCAGTTACCCCCCTCATAGTCTTCCACTGGTGTGCCCTTACTCTATTAATTATAGCAGTTACCCCCCTCATAGTCTTCCACTGGTGTGCCCTTACTCTATTAATTATAGCAGTTACCCCCCTCATAGTCTTCCACTGGTGTGTCCTTACTCTATTAATTATAGCAGTTACCCCCCTCATAGTCTTCCACTGGTGTGTCCTTATTCTATTAATTATAGCAGTTACCAGCCTCATAGTCTTCCACTGGTGTGTCCTTACTCTATTAATTATAGCAGTTACCAGCCTCATAGTCTTCCACTGGTGTGCCCTTACTCTATTAATTATAGCAGTTACCCCCCTCATAGTCTTCCACTGGTGTGTCCTTACTCTATTAATTATAGCAGTTACCCCCCTCATAGTCTTCCACTGGTGTGTCCTTACTCTATTAATTATAGCAGTTACCCCCCTCATAGTCTTCCACTGGTGTGTCCTTACTCTATTAATTATAGCAGTTACCCCCCTCATAGTCTTCCACTGGTGTGTCCTTACTCTATTAATTATAGCAGTTACCCCCCTCATAGTCTTCCACTGGTGTGTCCTTACTCTATTCATTTGTCACAGTTCAGAATGTTCCTGATAGGTAGCTTCTTGTTGCATTATGATTATTAATTAACTTCAAAATTCTTGTTTTTAATTTTTATCATCATCATATCATATTTTATGTGCATTGAATGTTTGTCTGTATCTGGTATAAAATATAAGGAAATCTTTCTCCGGCTATTTCACGGGTCACGGAATGTCCGGCAGACTGACAGACTGACAGACAGGCAGGCTATAGAATACCCAGAGAGCAGCTGACAAACAGACAGACAGGCGGACAGGCGGACACACCTCCTCTGGGGCCCCGCTGCCAGGGAAGAAGTTTCCATCGTCGTAGCGATGCAGAGAGATGTACAGCACGTTGGGGTCGCTGTAGAAAGCCTGCTGGCTGCCGTTGCCATGGTGGATATCCTGCAGGGGGGGGCAGGCCGTGATAACGAGAGGGCGGGGTTACACAGGCCCTAAAGCTCACATTACGCTCACATTACGCTCACATTACGCTCACATTACACTCACATTACACTCACATTACACCCACTCAATCCAAAGGGCTGCTTTCACCGAGGCCTCTGACTCACCCAGTCAACAATCAGGATCTTCCCCACGCTGAGCTTCTGCTGAAGGAGCTTGGCTGTAATGGCCACCGAGTTAAAGAAGCAGAAGCCCCTGCATATGCAAAAACACAAAAGGGGAGGAGTCCATTTTGAGCAGCGCCTTCCATATCCTCAAACTCCGGAGGAGTGCGCAGGGCCCACTCCTACACCAGCATCCTCTACCCATTGTAAATTTCCCAGGATTCAGTGGGGTACGTACATGGCTGTGGACTCCTCTGCATGATGGCCTGGAGGACGCACCACAGCGAAACCGTTCTGCACAGTAAGAAGAGACACAGAGGGATTGAGTGTCCCTCAATGTTGTTCTTTATCTCCAAAAATGAAGAACTGAACCTTTTGTTCTGGAAAGTTCCCCCAGTGTTTTCAGTGACTGAACAAAATATTCCCACAGGTCTGTCATGTGGACATGTGCTTACCTTGAGCTCTCCGGCGGCCACCTTGAACGCCAGCTCAATGACACAGCCCACAGCCATCCGCACAGCGCTGGAGGAGTGCATCTCGTTCCAAACTGTGTCGCTGTCCACCTGCAGGGGGCAGCAGTGAAACAGTTGGTGGTCAGCAGCATTCACACATGCACTCGCATATGCACACACGCACACACGCACGCTCACACACACACAAACTCACATGCAAGTGCACACACACACACACGCACACACACACACAGCCGTGGGGCAGATGAAGCGGACAGGCTCCTGATTGCTGCTTCTCATAATGGCGTACCCTCATAACGGAGTACCCCTGCCAAACATTCAGCACTGGGGGCTGAGTTGTTTTAGATGCTCACTTTATGGAAGGCAACAAAATTTAGCACTACTCTCCACTGGCAGCCCAGAGAATGTTCTTAAGAGGAGAAAGTATGTTCAAGTAGTTAAGCCCACAAAAATCCCAAGGCTTTCTTCTGTATAAAAAAAATTAAATGATTAACCTGGAATGTCCGTACTAGAAGATGACCTGACATTTCAGCTGTACAGCCTTTGCCAAGATAAAGGCTTCCATTGTTTATTAAAAATGAAAATCTCCCCACCCATGCTGAAAATAGCCAATAATACCCTCACTATGATATTAACTGGGAATTCTGTGGTGAATCGCAACTTCTATAGTTTCCATTTTGCTTTAACTGCTCTGCAATGTATCAAGGATGAATAAAAATAATAAACAATAACTACATAACACCCCTCCCACACACTCTGAATTGAGTATTTTAACTATGCCTGTATTAAAACAAGTACTTTTACATTTTGTTACCATTTTGGCTTGGTTTAGCTTTTATTACAATTTACCACAATTGAATCTCTGAAGGCATTTAACAATATTAAACTGTAAACAAAAGTATGGACTTTCAACCCATCTGCCTTGCAGCATTGCCTCAACTTTGAATAATGACTGGAAACATTTTTTTGTTTTCCTGTACCCCTAAAATTAAACTCAAAGTACAAATAGCTACAATCGCATCAGGGTCAAATGATGCATTACTTCCTTGTATAACAAGACACACTGGATATAGAGCGGGTCATCCCTGATACTACAGAACGGGTATCTAATCCTTCAAAACTTAACTTGAGAGTTAATATGCAACACTATCCGTGCACTTGGCTGACGCTCTTAACTACGACTTGGAGTCACTCCATATTAACCATTTATAGGGTGGTTAACGGCTGGTGTACAACTGCTGTGCCCCATTAGGATTCGAACCTTGACTCAAGGAAGCAGAATCTGAAGCAGAATCTGAAGCTGTGCAGCCTTCTGATCACAGTTCAAGTCCCTGGGGACTGCATGCTGTCTGTGCATTGGCCAGAGTATAAATATTCACCAATGAGCAAAGGAGACCGTGGAGTGCACCAGAGATCATGATCCCAGACATCCACAAATCACTCACCCCGATGCCGCCGCAGGGCAGGACCGCGTACATCTTCTGGCTGATTGGACCTGAAAAAGACCAATCAGACGGGAAGAAGAAGATCAGGGGTGGGAATAATTCACCTGCTTGCCGCACTCCGCCTGTTTGCTGTCCGTATCTCAGCCCCACCCCAGTGTGTATGCAGGTTTTTTCTGCCACCAGTTATCAATTATTTAATTAGCCCGATAATTTACATGATCTGATATTTCAGCTACATTCTGTGATGAAGAGCAGCTGGTGAACATTCTTGTGCCTGCACGCATGTATTGTAGTGTTTTATTGTGGTCTAATTTACGAGTGAATCGGTGTTGGTGTATATGACTAATTAGCTGATTTAGGCAGGTTAACCGGTGGTAGCAAAAACCTGCATACACACCAACCCTCGGGGCCTGGAGTTGCCCATCCCTGGACTAGATTATCAGCGGATCTGTCAATCAGAAGACTGGGACGGGCCAGCATTGAGCCATTTCTTACAAAGAGCTCTGAGTCTCTGGAAATCTGAGCAATAGTTATTAAACTTTCAGTGAGAATTAAATAAATGTGACTGTACCCCACCTGTAGCTGTAAAGAAATCCCTGAAGGGATGACGAATCATATTTACAGAGATACAAGTGGGAAAAACTGTTTCAGGCTACTAACACACAAACTGGGCCCGTGTCCGAATCAGAGCCATATCTACTGTGTGTTGTGTCCTACGTACTAGCAGACTGTGTACTGTTTACTGCATACTGTTTAGTATGCGACATGCACATCTTGATGTTGTTGTTGAAGGAAAACATCAGAGAAGCTGCGCCTCATTTTTAAAGCAAAGTCATATTTATGGGATCAAAATGTTAGTTTAATTCCTAAAAAGTACGCTCCTGAATACACTCAATGTAACCCTGGAAAGTAGTAGATCATTCTGGGGGTTGGAGATGCTGAAAGTGTTTCTTCACCTAAGGTCTTAAAGGGTTTCTCGAAACTACAAGACTAACAGAGATGGAGGAGGAGGTCTGGGATGCTGTGTCTTCCAAGGCTAAAAATACACCCAGCCATTAGAGGAGGTAACCCTTCAAAATTGCATCTGGCTGTAGTTGAATTCTAAACTAAGGGGTGACTTTTGATAGAAGATCCAGGGGACAATTCCAATTTGGCATTCAAGTGAAACACTGTGCGCATGCATAAACACACGCACGCACGCACACATATGTAAACCATACACACACACACACACATACACACAAAAGTACACAAATAAATATGCACACACACACACACACACACACACAAAAGTACACAAATACATATGCACACACACACACACACACACACACACACAAGAAAAGTAGAGCACCTAAAAGCTTCTTGCTGTCCAGCTTTTGCCTGTTGAGGGGACTGGTGCCATAAAGCAGTGTGTGATGCTCTGAATGGACCGTCTGGATCTCATCAAGTGTGGCCTTCCTGCCCAGGATTCTCTGCTCACAGACACAAGAGAGTCTTTCATTGGGATCCTGATTCAACAGAAAAATGGGAAAAACGTGCACTTCGGTCCTCCGGACAGCAGGCGGCACCTCACCTCACAACGGTTGAGCAATCCGGTCTCCTGTAGTCGGGACCAGACGCTCTGTATCCGGCCAGCGTGCTCTGGGTGTATGTGGGTGTTCCCGCACATGCACTGATGCTTCAGCATGAAGGTGTCGTACACCAAGCCTGTATCGAACAGAGTCATTTATCAACACGCAAATGGGAAAATGTTTATTGGGTTAAAATTACTAGTAATAATAATACATTTTATTTGGAATGCGCGTATCAAGAAACGCAAGGACAGTACAACAAAGATCAATAACAGGATTAAAAGCAAGAAACGTACGCATAGTATGGTTTTAAAAGAATTATAATAAAATAGGAGGGGCAGGGAAACTGGGGCTAGGTGTAGGCAAGTCAAAACATATGGGTTTTGAGTTCTTGGTTCTTGTTTGAAAGACTGGAGGAAGTCCAGGAGTCTGGGGGGGAGAGTGCTCCAGAGCCTGGGTGCAAAACACATGAAGGGATACCAGAAAAAAGAGCATTTCAGTCGGGGGCGGAGTCGGGAAAATGCGGTGAAGGTGAAAGTAGGTAGTGTGAGTGATCGATTTGATGTGAGGTTCAGAAGAGAGAGTGCTGTCGAGAATGACACGAGACTCTTGACGTGGGTTGAAAGGGGAACTGTGGCTATTATCTATGGTAATGAGTAGGTCCTTAGATGTAGTCAATGAAGATTTTGGGCCAATAAAAATAACTCTTTTGTTTACATTGAGTTTGAGGAGGTTTTGGGTCATCCGGTTGTTTATGTCTTGTAAGCAGGTGATGAGTGAGGATAGTGGGGATGAGATAGAGTTTAGTGGAAATATACAGTTGGGTGTCGTCAAGAGTAGCAGTGAAACTGAATTCCATGGTTTCTGCCATAACCACAATCACCCCCGCCCCCCCCGCCCCCCTTAAAAGCCACATTAAATTCTATTCAATTCATGTTGCCGAAATGTAAAGCTGGCAGGCAGGCCACTAACTGGCAAGAATCTCATACATGATTAGGCTCGTATGCAAATGTAAAAGTGCATGCAGGTTTAAAATAATTTAAAACTAATTTTAGCTGGTTTTTCACCTTAATGCGAGATGGCATTTCATCGACTTTACAACGTAAACCTGTTCACTGGGAGGCAGATGTTGAAAATATGCTGCTAACGTTACTTTCCTCAGAATCGTTTGACACATGCATGTTTAATTCTGTGTGGGTTTTGGGTTTAGTTAGTATTGTCCATTTTGTGGAATTAACGTCACCTCTAGCGAACTATGTCTTATTATTCTGGAGAGTCAGCAGTAGGTTGTATACCTTAAGAAACAGCACTTTTCAATTGGTTGCTTGTTTCATGTTTAATTAATCTAAATATAACTTCACTTTGCAATATGTTTTGATGATTGCCATCTATTGTTCAGATATTTGGTTCAGGTTAACTTGAAGCCAGCTTCAATATTTAATAAAATACTAAATAAATCTTTGAGACACCCACCAGTTAAAATGAACAAAATGAAAACGCTTAAAAATGTAAGCAAAAATAATGGTGGGTCTGTGCTATATTTTGTTTGATCATTTTGATCACTTTTGGGTGTAGTATTACTTTAAATCAAGTACGGACCGATAGGCTAGTCATGTGACTAGACATCTCTTCCATTCGGCGTTATTTTTTTACTGAGCAACGAACGCATTCTTGAAAGTTGTAGTGGAGTAGAATTATCAATTTTATTTTGAAAGTGAAGTAAAACTGAAAGTAAACATAAAAATAACTACTTGAGTCGTTATTAAGTAGTCCTCAAAAAATGACTTAAGTACAGTAACAAAGTATTTGTACTTCGTTACTTTACAACATTGCTTAAGAATAGCGGTGACAGCAGCAGCCTTGAAGGCAGGTGGTGAGGGATGCATTTATAATACAGGTGATGAGTGGGGAGAGAGGGTAGGCAGGAAAAGTAAGTACACCCTCAAACGGTAGTCAGTTTTTTGGCATATCTGGACACAAGTTTATTTTATTTTAATTTCAAGCATATTGATTAAGGTAAACTAATTCAACAAATGATGCTTAAAAAGTATACTTTGGAATCACTTAAGCTATTGAAATGAACATAAATGCTAATTCCTCATGAGGAAAAAGTATGTACACCCCTACCTTTACTATCAAAGATATTGATTAAAATTGATGTCTGGTGAACAAAACAGGTGTAAATAATTGTCCAATTATTAGATAATTTGGAAGTTGTATGCTTACAAAAAAACAGACAATTGGTCTGGTTTGGACCTAACCATCGAGGTGTGTGCTAACATATCACGCCTAGGTCAAAAGAGCATGCCTGAGTCCAGAGAAAAACGATTATTGACTCTCATGAGACTGGGAAGGGTTACAGAGCCATTTAAAAAAAGATTGAAGCACATCATTCAACTGTTCAACGCATCCACATCACCACCATATTCACCCCAAGAGCTGACCGAATGATGCTCCTAGAAGTCTCCAAGAACCCAAGGGTAACATCTAAAGACCTACAGACTTCACTTGCCAGTTAATGTAAACGTGCATGAGACAACAATCAGAAATAGATTGCACAAACTCGGCCTACATGGGAAGGTAGGAAGGAAGAAGCCCCTGTTCTCTATAAAACCATGACTGAACTTTGCCAAACTGGATAAAGTTCAAAACTAGTGGAAAAATGTAGTCTGAACTGATGAGTCAAAGTTGGAGTTGTTTGGGCGCAATGCAAAACTTCATGTTTGGTGAAGATGCAACACTGCCTTTGAGCAGAAGCACCTCATTCCAACAGTGAAACATGGTTGAGGGGGCGTTATGGTTTGGGGCTGCTTTGCTGCCTCAGGGCATAATAGATTCAACCATGAATTCAACAATTCATACCAGACCATTCTTTAGAAAAATGTGAGGCCATTAGTTCAGATGCTGAAGCTGAAAAGGTTCTGGATCCTCCAACAGAATAATGATCCTAAACATACAAGCAAATCTACTACAGAATGGCTCAAAAAGAAAACATGGAGGGTTATGGAATGGCCAAGTCAAAGTCCAGACCTCAATCCTATCGAAATGCTTTGGGGGGGACTTGAAGCGGGCTGTGCATTCAAGGAAACCTCTAACATCACACAATTAAAGCAGTACTGCAAAGAAGAATGGCTGAAAATTCCTCCCAGTCAATGTAAGAGACTTATAGTCAATTACAAGAAATGCCTAGAAGGGGGCAACACCAGTTATTGAAGCCAAGGGTGTACTTACTTATTCCTCACAGGATAATTGCACTTCTGTTGATTTCTGATCAATAAATCATTTTAATAGGAGTGGGGTCAAGTAGGCAGGTGGAAACCTTAGATTTGGATATGATCTTGCTTACATGAGCCTCATCAACTTGACACAAGTCAGAGAGGATTGAATCTAGGCAGATGGTGAAGAGGTGGGAGATGAGAGCAACTGTTTATGGATGGATTCTATTTTGGACTGAAAAAGACTGAGAAATGTGTTGCAAAGTTTTGAGGCGGGAGGGGAGGGGAAAACTGTCCTGTTTTGAAGTAGTAACTGGCTGAAGTAGTCTGTTTACAGTAGCGAAAAGAATATTTAGATTTTGATGGGCGGCAGTGTAGTATAATGGTTAAGGAGCTGGACTTGTAACTGAAAGGTTGCAGGTTCGATTCCCAGGTAGGACACTGCCATTGTACTCTTGAGCAAGGTACTTAACCTGAATTGCTTCTGTATATATCCAGCTGTATGAATGGATAAATGTAATAAGAAGTTGTGAAAGTCGCTCTGGATAAGAGCGTCTGCTAAATACCTATAATGTAATGTAATGATGACCAGCGGTAATGATGTCAGAGTAATAGAGTGTTCTGGCAGTGGATAGTGCATCCTTGTAGCAACGGAGATGGTCTGCATAAAGTTGAGCGTGCACAGTGAGGCCAGTTTTTTTTAGAGAGGCGCTCCAGGCGCCGTCCTGTGGTTTTCATTTGACTAAAGTGACTAAAGCCCATTAGCACTGTACCTAAATGATCCTCTGTGTCTACGGATTCAGTTCATTCTTCAACCTTTTTGGTTAGTTGTGAATGGTTTTGAATAAAAAGCCATTAATTTTAGCCATGAAGCAATTATACAGGCTGCATAGGGGTGGTAGGCATATCAGTGCAGTCTCCTAATCTGTTATTTCCCCCTGAAAATGGTTCATTCTGTGAACACACACAATTAAACCTGAACACACTTGCATGTACCCCTTCATAGTTGCTCTTGGCAGCTGACATAAGTATACTGTAGAAGGTGAATGCAATAATGTTTAACAATATTTGCCACATTTCCCAGAGCGCCTGTTCAGAAACAAATAGCTTTCTTTTCATATTGTAATTTGCTATAATTTAGACCGGAATTTAATCCAAACAGGCGGCGCCAATATTTTCATGCAATTAGATACATTAGGGGGTAACTGAGGTGCAGCCGCTGAGCAATGTGCTATATTAACGCTCTGAAATCTGCAATCCGTTATCCATTACTGCATTCCATTAGTTATGCTGTCTCTACAGTTCTACAGCCACTTCCAAAAGCAAATACAACATATGGAAATTAAGAAGACCAACTAATTTTTGCCATTCTTTACTGAACCCGCCTCTATTGCCACTGGATCATACTAAACCCAGGTAAAAGCTGGCTGAGACCTGGATCATACTAAACCCAGGTAAAAGCTGGCTGAGCCCTGGATCATACTAAACCCAGGTAAAAGCTGGCTGAAAGCCATGAAAATTAACTCTGCCTGCTAGGGTTGTCACGATATCCCATTTTCATATCGTCGATATGCCTTTAACAAATATTATCGGATATTGTGACAACCCTAGTCCAAATAGCCTGTATACAAATAATAACAACAAAATAATAAATCTAGAGCAAATAACAACCAAATATTAAAAAAACAAAGCATACAGAATTAGTTGCGAGGCAGCAGAACTAAAATAGAAAATGGAGGGAAAAGAGCGGGAAAGGACGCTCCACTCAGGCCACGGCACAGCAAAGACTTAGTTATACAGATTTTTAAATATTAACTCACCTATTTATTTCCAACTAATATTATTTAAAATCATGTACATATGTTTTGTCTTTAGAATATCAATAACAATGATAATAAGAATCGCTTTTAAAAATAATATATTTAAAAAATATATTGTGGCTAGTCATCTCGGCGATATTTTCAAATATCACGATATCCGATATTACATTACATTACATTCATTTAGCAGACGCTTTTATCCAAAGCGACGTACAGTAAGTGCATACAGAAGGTCATCGAAGTAACTACAGAACAGATAAGAAAGCACATTCTTCCCATACAGTAGCAGCTATCCCTAGTAATGAAACAACCCTACTACCTGCTAACTGATTACTGGTCTCATCTGGTATGTATGGTAGTTACTCAATTGGCAATTGTTCATTAGAGTACCATTCTACAAGTGTGCCCCTAGGTACGTCCTTACCTGTGGTGAAGAGGTGCTTGATGGGTGCTTCTCCAATAGGGGCGCCTTTGAGGCTGGCGGTGGCTGGGGAGGACTGGGCCCTTCCCAGAGGCCTGTGGGGCATGCCAGTGATTGACATGGTAGCCTGGAACAGGTTGAGCTGCTGCAAGTGCTGCTGGTCTGTAAACTGTGGGGAAATGAGGGCAGACTCCTTAAAATTACCTGCCAGAGGCTGGATTTAAAATGTTTTTTTATTTTTTTTTACAAAAACAATACCCATGGAAAAGACACTGGCATCACAAACTCCACAAAAACCCAAGTGGGTTTCCGCAGATGTCCATAAATTAATACCCCTCCCCAGAGGTGGAAATTGTTCCATTCCAGCTCTTTGGAGCCTTTCTCGAGAGAAGGACAGAGTGCACGTGAGCCTCTATGTATGGCCAAAGCCCAGAGGACGTCCTCCAGCCAGCATCTCTTACTCTGGACACCCTCTGTAAACATGCAAGCCCAAGAGCAGGATCTGCTATCTATCAAGGCGCAAACAGCAAATACCTGGGGTGGCAGCAGTGCATTCTGGGTATAAACAACTGCCTCAACTGTTTTTCCAGAGGCATCTATCTAGTTCAGGCAAAAGTAGCTTCAGTTAACTGTATTTGAAACGGCTGCGGGTGGAGCATCCTTTGGCTACTTCTGAATGGGAGTTTGGTGGGAGAGACAAGCATGCCAACTCCTCTGTGCCCCTGTCTCATGAGCTGTGGGCCTGTATGCTCCACGAGTTCATCTGTATCCAGGTTAAGCCACAGATCAAAGGAGAAACACTAAAGAGGAGATATGTTGAAGAAAAAGTTTTTTTATTTGTATTTTTTTACGTTCCTGCTGGAGTTTATGATGATTTTTGAAAAAGCGGTATATTTATTCACACTCCCTAAACAGACACGAGGGGACTGAGCAAGGCGAGGGGCGGACAGGATGAGTCATGCAGAGATGAGTCACAGAGATGAGCCCATTCACAGGTCTCTACTCACTCAGATGTGAAAAGGCAAAGAGGAGAGGGTGTGTGTGTGTGTGTGTGTGTCTAAAATTCATACTTTCACCGCAAACACCGCAGCTTGTCCTCATTGCAGTGTTTGGCTAGACAAATTTTTTAGTCCTTATCAAAAAATGTAAGTCCCAATCTGAGTCTCCATCTTAAGGGCAGCCCTGAGTTCCTGAAATCCTGGGTACTCATTTGTTAATTAGGCAAAGAACCCACAAGAGGAAGGAGAAATGACTCCCTGAAGACGTCCACAGACTCAAACACATGACTGCTTGTCCACTTCACCCCCCGCAACACCCCGACTGGCAAGGATGACTCATTTGAGGAGGAGGGAATTAAAATGTTTTCTCTTTGTCTGTGCATATTAAGCAGTCGCTGGCACCTTGCACAACTCACAATTATAAATGCCTCGCGGTCTGCCTGCTGTGCCTTTGAAGCCCCACGAAGAACCCCTGTGCAAGTGCGTGTGTGTGTGTGTGTGTGTGTGTGTGTGTGTGTGTGTGTGTGTGTGTGTGTGTGTGTGTGTGTGTGTGTGTGTTTTTTGACCTGTTAATATGCCTCCTGGAAAACTTTGCTTCACTGGTTATCTGAACCGTTTAAAAAAACAAAACCAGACTTGAATCTTGAATTCACAATAGTCATTATAGCTATCAACTTGTATTTCCCCTGAATTTACTGTTTTTGTCAAAATTGGTCAACTTTGAACAGTGAAATAAAAATCCTGGCAGACCTAATATTTGTGCAATGGACTGCTCCTTGTAAAGAGAAAAGAGTGTTCCTTCTTTACCTGGGTGTAAGGAAGGCCCTGCTCGTCAAACTCCTTCAACTCTATGGCCTCATCCTCATCATCGTCCTCCTCCACCTCGCTCTCCGGATTCTCATCCTTCACCGTGATTGGCTGTTCGGAGGGGGGGGGCTCCTCCCCCGACCCCTCCTGCTGCAGCTCCTGCTCCAGGGGCACCTCCTCCACCAGCTCAGGCCCCTCCCCCCTGTCCTCCTGCATCTCCGCAGTCTCAGTCAGCTCCTCCTCCGTCTCTTCCGGGTGGCTGGGGGGCTGGCGAGGAAGTTCGGGACCCTTGGACAGCATCTGAGGACACGTCTCTGTTTGTAATGCTAACTGAAGCTACTTGCTAAAAGGTTTATAACTCAAGGGCTATCGCAGCCAAAACATTAGCACTCATCCTCCAACAAGAAAAAGACTGCAAGAGTCAGAGAGACAGTATGAACATTTCACACCTTCCTACCTCCACACGCCAAAATTCACTGACCATATTAATGTGACTGCAACAAACACGTCCCCAGAACAGAAGCCTGTCGCGGAAATCTCTAGAGTGCTAAAATGAATAGCCGCAATGCCTCAGGACGCTACCGTCAATGTGGGTGCCAGAGGGCATCTCTCTAGCGCCCCCTACCTTGTTGAGCTGGATGTGCTGCTGGTACTGTTTCTGCTTCTCCAGGAAGTGCTGGTGTTGCTGCTGCATGACCAGCTGCTGCAGGGCCTGGGGGCTCTGGGGCAGGGGGGCCGACTGGGTGCGGCCCAGGGTCCGGTGGCAGGGCAGCTTGTTGACCGTGCGCTTGCTGCCGGATACCCGCTCACCCGTCACCAGCGGTGACTGCCCGTAGATTGGCACTAAGTGAGAAGGGGAGGGGGGAGGGGGGAGGGGGGAGGGGGGGGGGGGATGGTGTTCAAGGTTTACAGTCAAATATTTCCTTTTGTCAACAGAGCTTAGAAATGTGGACCTTCTCTGTTTCATGTGCCTGTATGCGTTAGTGCATGTGTATATATGTGTCTGTGTGTGTGTGTGCAAGTGAATGCCAGTCTGTATGTGTGCATGTATGTGACCAGACGGCTGAGGGGTACCTGCGAGTAGCGCACTCTGCCTGTATGCGTTAGTGCATGTGTGTATATGTGTGTATATGTGTGTGTGTGTGTGTGTGTGTGTGTGTGTGTGTGTGTGTGTGTGCATGTATGAGGGGTACCTGCGAGTAGCGCACTCTGCCTGTATGTGTTAGTGCATGTGTGTATATGTGTGTGTGTGTGTGTGCATGTATGAGGGGTACCTGCGAGTAGCGCACTCTGCCTGTATGTGTTAGTGCATGTGTGTATATGTGTGTGTGTGTCTGTATGTGTGCATGTATGAGGGGTACCTGCGAGTAGCGCACTCTGCCTGTATGCGTTAGTGCATGTGTGTATATGTGTGTGTGTGTGTGTGCATGTATGAGGGGTACCTGCGAGTAGCGCACTCTGCCTGTATGTGTTAGTGCATGTGTGTATATGTGTGTGTCTGTATGTGTGCGTGTATGAGGGGTACCTGCGAGTAGCGCACTCTGCCTGTATGCGTTAGTGCATGTGTGTATATGTGTGTGTGTGTCTGTATGTGTGCATGTATGAGGGGTACCTGCGAGTAGCGCACTCTGCCTGTATGTGTTAGTGCATGTGTGTATATGTGTGTGTGTGTGTGTGCATGTATGAGGGGTACCTGCGAGTAGCGCACTCTGCCTGTATGCGTTAGTGCATGTGTGTATATGTGTGTGTCTGTATGTGTGCGTGTATGAGGGGTACCTGCGAGTAGCGCACTCTGCCTGTATGCGTTAGTGCATGTGTGTATATGTGTGTGTGTGTGTGTGCATGTATGAGGGGTACCTGCGAGTAGCGCACTCTGCCTGTATGCGTTAGTGCACGTGTATATATGTGTGTGTGTGTCTGTATGTGTGCATGTATGAGGGGTACCTGCGAGTAGCGCACTCTGCCTGTATGCGTTAGTGCATGTGTATATATGTGTGTGTGTGTGTGTGTGTGTATATGTGTGTGTGTGTGTGCATGTATGAGGGGTACCTGCGAGTAGCGCACTCTGCCTGTATGCGTTAGTGCATGTGTGTATATGTGTGTGTGTGTCTGTATGTGTGCGTGTATGAGGGGTACCTGCGAGTAGCGCACTCTGCTGGCGGGCCTGTATGCGTTAGTGCATGTGTGTATATGTATGTGTGTGTGTGTGTGTGTGTGTGTGTGTCTGTATGTGTGCATGTATGAGGGGTACCTGCGAGTAGCGCACTCTGCTGGCGGGCCTGTTCCAGCAGCAGAACATGCTGCAGCAGGGAGGAGTGGCTGTGGCTGTTGGTGGGCGGGGTCTCTGCGTCGTGGGGCACCACGGGGGGCAGACAGGAAGGCAGGGAGGAGGTACTGACGAACTTCCCTGTGAGAGCGCCACCCTGCCGCAGGGTCTGGATGGCCTGCCGCTCTGCCTCCTGCAACCTCTGTGGAGCCTGGGGGAGAGAGAGAGTGAGAGAGCGCCAACACTCCAACACACACGCACTAACAGGCACAAACCAGAGGCTATAAAACTATAAACACTTAGACCAGGTTCCCACAGACATACCCTTACACACCACGCTATAGAGTCTAATAGAAAATGTCACTATTCCGAATTGGGAAATTTGTTAATTTCACATAAGCATACAGATGCACTAATAAACAGGAAGTGAACAATACCACATGACATATACACTCAACACTCAACACAAATCTACACTGAAGGATAGAAGAACACTACTACAGTACGGTGCAAGTACCAACAATTATTATTCATTCTTAAAAGTAATGGCAGATGAATAAATGATGCGTTTGCTGTAATTTATTGTTTTGCCATCTTGTACCCCTGACCAGAGAGGCTATAACCACAGGCAGTTAGAATGCCTGCAATTCTGCTACTGCAGTGCCACAAATAACGGCATGCACAGAACCGGCCCTCCAGCTCCCCGAGACGTGGCTCTCACAGCCGCGTGCGGAAGCCGGACGCTCGCGTGGCGGGAGGCGGTACTCACGGCGATGTGCGAGTTGGCGGGCAGGCCCAGGGAGATGTTGGGGAGCGAGGGGGAGGTGTACAGGCTGAGCTGGCTGACCATCCTGTCCGCACTCATCGCCTGGTGTTGGGACCGCAGGTGCTGCGGGGACCAGAGGGAGGCCTGACGTCACGTTTCATCCTTAAACCTCAATTTACGCCTGCCATTTCCGGTCAGGTTTCTGCCCACAAATTCCCTAGCAGCACGACTACTTAAGCTCTTCCCCGTGACATACACATCTGATCACAGGTATTTAATCTCATCCTTGTTATATAGGTATTTGATCTCATCCGTGTAACATAGGCATTTGATCTCTTGCCCCTCTTTTTCATTTGATCTCAAAACAGCACAGATTGAAGGTTTCCTGTGAGGTTTAGTACTGATGTTAGGACTAACAGAGCTTTTAGTAATATATCAGCCAAATCGTCCCCGAAGTTTGGCAGATAGATTCAATAAGTGGGGTTTTTATTTACCTAAATTGTGGAATGCCCAATGCAGAGCTGAGGCATCCTTGCATCTTTTAAAAATAAAAAAAACACCTTTTTTTACGACTGCCTTGAAATGACTTGCATGTTCCAAGACATCATTCTCCTGTGTTGATCTTTGATTATTTTCCACTTTTCCCATTTTGTATTTGTTTCTTTCTTCTGTATTTTGATTATTAATTTTCTTACTGTACGCATGACAGGTTTATTATACAGAAGCTCACACTGTGCCCATAGCTACACTGCATCTCATTGACAGGCAGCATGACATTCAGCTCATCTGTCAATGAAAAAAAAAAAAACCCCCACTTCCGATTGTAACAAGCCCCCCGACTCAAAAGTATAACTAACCGCAGACGGGCGCGTACACTGCTCTCCAATCTTAAGGCCTATAAATTATCCCACAAATCAACAGAGGGAACTTCCACATGGAGCCCGATAACAACACTGAAATAACAGTCTTGGGGGCTATTTTCGGCGGCAACACAGCCAATTAATGAGGCACGGTTTAGTTAAAGCATCACTGTTATTTCTTTGTTCCAAATCAACGGCTGTATTTAAGTGGTTCGAGGGCAGGTGGGCGGAGGGGCAAAGAATAATTTCCTTGGAGACTGCAAAACGCAGATTATTCGTTTTGTTTCCCTTGCTAAGCATCTTTTTATTTAGCTGTTCTGGAAAAGGGGTTTGGGATGGTGGTGATTAAACTGCAAATAGTCCGCCGGGCCAACTGCAAGAAATCTTGAACAGGTTGAAACAACCCGTCTGGCTGATTACGACCAATCAAGATTGGATTTTCGGCAATTTCTAACAAGGGGTCTGAAAATGGGTCTTAAAAGCGTTTGTTCTGGCTGAATGCTGGAGGGCTCTGACGCACTCTGTCTGAATGAGAGGCACAGTGCTCAGAAAAGACATGAAATGTCTCCTTTAAATACCAACTTAATCATAGACTTATTTAGCCTCAGACTTGGAAAAATGTATATATCCTATAACAACTAATTTATCTATGAGAAGCAGTTCTATTCACTGCCTTTCACCACAGTGTTCATTCACTCAGCCCTGTTCCTGGAGATCTACTGTCCTGGAGGTTTTCACTCCAACCCTATCAAAGCACACCTCATTCAACAGCTAGAGATCTCATTGAGCTGCTAATTAGTGGAATCAGGTGTCAAATTAGGGTTGAAATGATAGATCTGGTAGATCTCCAGGAACAGGGTTGGGGACCGCTGACTCAGGGGGTGGATGACAGTGCCATTTCCCACATACTGGTGCACAATATGAAAAGGGCAGGTGGAAAAAAAGCAAACAAAATGTCAAACTTTTAATAATAATAAATAATTTATTTTCCAGCTGCACCACTGTGCCTTGGGTGGGCTGGATTTGAGGGCTTGGGTGCAGAGCCCTGAGCATGTTGCTGACAGCAGAGCAACACTAACCGAGCATGCTCCTTCACCCCTACCTCTCCTGGGGCAGGAACAGGATGGGGAAACGCTTAGAAAACAAAGAGGAGGAGCAGAAAGGCCACCTAAAATGTTAGCCAGGGAATGTGGGGGCTGCATGAGTCAGACTGTTGGAAGGGTGTGTTAAAAAAAATTTTTTATATACGCTTTCTCATGCTGGTCATGGAGGCAAGCGCTCGCTCTCTCCCACACGCTCCAGGTCAAGACGCTCCTTGAACGTAGACTGCCGCTAAGAGCCGGGCGCCGCGGGCAGCCCCCAGGACAACCTCCCCTTTCCCTTTCCTATATCAGAAAGAGATGCACTCTCCCTGCTTCCCTGAAGAAAACCCACTCAAAGATTTGTCACTTTTATTGTTGAGTACTATTGTTGTTATTATTGCTTGTAAAAGAGGGTTTCATCTCAATGTGACTTCCAAGTCAAATAAAGGTTAAATACATTATTTATTTATTTTTAACTTTCAGGAGAAGAGACTGAACCAGAAGTGCCTGGTCTACATGTGCACTTCATTTCCTCCCAAAAATAACCACAGCAGTGGAAAAGGTTACATTCTCATTAGAAAGAGTTCTGTGCACTTTCTATAATAACTGATATTACTGTTAGTTAGCTGCTACAGTTAGTAATAATCATGGTTTGTAAGTGTTTATGGGCAGACTGCAAGAGATTGTCAGTGCAATTAACATAATGTGGAGGAGATGAATGTGTCTATGGGCAGAATGGGGAGGAGATGGATGTGTCTATGGACATAATGGGGAGGAGATGGATGTGTCTATGGGCAGAATGTGGAGGAGATGAATGTGTCTATGGACAGAATGTGGAGGAGATGGATGTGTCTATGGGCAGAATGTGGAGGAGATGGATGTGTCTATGGGCAGAATGTGGAGGAGATGGATGTGTCTATGGGCAGAATGTGGAGGAGATGGATGTGTCTATGGGCAGAATGTGGAGGAGATGGATGTGTCTATGGGCAGAATGTGGAGGAGATGAATGTGTCTACGTGCAGAATGTGGAGGAGATGGATGTGTCTATGGACAGAATGTGGAGGAGATGGATGTGTCTATGGACAGAATGTGGAGGAGATGAATGTGTCTATGGGCAGAATGGGGAGGAGATGGATGTGTCTATGGGCAGAATGGGGAGGAGATGGATGTGTCTATGGGCAGAATGTGGAGGAGATGGATGTGTCTATGGGCAGAATGTGGAGGAGATGGATGTGTCTATGGGCAGAATGTGGAGGAGATGGATGTGTCTATGGACAGAATGTGGAGGAGATGGATGTGTCTATGGGCAGAATGTGGAGGAGATGAATGTGTCTATGGGCAGAATGTGGAGGAGATGAATGTGTCTATGGACAGAATGTGGAGGAGATGAATGTGTCTACGTGCAGAATGTGGAGGAGATGAATGTGTCTACGTGCAGAATGTGGAGGAGATGGATGTGTCTATGGACAGAATGTGGAGGAGATGGATGTGTCTATGGGCAGAATGTGGAAGGGATGGATGTGTCTATGGGCAGAATGTGGAGGAGATGGATGTGTCTATGGACAGAATGTGGAGGAGATGGATGTGTCTATGGGCAGAATGTGGAAGGGATGGATGTGTCTATGGGCAGAATGTGGAGGAGATGAATGTGTCTACGGACAGAATGTGGAGGAGATGAATGTGTCTACGTGCAGAATGTGGAGGAGATGGATGTGTCTATGGACAGAATGTGGAGGAGATGGATGTGTCTATGGGCAGAATGTGGAAGGGATGGATGTGTCTATGGGCAGAATGTGGAGGAGATGAATGTGTCTATGGACAGAATGTGGAGGAGATGAATGTGTCTACGTGCAGAATGTGGAGGAGATGGATGTGTCTATGGACAGAATGTGGAGGAGATGGATGTGTCTACGTGCAGAATGTGGAAGGGATGGATGTGTCAATGAACAGAATGTGGAGGAGATGGATGTGTCTATGGACAGAATGTGGAAGGGATGGATGTGTCTATGGGCAGAATGTGGAGGAGATGGATGTGTCTACGTGCAGAATGTGGAAGGGATGGATGTGTCAATGAACAGAATGTGGAGGAGATGGATGTGTCTATGGACAGAATGTGGAGGAGATGGATGTGTCTATGGGCAGAATGTGGAGGAGATGGATGTGTCTATGGGCAGAATGTGGAGGGGATGGATGTGTCTATGGGTAGAATGTGGAGGGGATGGATGTGTCTATGGGCAGAATGTGGAGGGGATGGATGTGTCTATGGGCAGAATGTGGAGGAGATGGATGTGTCTATGGGCAGAATGTGGAGGAGATGAATGTGTCTATGGACAGAATGTGGAGGAGATGGATGTGTCTATGGGCAGAATGTGGAGGAGATGGATGTGTCTATGGGCAGAATGTGGAGGAGATGGGTGTGTCTATGGGCAGAATGTGGAGGGGATGGATGTGTCTATGGGCAGAATGTGGAGGAGATGAATGTGTCTATGGGCAGAATGTGGAGGAGATGGATGTGTCTATGGGCAGAATGTGGAGGGGATGGATGTGTCTATGGGCAGAATGTGGAGGAGATGGATGTGTCTATGGGCAGAATGTGGAGGAGATGAATGTGTCTATGGACAGAATGTGGAAGGGATGGATGTGTCTATGGGCAGAATGTGGAGGAGATGGATGTGTCTATGGGCAGAATGTGGAGGAGATGGATGTGTCTATGTGCAGAATGTGCCTATGGACAGAGCGATGGATGTGTCCCTCTTACCTTGGCGTGGATGTTGGGCACGGAGCCGCTGGACCCATTCTCAGCAATGGCACTGTTGGAGCTATTGGGAGAACTGGGCCCGGAGCCAGGAGCGCTGCTACACATTGATGATACTGCAATGACACCGACATACGGATCAGAGTCCTCTCCACACTCCATCACACGGTATGTCCATCTGGTCAAGAACTGTGACCCTCCAGAGAAAATACCAGTATGTGGGGCAAAGGATAGTATGCCTGATGAGACCTGATGTCAATCAATGACAAAAAAAATAAAATCAATAGAACGGCTTAATGCTAAGTGCTAATGTTAAAGATGTCCGCTACACTCACATGATAGAGTCAGTCAAGTCAGTCAGTCACTGGAGAGAGGCAGTTTATTAGGGGATTTTTACAGAAAAGGAAACGCAGATCCAGGAAATCCAGAAGTTCTGTCCAGCCAGACAACGGGTCACTTTTGGGGAAGCAGTAAAGTGGCGGTACGTTCCCGCTTTCACCAGCAGACATCACTCCCAGCCACAACACCCGCGTTCCCAGCAGCCCCTTTCACCAGCAGACATCACTCCCAGCCACAACACCCGCGTTCCCAGCAGCCATCACTCCCAGCCACAACACCCGCGTTCCCAGCAGCCCCTTTTACCAGCAGGGCTTAGCAAACTAATCCTCCCTGTACTCCGCCAAAATGAAAAATGTAAACCATCTGCTTATTTGCCGTGAGCACAACAAACCCAAATCTGAGGCTGGGCTGCTCTTGCCGGTCTGGAATAAGTCTCCCTATTTTTAGCCTCAGCCTCTGGCTTCATTAGGGAGAAAAAGAGAAAAAAAGAGGCAAACAACATTAGGCATGAAATCTTTGCCATCGTTCTGTTTAAGCACAACCTGCAGCACCTGCTGAGGGACGGACACGCACAGCTTTGAGCACAGGCTGATCCTTGCAGATGGTGGGGTTTAAAAATGAATGGTATTTAGTGCTACACGGGTTTATGAAATAACGTGTGCTGGGGCATAACAGCCGGGGATTGCTCTCAATCATGTTGCTGATACACTCAGCTGCCTGCCAGATGAACGGCCTTGTGTAACCGCATTCTGAGTAACGAGGCAAAACGACTCGGTTGGCCTGACATTTTGAGGCCTGGCTAGACAACGTGAAAACATAGGACGGTTTTTGTCGGTTCAAGTGTATTATAATAACGTGAACCAAAAATGTTAAAATCGATTTGATGAAAAAATTTTGGGGGTATTATTGTCTCAAAATACACAAATAGGATGGAACCTTCCACAAATAAAATCAGATTCACAAATAAATGCAATTGATTCACAAATAAATGCCCCTGATTCACAAATAAATGTTAAAGGTTCACAAATAAATGCAACCGATTCACAAATGTTTTTGCACTCACAAACAAATGTCTCCTGAACTAATGACTGTGCACTTACGCAAGTCTTGGCGCGTGTGGAATTGCTTGAATTAATTTGTGGATTTTTGAGAATCCTCACAGCAAGTGCAAAAAAATCCAGCAATGTGTTTTTTTTTCTTCTTTTTTTTAATTTTTTTTTTGTGAGTCTACTCTATCCAAATATTTCAGCGGCACAAACCAGGTGGTGCTACGTCTGGCCATGATTGCAGGATTTTTTTTAGAACAGCCATTAATCGCTTCTTTTGTTGATACAAAATTATGGACTTACCAATTCCAGCAACAACAAAAAATAAAGAAAATGTTGAAAAGATTGCAGCCATCCTCTATAGATCCACCATGGCACAAAGCTGGACCCCTGCTAGCTGCGGGCAACTGTGTGAGAGAAAGCTCACCTGTGATTTCAATGGCTCTCTTCTTGAAGGTGCTGATCACTGTGCCGTCCTTGCGCCTCAGCAGCGGGCTGCTCCGCCTCTCCGCCACCTTCTGCTTTAACCGTGAACGCACCTTCAGGTTGGGCTCAGACACTGGGGAGGACGGAGAGAGACGGGGGGAGCAAGAAAGGGAGGAAGAGGAAGGGAGGGAGAGAGAAAGACGGGGAGAAACGGTGTGAGAGGCGGTGTCGCGGCTCAGTTGCTTGAGGTGTAGCTTTTCACGCATAAAATGGCTCTGAGCGAAAACCCAAGAGGACCAATTGGTGCCCACTCCGCCCAGGGAGAGCGCCCAGTCCAGGCTGAGTCACCGCTGACCGGCGCCCACTCCGCCCAGGGAGAGCGCCCAGTCCAGGCTGAGTCACCGCTGACCGGCGCCCACTCTGCCCAGGGAGAGCGCCCAGTCCAGGCTGAGTCACCGCTGACCGGCGCCCACTCTGCCCAGGGAGAGCGCCCAGTCCAGGCTGAGTCACCGCTGACCGGCGCCCACTCTGCCCAGGGAGAGCGCCCAGTCCAGGCTGAGTCACCGCTGACCGGCGCCCACTCTGCCCAGGGAGAGCGCCCAGTCCAGGCTGAGTCACCGCTGACCGGCGCCCACTCTGCCCAGGGAGAGCGCCCAGTCCGGGCTGAGTCACCGCTGTCCGGCGCCCACTCCGCCCAGGGAGAGCGCCCAGTCCGGGCTGAGTCACCGCTGTCCGGCGCCCACTCCGCCCAGGAAGAGCGCCCAGTCCGGGCTGAGTCACCGCTGACCAGAGCCCACTCCGCCCAGGAAGAGCGCTCAGTCCGGGCTGAGTCACCGCTGTCCGGCGCCCACTCCGCCCAGGAAGAGCGCCCAGTCCGGGCTGAGTCACCGCTGACCAGAGCCCACTCCGCCCAGGAAGAGCGCCCAGTCCGGGCTGAGTCACCGCTGACCAGAGCCCACTCCGCCCAGGGAGAGCGCCCAGTCCGGGCTGAGTCACCGCTGACCGGCGCTTCGACCGTAATCAGAAATCATTCTGCTGTGTTTAATCTGAATGACATCACTGTCCACAGTCGCTTCTCCACCGTTAAAAGCCATCAGAAGCAGTGATCATAGAAGGCACATGGTCATCACCCAAATCCCATACCGCAAGGATCCGCTGTAGAATACCAAACTGTGCTAAACACAAGGGTTTATTTATTCCACCCCTATACGTAAATATTACTCCTGTGTTAAGATGGATGTTTCAGATGTGATTTAATTTTGTAAATCAAAAGTCCCATAGTTTTTATTGCGCCAGTGTGAACAAAGCAACGAATTACAATATTGCATTGCCTCTATATGCCAAGCACTAGGCTGTGGTCTTTCTCACGGCCTGGAAATAAAATAATTAATTTGTTTCTGTGAGTGCGAGAGGTGGTATGACTTCCCGACCCCCTAGTGATGGAAAGAGGTAGGCCTACTTACTGTCTGACACAATTTGACGTAGCTACACCAATAAGCCTCTCAAGCCAGCCAACTGAAGCTGTTGTGGGTCCTACCCGTCTATGGTCCCACCAGGCAATCGAGCCAGGACGTTGAGCGATACATTTCACATGACATGAGCTGCACAGATGTGACAGCCCTTTCTATTCATATTTTGCAAATGTATCTTCGGATGGAGCCTTGAGGCTACGTTTTATGCAGTACAGTTACGGCACCAATAACATTGCTGCTGGGCAGGTTATCAATTTCATAAAAACCCGAAAACGACTAAGCAGCCATATATCACTCTCAGCCAACAAATAGCTTTTAAGATCTTAATCTTTCTCGTAAGCAGCTGACTCCTCCAAAAGGTCAGCCATTGCAACGCTGGCCACAGACCTGTAGGCAATTTAAAGCAAATTTTGTTCATTGGTCAAATGTGTGTTTTAAATAGCATATTTCACATCATATAAGTTAGCATTTAAATGTTACCAATTTAGAAAAATTGTACTGGGAGCATTCATTACGCTTATGAGACTAATTAAACAAGTTCATAGCCTACAATTGATTAAGAGGCATAATCTAAAGTGTTTGCTTTTTACAATCGTAATTTATTAGCTACGTTTGCATCGTGTATTTCAGAGGCTACATTTAGTCTTGTGAATTTAACATAAAATAAAAATTAATTAATATTCTAATTATCACTCAGAAGCTACATTTACCGGCATTCTGAATTCACGAACGAGGTACGCGTGCTCCAGAGCAGGTGAAAATTTTGTTCGGAGGTACTAACAAATCTCAGATACGAAAATGTTGATGAATACCAAAATACGGGCAAAATTGCAGTTACGAACGATTTACGTACAAATTGGTTCTGCTCACGTTTCATGAATGAGGCCCATTACGCGTAGCATTCCTGACTATTTATGGGAAACGTTATTGACCTGATGATCAATGTTTTCTTAGAAAAACGTGTCGGCGCCAAATTCATGGAATCACAGTGTCGCGTTATTCGTATTGCACATCACGGTAACACAATTTTCATATCACAAAATAAGAGCTACTAAATAGTATCACTGACTCACTTTGGCTGTAGGCAAGATGCACTTGAGGTGAGCTATAGGCACTTTTTCAACAAATTGACCCTGTCTGCTCCATGTAGATGCCAAAAACGCAGGACAGCAGGTTGACGCAAAGTAAGAGTGTTTTCCTGTAAATTACATCGACGTACAAAAATGCCAATTTACTCACGCATACAAAGCACTATCTAGCTAAATCTAGGCCTGCCATTAAAAGTATTGATATCAAAATGAGGCCAAGTTACAACAAACGATATTGGCGATCTTAGCTCACACAAATTAAAGAATTCAATTCAATTTTTCAATTAAATTTATTTTGTGTAGCACTTCTTACAGAAACCGGTCACAAAGATGCTGTACAGAGAAACAGAAGGAAAATTGGGCAAAAACCAGGCCTGAACCCCCAAACAGCAAACAAGGTAAAAACTCCCTGGTGGGAAAAAAAAACACTCAAACAGTGGTGAGAAAAAAACTCCCAGATGGGAAGAAATCTCAGAAGGAACCTGACTAGAGAGGGGAGCCCATCCTTCGCTGGCCGGCCTGGTTTAAACTAAAGGTGGAATGGATGGTAACAGAATGTAATGAAGGAACCTGGCTAGAGAGGGGAGCCCATCCTTCGCTGGCCGGCCTGGTTTAAACTAAAGGTGGAATGGATTGTAACAGAATGTAATGAAGGAACCTGGCTAGAGAGGGGGGGCCCATCCTTCGCTGGCCGGCCTGGTTTAAACTAAAGGTGGAATGGATGGTAATGGACTGAAATGAAGGAACCTGACTAGAGAGGGGGGGCCCATCCTTCGCTGGCTGGCCCGGTTTAAACTAGGTGGAATGGATGCTAACAGAATATAATGAGGGATCTAACACAGCAAATAATCAATTGGGTTGAAACTTTTACAGTCTGAGAAAGTAAACTAGCTGGTAGTAGAAAGTCCAATGAAGAGATGTATAATATGCAATTCAGAGGGGTGGGGTCACTCCGGTTGCTCTAACAAGCTTTATTCCAAAGCAGTGCTACCCAAAGTTTCCTAAATTATTTCATGTAACCTGGCCCTGTATTTTTTCATCTTACCATCAGAGAATCATGGTCATTCAAACTTTGTGTCATGTGACCAGTCAGCAGAAGCCAGACTGAGGCCAATTAATTTTCGGTGCTTACAAAACACGCCTTTGCCAACCTTCGTAAATGCCTGCTACAATTCAAATGAGAGGAATGCGTGAATGCGTGTTCTTAGGCTTCCACAAAAGCTGACTCACTATAATTTAAGTAGCACTGCAAAGCCGTGTTCTTATTTGTACACAACCTGTTTAATCAACTTAGTTATGTGGTTTCGGTGCCATGGTGAATTATACTGACTGATGGGGAGAAGAAAAAAAAGTCTGAAACAATTCTCAGAATTGCACACAAGTCTGGCTCAATTCCGCACAATTGGCTACTGTTTAGACAACTGCAATGTGACGTTTTCGTTGTCTATTGCGCGTCAGCCTGGCAACGTAGAAAGAAGCAGATTAAGACAAATACAATTAATGGCTTTCATATCGACTTAATTTCCTTAAGAAAGCGCACTGTGTCCTTGGAGGAGAGCCATGACATTCTGGATTAGGATCAGGAAATTTAACAGCAGCAGACTGTCGCAGGAGTCCCAACAGAGCTCCTTGTCCGCAGCCTTTGTTTTGGAAATGTTTTGACACCATGTCAAACTTGAGACGTACAACAAAGGGAGCAATGCAGACCTGCGGAACCCGTCTGCACTCATTCATGAACCGTCAGATCAAAGGTCAGCCGTGCGTTTGGGAGTCGGGGAGAGGAGAAGATTTATTCTTAAGAGGCAAGCTAAAAGACTGAGGAACAGAAAGGGAGGGGAGAGGGAAGGCGAGCAAGAGAGTGAGCGAGAGATAAACATAAACAGAGGAAAAAGGAGGAGAGACACAAGACAGGAGGAAGGCATGGGGAGAGGAGAAAGAAGTCAGGAGAGCTGAGGGAAGAGAAAAGAAAAGAAATGGAGGTAGAGGTCGTCCACAGTACGCAGGTAGGCAGTCAGGACTCCCACCTGCCTGGGCTGGTGACTAAGGCTGACTCACACCTGCAGACAGAACAGAATCCTCAAAAGGCATTCTGCAGCATCTCATAACCTCCCTCTCTCTCGCCGCCAATCCATCACAGAGCACTCACTCACTCACTCACTCACTCACTCACTCACTCACTCACTCACTCACTCACTCACTCACTCACTCACTCACTCACTCACTCACTCACTCACTCACTCACTCACTCACTCACTCATTCATTCATACCTATGGGCAATTTAGAGTCTCCAATTAGCCTAACCTGCATGTTTTTGGACTGTGGGAGGAAACCGGAGTACTCGGAGGAAACCCACACTGACACAGGGAGAACATGCAAACTCCACACAGAAAGGCCCTTGGCCGGGATTCGAACTCGGTACCTTCTTGCTGTAAGGCGACAGTGCTAACCACTGCACCACCGTGCCGCCCCTACTCTAATTCAATAATGTAAAATTATTTTAAAATGGCTACACACTGCACCAACGGAGGCAGTGAATGCGCCGTCTCTCACAATGGGTTTTCAAAATGCATAACTGAAAAACCATAACGACGGTAGAAGGTGGTCTTTCAAATAACCTTTTCACCAGAATACAGTTGGTAGCTTGAATGGCAGCAGTCAATCATTGGCGGTAGAATACAGTTGGTAGCCTGAATGGCAGCAGTCAATCATTGGCAGTAGAATACAGTTGGTAGCCTGAATGGCAGCAGTCAATCATTGGCAGTAGAAGTAACACGAATAAACCTTCCATGAAGGGAAAAGAAAGAATGATAAGGGATACCAACTTGTCTTGCGTAAGGGGAAGTCGTCTTTGCTGTCGTAGGAGCCGAGCAGAGTGGGCACTTTATACGAGTGTGGTGTCCCGGGAGTGTTGCTCTGTGGGGGGGAGCTCTGGTCCAGAGAGGTGTGGTGGACCCCCCTGCGGTTCCAGAAATGACAAGCATTAATTTCTCAACAATTACATTTGTCACATTAACAGGCCTGGGCGTCGATTTACTTCATATTCGGCCATCTTATTCAGCAATAAAAATTATTTGGTAAAGCCCAAAGGTCATTTACAACCCCAGTGTTGCTGCTAAAGTCCCACACCACTAACCCCTCGTGCTCACCAGCATTTTAGGGGAAAGGAATGGTTCAGTCCGCCAGGCGTGGGATCTTTTTTGTTAAGGAGGAACTCCTGGAGTTTCAACTTGACCTCTGTGCTGGCGATCGCACCTGTCGGGGCAGACAGATGTTAAAAAAAGACGACCATCGTGCAGTCCTCTAACGCAATGGTGACCAAATCTGTTTGTGGCTTGCAAAGACAGTGTTGTGAGTGACAGAAAGTCTCTCCTATGAGAAAGAGGTGGTTTTTTTTTAAAAAATTATTGGAACGTTAAATTTACCAAGGCTCTATAACCTCAGGGAACAGGCAGACTAAAACACACGACTTAATACCGTCGGCTTATTTTAAGTTTTTACATTTATGTTATTGTGTGTGCTTTTGAGAAGACATAAGAAGACTGATATCTTATCATATTTTGGTCTGTTGTTGTATAAGCATGAGAGTTGAGATTGCACTCAAGCCCTGGTATGAGGATATCCTCTGTGTGGCTTGTTGAGAGCGGGAAAACGCAGGTGGTGTTGAGGATATCCTCTGTGTGGCTCGTTGAGAGCGGGAAAACGCAGGTGGTGTTGAGGATATCCTCTGTGTGGCTTGTTGAGAGCGGAGGTGGCGTTGAGGATATCCTCTGTGTGGCTTGTTGAGAGCGGGAAAACGCAGGTGGCGTTGAGGATATCCTCTGTGTGGCTCGTTGAGAGCGGGAAAACGCAGGTGGCGTTGAGGATATCCTCTGTGTGGCTTGTTGAGAGCGGGAAAGCGCAGGTGGTGTTGAGGATATCCTCTGTGTGGCTTGTTGAGAGCGGGAAAACGCAGGTGGTGTTGAGGATATCCTCTGTGTGGCTCGTTGAGAGCGGGAAAACGCAGGTGGTGTTGAGGATATCCTCTGTGTGGCTCGTTGAGAGCGGGAAAACGCAGGTGGTGTTGAGGATATCCTCTGTGTGGCTCGTTGAGAGCGGGAAAACGCAGGTGGTGTTGAGGATATCCTCTGTGTGGCTCGTTGAGAGCGGGAAAACGCAGGTGGTGTTGAGGATATCCTCTGTGTGGCTCGTTGAGAGCGGGAAAACGCAGGTGGTGTTGAGGATATCCTCTGTGTGGCTCGTTGAGAGCGGGAAAACGCAGGTGGTGTTGAGGATATCCTCTGTGTGGCTCGTTGAGAGCGGGAAAACGCAGGTGGTGTTGAGGATATCCTCTGTGTGGCTCGTTGAGAGCGGGAAAACGCAGGTGGTGTTGAGGATATCCTCTGTGTGGCTCGTTGAGAGCGGGAAAACGCAGGTGGTGTTGAGGATATCCTCTGTGTGGCTCGTTGAGAGCGGGAAAACGCAGGTGGTGTTGAGGATATCCTCTGTGTGGCTCGTTGAGAGCGGGAAAACGCAGGTGGTGTTGAGGATATCCTCTGTGTGGCTCGTTGAGAGCGGGAAAACGCAGGTGGTGTTGAGGATATCCTCTGTGTGGCTCGTTGAGAGCGGGAAAATGCAGGTGGTGTTGAGGATATCCTCTGTGTGGCTCGTTGAGAGCGGGAAAACGCAGGCGGTGTCGAGTCTTACTTTCTTTGCCCTTCTCCTTGTTCCTCAGCATGATGAGCTGCTGCTCCAGCCGCTGTTTCTCCTGCTCCTCCTGTCTCTGCTGCTCCACTTTCCTCTTCTGCTCCAGCTCCTGTTGCCGCTTGACCGCCATGATCTCCTGCTGCTGCTGCAGGACAACGCGCACTAACATTTACACACAGCACGCCCTCGCGCCGCTGCTAACCCAGAACTAAGCTGCTGGCTAACATTAGCGCTAGCCAGAGGTGTGGACCTCACACCCCATTTTCAACTCTATTCCCAATGCTCTGGTCCAGCTAAGCCTAACTGGTCATACTCAATCCTCCATTCAAAAGATGAGCGCCTTGCAAATCCGTGGCAATTTTTACAACGGTTATTTTGTGTTTCATATTATTTTCATTTCTTCCCAAAAAAAGGAAGCTGTTCTTCCAATGACTCTTTGGTCAACATTATCCTAAAGCTCAATGTTCAGAAACTTCAATGTTCAGAAACTTCAATGTTCAGCCTTTATTTCTATCAAGAGAAACTTACACAGATTACGTTCTTTACATCCAGTCTATACAAGTGGATATTTTAATGAAGCAATTCCGGTACCTTTCTCAATGGTTGGGAAACAAATCTACACAGTTGTGAGCCCATTTCCTTAACCATTACATGACACTGCTAGATAAAACACTGCATTAAAACTTCCTCTGTGGAACTATTGAAATGTGAAGATGAAAAGGGGTGTTAAAATGGCGGCGGGGACGCGAACCTTGAGGTGCTCCTGAAGCTGCACCTCGTGCTGGCGGGTGAGCACCTCGTGCTGCTTCTGGAACTCGGCGAAGAGCAGCTGCTTCTGCAGCTCCTGTTGCTGTTTGAGGAGAAGCAGCTCCTGCTGCATGCGCTGCTCGCGCAGGAGGGGGTCCATGGAGGGCAGACCCAGCCGGGGGTCCGTCCGGAGGTCCACGGGGCTGCCGCCGCCCTGGTCCCCGCCACTGCCGCTACTCGGGCTCTGCATCCCCAGGGAGAGCGACGACTTTACCTCCACTGCCGGGCGAGGGAGGGAGGGAGAGAGAGGTTAAATCATTTGGTGATTCTTGAGCACCTCAGCAAAGTACATCCATCCAACAGCACAGTATGAAGAGTGACCAACACCAGCCATCTTCTGGGAATGAAGCCCCATGAGTGATAGAGAGCACTGATATTATACTGATATCAGATACTGATCGTGACTAAATAAACAAACAGCTATGATTATATACAGCATATACCATTAATACCAAAATCATGATGCCATTATTTGATATTCACACACAATACATATATCTCACAACTGCCTTGTGAAAGTATATCAGATTTTAGCATATCGGCTCTACCAACCTCTACCAACAGTTGAGCCATGTACCCTTTCTCCAGGTACCTTTAATAAACACCCAAATTCACATGTAAGACCACCCTTACTGGTGGAAAGCAATCACCCAGTTGCAAATACATAAATTTTAATTAGGGCTGGGCGATATACAACATCGATAATTATCGAATGCAATAATGGCCGTTGCCACCACGTGGGGCGCCTTTCTTTTTTTCTTTAATATAATTAATTTTTTTTTTTTAAAAGACGAAAAGAAAGGTAATACCCCACATGGTGGCGACGGCTGTTACTGCAATCAATAATGATCGTTTCTATATATTGCCCAGCCCTAGTTTCAATACACCAACCCTCAGATCTCACCAATAATAGCAAATGGCTATTGATGGGGGGCACACGGTTACCCAACTCCAAGGCAGCTAAACGGTGCCAGGGAGGGCACAGAGATGAACGCGCTAAAGAAGCAGGTCACCCCGCTCTGTTTGGAGCCAACTAGCAGCGGATGAGCATTGACAAGGAAACCGAGCGATCAAAAAGCCAACGGCTCTCTGTGGACGGGACAGACACCCTTTGGCATGGAAAAAAGGCCAACTCTGCCATCAAAACGTACTCTCCCTCTTGGTTGTGAGGACAGTGGATCTGACGAGGGCCATTATACGTACAGAGCTCCTGTGCCGTAGAAGATCTCTATTCTCTGGACCCAAAAGAAGCCGAAAGCCCACAGCCAAACAATTTCAATTCACCAAAACGGCAGCGACTGGCCTTCATTCAGAAGCCTGCTGCAATGTGGATGTGCCCTTGCATGTGCAGCTAACTAAGCACAGGCTCAATTTACGATGTATTCAGCTTCCTTATGCGATGCGGTGCCCGATTGGTAACGGCGGTAAATGAGGGCGCAACCCGTTTCAGGTTTTAAACTGCGGACTGAAGTTCTTGTGCTCAAGGGCCGTCGGGCTCTCGTTTCCACGGACCAAAAGCGAAACATTTCTCCTCCTCCCCACCTTGCAGAGGATGGAGGGAAGGGTATCACATGCTGCAGGTGTGCACGGTGCGTGATTAATGAGTATTACACAGCTCTGTACCTGCACTGGGTGCTTACAGAGCAGAACTACACAAGCAGGGCCTCAGTCATTATGCGCAGCTTGGGAGCACAAGAAATAACTACATCTGTACTTTTGCTGTGCCGGTATTTTGGTCAACCGGCATCAGCACAATCGGGCAAACGCACTCTTAGCTCAAAGGCTCTCACCTAGTTAGAGTCATTCAATGCCCAAAGGCCTGCTGCGGTGGGCCCATATTATTTATAAAGCGTCTCAGAGCAGAAGTGCTGATCTAGGATTAGTTCTGCCTTTAAGTTCATAATGGCAACGGTTGCGATATGGAACGTGAAAGCCTGATCCTAGATCAGCACCTAGTCTGAGCTGTTTATGAATATGGGCCCTGGTCCGAGTCCTGTGAGGCTGAGGCCAGAGGGTCACAAGACTAGTCAGTAAAAGTGAAGTAATCCAGTAGAAAGACAAATCATTTTTTTAAAGAACGGTTATAGTCACAACCTGTTTGGATCACCGTACCCAGCATTGCGTAAACGGTCACGGTTACACGCGTCAGTTTTCAACAACAGGGCAGTAGCACATGCCTTATCTCACAAAGCTTATACCCACCTGTAGCCCAAGCGATTCAACAGCCATTTGAGCACCAAAACCTGATATCTGCACAGGTTTTTCCTGGTACCATCATAGAGCTACCTAATTAAATTAACAGCCTTGGGAAACCAAGACAACTTCTCAAATAACGTAGAACTGAGAATGTGCTGGCCTGGGAAGTTTTTTTTATTTTTTTAAACCATGTTTGTTGACACGCTGGCCGTAAATTTCACAAAAATCTAAGCAAGCAAATGATCAAAACCTGGCTGTCAAGTGCAGTGAAGTCCGCTTTGTGGAAAGATACACTTTGCCGGACTGCACTGAGCCACCAATCACTGACCTTGAAACAGCAGAATATGACCTGTTTATGAACAATGCTTGTACAAATTAATAAAATAAAACAAACACAAGCACATATCAGGCCAAAAAGACTCAGGATGATCAGGACCAAATAAGAGACGTCTGTAGCCTTGTAACGTCTAATAGATACACATTGGCTGCAGCCGTCAATAACGCCTAAAGAAATGTGCTGTAAAGAAAACTAAATTTGTGTAAAAAAAATTCTCTGAAAGGATTATTATACATTTGCATGTGAATACTGTCAAAATTGTCTATCCTCTGTATCACTATTCAGAATCATAAATACATGGACACTATTTGTTGAAAAGAAGAAAAGTATGTGTACACAGGAGTTAAATTCCATCATCACTCTTAGGTTTCAGGAGACTTTTGAATGACGTACGGTTCCCTCCTTCTCAATCCTTTCCTGCAGTGTGAAAGACCCATATCAACAGAAAACCAAACCACATAGGCCAACTACCCCCCTTATTAGGGCTGGGTATCGTTTAAAAAATTACGGTACCAGCACCAATATCAGTACCCTTAAAGTGATACCGATACCAAGAGTACTTCATTCGATGCCCATCATGTGAATGGAAGCATTCAGTTGCGTAAAATGCCACCACTCCACCCCTTCCAAATGATTTTTACACTAATAAATTTTTGAAAGTATTCAAATTATTTAAATATTTATTAAATAACTCTACAAAACTGTACAAGGAAGTATTATTTGGGCAGTGTAATTTTAAACATCACAACCAACATTCTCAATCTAGCCACTAGCCACTGTAGCCAGTCAGTCCTCAACAGTTCTTTTTAAGAAATATGAGCATGTCAGCCTTCTCTGGGGCAAAGCATGCTCTTTCCTGGCTCATTGTGTCTCCAGCAGTTGAGAATATTCGCTCGGACCTCCGCTGGAGTGGAGGATGCCTGGACACATGCATAATTAGAGGCCAGGTTAAAGCTGCTGTGGTAGTGGGCCAATCAAACGTCGCATTAAATTGAAAAACGCTTGTGGTGATTGGCTGCGAGCAAAACCATACAAATAGTAATTTTTTTCTAGATCTGTGTACAAAAAGGATGGAATGCAGGTATCGTTTGACTGGAGAAGTTGATACTACGTGGTACTGGGTTATCTCGGTTGATACCTTAAAGGTACCGAGTACCGATACCCAGCCCTACCCCTTATACATACAGTACGTATACCACACAGGTACAGAAAAGAAAAAGTAGAAATCAGTCCATGACACACTTCACGAACATTTATTTATTTAGTTCAGATATGGGATTTAATGTTCTCCCAATGGGTTTGGACAGAAAAACACATGAGAATTCTTTGGATGGCTCTTCAAAAAATGCCAAATGAAAGAACAGTGTTTTGGAGAGGACACCATGGAGCTACATTAGATACCACAGCTCACCCACCAAACATAACCCAAAAATAAATCTGGAATAAAACACACACACGTTTCTTTAATTTTATATACACTTGGATTGTTTCGGTTTCCTTCGTTTTATATTTACTTTGAGTTTAGAGAGCCAAAAAAAAAGCATGTAACTAAATCCAAACAAATTGGGCCTTTTCCTAAACATGAACAGGTTCGTTTCAAGTTCCGGTCTCAAAATAATTGAGGGAAAGTTTTTATTTGATTTTATTTTTTTTAAGAGAGATGAATTAATGATATAATCATACTAAACTGTCCAAAATTAGGAGATGATTCAGGTTAACCATCCCTAAGGACAAATGCATTGTGCCATGACCAAAAAAAACCCAAAACAAACTGTTCCTAATTTAAGCAAGTAAAGCCGCAAACTATTTTTATGTTTGTTCCAATAGGATGCATGAGAAGAGCGGAGAATAGATAAATAACCATTCAACAGCCGTCCGGGTAAAGCTCTCAATGCGATTACCGAAGACTGGTACACGATATCTATGAAACACAGCCAGTTGTATTACCAGGACCTATGGGACTAAACCTGGCTAGGGAATCCAATTAGAATATTACGACATTGTCACAATGAACTGGCTGCAAATTGACTGTACTTAAGAGATAAAGGGTTTCACTGCCCTCATCCTGTACAGCTAGAACTGGATTAAAGCAGCCTAACTTCATTGATACACTTTGTTCATGGTACAAAGCATATATTAAGGCAGATGGCAATAGTTTAACCCCCACTGTGTCAGATTCTAGAAGGTCACAGAAATAACAGAAACAATAACCTAGTTCAGAATTGTTTTTTGGGGGGGGGGGTGCTGCATACAATAATTTCAGAATTACGATGGCTGTTTTTATGATGCCAAACAGAAAGGTAAACCTGGTAGTTAACGTTTGCTTGCATGTTGTTTACAGGCAGATAGGTAAAGGCAGAGGAAAAAAGGAAAGAAGAGAGGGGGAGGAGAAAAGAGATGAGACACGAGTCACTCATCAAATCAGAACCACGAAACTGTCGGAGTCCGATCAATAAGGGATGGGCCCTGAGACAGAAATAAAAAAACGTTGCAGCTTTTGAGTTTACACATGTGATCACCTCCTCCTTCACAGTTATTGCAATCGGCTGGAAAAGTAAGGCTCTAAAAATACCTCTCTCTCTGGCAGCGGTTTGCATAAAAGGGAGGGCAGTGTGGGTGGAGTGGATGAAAGGGAGTGAGAGGTAGAGTGGTACTCATCATGTTTTAGTAATAAATAAAAAAATCCACACTGGCAGAGCACAAGAAAACAAAGACAGAATACGAGGCCCGAAAAAACTAATCTGCCAAGTGGAAGCAGACGGGGTTGATCACACGTCATCAACGGCTTCTCCGCCGTGGCCCGTTTGTTCAGCGAGCGCAGAGCGTGACGATGCTTCAACTAACAGGTCCGCCCGACAATCTCTCTCGAGGGGAACACGAAATCCCTTAAATCCCCAGCCTGTGCCCGCCACCGCCTCCCTTCACCCATCCTTCGAGAGTTCTTTCCACAGTGTCAGCAGATGGGGAAGGAGACCGCGCTGCTGTGGTTAGGAGAGGCCAGAAGGAGGCTTCCGTGTTTTGCCTCAGCATTCAAGTTGAAGACAGAAGTTTTACAATTAAGACGGAGGCATCGGGATCTTGGCCAATCCCAGAATCCTCAAACTACACGGCAGCAATACAGTCGCCTCATTCCTGTACTCGCATGTTTTACATCTGTGCTGCATTCCGCTGTGAGAGTCGAATATTTTTGGTCACTGCTTCTTCAAAGATGTGATATCGTTAAGTTTTGTTGTCTGAAGAGCCTGACGGAAATCTCAAATATGAATCAAATAATCAGACTAATTAGGTGACAGCAGAATAGGAGTGGAAGAGGAGAAGTGGGCTTGAGGGACTACGCCACGGCTTATACGGGGAATCGACTTTGACGCTGCTGCCCCCACGTCCTGGAGTTCTGAGACCCTGGCTGTGTCCAAATCAGCACCCTCCCATACAATAGATTATGCTTGTGGAGTACACTGGATGAGAAAATTGTGAAGGTGGCAAAATTTTCTCTAAATGTCGGGTGTTGTCTGCACACCATCTCAGATGGCTTGTGACACGGTCATTGTGTATCGACTGTAAGAGACGCCCCCCGCTACTCTCATCTGTGTGCATCCCCTCTAGTACACACTGCTGGTTTACCAAACCCCCATCTTTCCCTTCTCTCCACCTCTCACTGCTAGTGAAGATGAAGCCCAATATCTGCCTGTGAAAAAGCAGGTTATAAATAACACTGGATTAATAATGCACACAGGCAGGGAGGGAGGGGGGACGCAGAGCAAACAAAGCTTTTAAAGCACGCCTTTCTATTTCTGTTTTCGTACATTATTAGCCCGATTTTAAGTGGTTCTGACACCCATCTGATCCTAATGTTCCCTCTACATATATCGTGCAGCAGTACATTAAATTGAGTCTGAAATTAATAAAAATAAAATAATAAAAAATGTATAAACAGAGATGGTGTTTAGCTGGCTGTACCAGCAGGCCAAGTTCATACATTTAAAAAATAAAGAATACCCGCAAACTAGCAAATGCTCCCCTGTGGTTTATTCAGCATCTAACATTTCGACCCAAGAGGTCTTCGTCAGGCATACAATCACGTGAAGGAAGTGGGGGTGGGGTGGGGGGGGGGGGGGTATATATAGACACACACATATGCATATTCAACACCGTCTTCTAAATAAAGAAAATAAGTTATAGCCAATACTGTTTGTTGTAACTAACTTTGCCTCATTTGGATATCAATACTTTAAATGTCAGGCGTAGTTTTTACAAGTTAATTAATTACTTAAACTATTGCGTTGTAGGCTATGCATGAGTAACTTGTTTGTACGTAAACCCTGAGTCAACCAGAGGAGGATGGGTTCCCCCCTTGAGTCTGGTTCCTCCCAAGGTTTCTTCCCATCTATCTCCAGGGAGTTCTTCCTTGCTGCTGTTGCCTTTGGCTTGCTCTTGTGGGGTTTTAGGCCAGGGTTTTCTGTGAAGCGTATTGTGGATTGTTTGTGAAATGCGGTATATAAATAAATTTCGATTTGATCTGTGAAAATTATTTTTGTTAAGATATCAATTCTTTTTGTACTGCGTTTGTTATGAGTAGCTAACTGATGATGATAGTGCAAATACATTTATGAACCATAATATAATAAAACCTAGAGAGAGACATGCACACACAATACATTCTAGCTGAAAAAAAGACATAGAATGACGGTGTTTTAATGGGTTGTACACACAGTAGAAGTAGCTAGAAATGGTTTGCATGTCGGTAGATCATAGAAGCGCAGCCAACTAAAAATGTGCCTTTGTAAGGTAGGTACAGTAGCCCAGTAAAAGTAACGTTAGTTAACAGCAGAAACACAGCAGTCGTTGTCACTTTGAGAAAATCAATTAATCTGCCATCATAAAATCCATATGGCTCCTTCCTGACTTTTCCTAAATACATTGTTATATTATGAGAGTATCAATATTGCATAAGGAAAAGTTAAAAGCGCTTACTTAAATAGCCGTGAATGGCCGTCATTTATCTTGGTGGTATACTTGATCATGCGTGTACGTTATTGCGAAAACAAGCAAGCTGGAATGCGTGCTTGTGTTGCCTAGTAAATATAATCGTTATTACAGGTATAGCTATATTACTGTATTACGTATGCTAGCCGTCCAGCTATTGTGAATGATTACCATCGATCCCACATATGGCAGTGCTGGCTAGCCAGCAACACTTACCGGTAATTAATTTTTCATTTTAACTGAACAGAGCTGAATTAAATGCCAGGCAGGTATAGCCAGCCAGTATGTAAAATGCGGCTACTTAGCAGGCTACACCACGTTTTGGTTAAAGAGTGATGTTTTGGTTAAAGGTCAGAAATCCTGCCAGAGATTTTCACATGGTCACATACTTATGTGTGAAAAGCTTGACATCGCACATCGTTTATATAAAAAATAAATAAATACATTTTTGCCGAGGTTTCGAATACGAGTCTCCAGAGTCAGAGGCCGCAACGCAAACCACAAGCTTATATAACAGAGCAACATGCCGATTGCAGTCAGATGGACAATATAGAGAGAAATGGAATTGGATCTTTTCCAGTACTGTAACGTTACCGGCGGGAGATCTTTTGGTGGTAGCGGTGCCGGGCCATGTCGGCTTAATGACCTTTGTTTAAGTATAATTTAAACAGTTAATATTTTTACATTTCTTATCCTTTACAATAAAAAGACATTCTTTAATGTGGAAAAAAACAATGGGCTTCATTCACCAATCACTCTATGAACAAATATGTTAAGACTTTGTTGAAAACGTTTTTACAAACATTTCGGTATTAACCGATGTTTGCGTTCTGAGCTTCTGTTCAAAAAGAAAAAATCCTGACTAAGAAAACTTTGGTGAATGTCAGAATGTTCAAAAAACGTTTTAAAGTCTTAAGAACAAATTTGTTTATAGAATGGTTGGTGAATTGCATAGCATGTGCACATCATTTAGTCAAAAATAAATGTAACCGTAGTAAAATCCAACATGATAGTCTGTTGCTGTAACCGCCAAGCTATGGCCGCTTTCACATTTTGACAGCCTCTTAAACATGTAGCAATAGTGTACTTTGAGATGAGACTAGTTTGAACAGACATGCTCATTGGCAGATCAGATGTTATCCAATGGGAAAAATTATTCTTAGAGGGAAATAATTTTTTTGATGACAAATTCTGGGAGAAGGAGAAGAAAATAATCTGCTTTATTCTGTGGAAGCGTGAAGTTTTATCTGAATGCTGTGTGGTTACATGAGCTCAGAACGTACAGAAGTTAATGTTTTTAAGGGCTGAGAGTCCGTGGTCATTGTGGTAATTTCTATAGAAAACCCTGAAAAGTAGCAAACTCTCTGTGCTGTATAAGTATGGGGGCATGACTTGTCAGATGGCATACCTGCAATCCCAATAAACTATAAATCATACATATCCAGCAGGCCTGGGCATTTGCATAAACAGGCGCCCAAGTCCTGCAGGTTGTGAGGTTCTCAGAGCACCAGAGGGGGTTCCTTTAATTCTATAGATTATGGCAATCAGGGTGGGGCTCTTCCTCTTCCTTTGGGGGCATGTTACTGTAGCGCAGGCTTGTCTGCGTTATAAAGGGAGCATACGGAAGTGAGTGTGAGGGGGTTTGTATACGCTTACTGGCCATCAGTCCTATGATCTAACTGTGGATTAGAATGGGGGGGAGGAGGCCTTGCCTAAAATCTCACTATGGCTTCCATGGTGATTATTAACAGAGGAATTAAAAGGCATTTAGTTTGCCGTCAAATCACCAAATGGATTAGACAGGGAAAAAGCAGGCTAAGCAGCTTGCTGCCCTGTGTAAGCCGGCCGTTTTTTGTCCAGTTAGGGCCAGCTATCCAAAGCTCTGAGAAACCGAAGCCACGACTCCACTAACCTGTCTCATGGTTGATGCAAGATGATGTTGATGCATGTGTGCCGTTCTAATACCACCCAAAATGGTGGGCTGCAGCTCAACTGATGGGATCGTCCTGATGGTTCATGGCGTGCGGATACTGGCGCACCCTTGTTGAACTCATCTGATATTGCTTACTCCTAATGATATCACAAAACTAATTTGTCTTTCTAGCTTATGAGATCAGAGCAGCCTGTAGAGCAAGATGAGAGGTATTAAAATACAACATCCACAGAAACACGTGCAAGTCTCGCTGATAAAGGGGAACGCCGGGTTATTTCTTAAACTTCTATATCGATTTTATATATTATTGTGAGTCTTAAAATGGACTGAAAATGTTTTGGAAACTTTTGAGTGCAATATTATATACAAAGTTTTCGATTTTCAGAGCTAAATTATACATCGGAAGAACCTTTAGTCATATCAGCGAATCTGATGCATTTTGAACCTTCCAGTATACAGTATATACCTCAAGGCTGGAGACTAACGATGTCCCGAGGACGATAGAAAATGAGTTTGGGACAAAACAAAATCATCCCTAGGACGCCTTCGGGACGGAAGAGGAAGACGAGGAATGAGGATTTCAAAAGACTCCTGATATCGTATTTCCTGGTACACAAGCAATACTGTGTCTAAACAAGCCTCAAACCCTCACTCTGCTGCCAGATATGTAGTAGATATGGATGGATCACTTTAAGGGTTGTTTCTCCCGACTCATTTTCCTATTGAACTCTATGAAAAAATAAGTCAGGAGAAGAAACCCTTAAAGTGATCCATTCATATCTACTGCATATCTGGCAGCAGAGTGATGGTTTGAGGTTCGTTTGATACCTCAGACCCTCGATGACTTACAGCCATTTAGCCACCCATGTATTCCATACTGTTCCAGCATAATTTACAGATTAATCTAGCCCCACCCCCCCCCACCCCCAATTTCCATAGAGATCCATTCAAATGCAGAGAGGTTATAGTACCGCTTGTAAGAGTACCATAAAATACGATAGTTATTTCATGTTGTTGGGTCACAGACATCAGGAAGTCATGGCATGCAAAGGATATGCAACCACATATTAAATATCAGGAAAAATAGAAAAAAGCCCTGTGCACAAACGTGGCTCCGTCAAAAAGGGGCTGGTGTCTGCAAAATGAAGAAACATGAAAAAAGAGAAAATCAGGATGAAAAGATATAATGCAAAGCTCCAATGTTCAGCCCACACGCTCAAACGAGAAATGTTTACGGACCCACCTTCAGAGGCAAAAAAAGTTTATTAAGTAAAATTTAGTTTGTTCAAATTTTACTTAATAAACTGTTTTGCATCTAAAGGTTTTTTGCCTCTGAAGGTCGGTCCTTAAACTTTTCTCGTTTGAGCGTGCGGGCTGAACATTGGAGCTTTGCATTATGTATTTTCATCCTGATTTTCTCTTCTTTCATGTTAAATATAAGAACTTTATTATAGTTTGTTAATTCGTCCAATTTGTTTTCGTCCTATGTATAAAAAGGGCTAAAATTGCTACACGGTTCACCCGATACGGATGTAAAAACCCTCAAATTAAAACTTCAGTAGGCAAGTTTGAAAATATACAAGGCAAAAAGACTTCCCCCTTTTTCCACTCCTCCCTCCTATCTCTCTCTTAAGCCCCTCCCCACCAAATTATGCTCCAGTGCACACGCAGAGACAGGCAGACAGGGAGGGGTTTATTCTACCGGGAGGATCTTTTGCTTGTAGATAGTTGGCCTGATTGGTTGGTTTTAGGAAGACCAGCTCAAGATTTTTTGACAGCCTAGTACAGAGCCCAGGACCCTCACAGAAACTGGATTTATTTTCTCAGAACACTTCATTTATTGATAGCTGCTGGAATGTAATGAGCAAATTTAGCAATTTCGCCATAATTATATAGAAAAAATCTTGCCTACTGCACCTTTAAAGCTGAAACTCTGCACTTTAACCTCAGTCACTGTTCCATTTCAAATCCAATGTTCTGGAGTACAGAGCCAAAACAACAAACATTGTGTCACTGCCCGGATACTTTCCGTCCCCACAGTGTCAATGAGATTTCGTTACCATTTACTGTACAGTTCACACTGAATTAAAACCACTATACCTTCAGCTGGAATGTAAAATTATTTGTTACTTCCTTTATTTTTATGTCAATTTTGCAACACTTACATGATATATTTTGTTTTGGAAGAGGGCGGGACAGGAAAGATGTTTTGGCTGTGTTGCAGAATGGACAGAGCAGAAGCGGGAAGAAAAAAAAAACATACACACTGCTTTCCAGAAATAGCATGTAGCGATGAGCGGGAGGTCGCCATGTCTGTGTGCTCCTGGTTAGCAGCGTGTTAGCAGAGGGAAATGGAAGTCAGTGCTGATGAAATGGATCCCAGAAAAAAGAGATATTTACGTCTCTGCTGGAACCATTTCAGAGCAGTTTGGGTTTCACCCGGCTAATAAGAGAGAATGCAAATAGCTCAGTGATTTACGAGCCCCAAGAACTCCACTACTGTGGCGGACCTTCTCTTGTGGGGCAGCTCCTCATGTTGGGAAAACAAAATCCAGCAGCGCTTCAACAGAGGCCCAGAGTAGAGAACATGGATCTGGGGGGAGAATGCGAGAGGGTCCACAGGGGGCATATACAGCTACGGCCTGGCTGCTGCCCACGTTGGACGTACAGGACACCAGCTATGTCACCAGTGCTTCCTGTAGGATTGGGTCTTCCCATTGAGGCGTGGCTGGCAAGAGGATTCATTCAGCAGGAACAATGAGGAACGGTTCCTGAATGCCAATTTCAGGAGTATACCCAAAGGAAAAAGGGGCTCGTGACAATCCAGCTGAATATCAACCATAACTGTTCAAAAGCAACGTGGCGCTGAAGCAGCCCAGTGGAGCTCCCACATTGGCCATTTCCACTTTCTGAAATACATCATTCTGCCAATCACGGCTTCGGAAAGCAAGGTCGGTCCAAAGCTGAACTCAACGCTGCGATCGGTAACACACCACAAATCTTGCCTGGCACATTCCCCGGGCTGTGCTTCAGAAGATTCTCCGCATTCTGGCGTGACCGCTGGACGTGCTTCTCAAAAATGTACAGCATAAACCATCTTGGAAGGGAACGCTAACACGAACACTGGCAGTCTGCTGCTGTGAACACTGGTCCGATCGTGCACTGCTGTTTACAGTGCTATAAATGTTACTTCACTGACGTCAATCGCTTGCATGAGAGGAATTTTGTTTTCTCTCTGTAACTGGGTAAACCTCTGTGCGTGGTGTGGAATTCATCTTGCCACGTTTTGAGAGGGTTGCTAGGATATGCCTAAGCCCAAACAGAAAATACCCTACTAAATTCAAATGCTTTAGAAATAACGCAGAACGCACCGGGTTATACTTTACACGTTATATTATCTGTTGATGATATGAGGAAAGGTCATCCTGATTAAAATACTTGTCACAACCGAAAATATTATATATTATATACCATTCTGGACAGCCACCTCTAAAACTAATTATATTAAATGTAAAAATAAATGTAATATCCTATGTCCAATTCAATCAAATGGCAATCCAATGCAAGGAATTCACATAAAATAATATTCTATGTATACAGTGCCTTATATACAAAATTATAAACACCCTTTAAACCACACTTAATTAACTAATGATATGAAAATGATATTATTGTATAGTAATAACATTTCTCAGAAAAAAGTAATCGATCTGGGCTTGTGGACTGCCCTCTTCAAATCTAACTGCAAATTTTCAATCCAATTCAAATCTGGAGACGGGGATGGCCATTGCAAAACAGTAATTTTGTGGTCAGTTAACCATTCCTTGGTTGAGGGGGGTTTGGGGATACCTGCAAAAAAAGTGAGATATCACAAAACAAAAATGTATTATGAACAGCATCTGTTAGTGACCGCGTTGACCTGGTGATGCATATTCCTCCACAGGGTTTTATGGCCCAGAAAACATCCCCTGTATTTCAACAACAGCCATGCATAACTGCTGGAGTCAGAGCAGAAATTATTATAATGATCGTACCACAGCACCACAAGTAGACAAAAGACCTTCACCAACAGGTCAAAAAATTGAGCTTGGATATTGGAAAATGTGATTATTAAACCGCAAATTTTATGCTTTAAGTATTCAACTGGGTTTTTCCCACAGCTGCTGCCATGTCTTAGCCTGCAGAATAATATGGACAGCATTTTGTTCAGCAGCAAAATAATTCCTTCGTGGTCTGAAACATGTACAAATAGGTTTAGACATAACATTAGCATAATTCATCATATAAAAAAATTATTTATCCAAATTATAGACGGCACAACACACAATCGTAAATTTGGCCTGTGTGACTGAAAAACTACTTTCCTGATGTACTCCTGTCAGATGCATAACGGCAAGACTTGATCAAATATAATGGCAATGCTGTGCATCAGTTAATGAAGTATCAAAGCGATGGCTGGAGTCTCATGCTAGAGTGGACTCCAGACATAACAAGGGTGGGAGTCCAACAACAATATAAAGGTCTTTGCTCAGTAACTAAAGGTAGATAAACAAATGTAAATTAATGGATGCAAAACTTGGCAACGTGTCCGCAGTTTCAGTTCATTGCGTTGATTACCACGGACTCCGAGGTGAACTAATACATTAGATTAAAAAAACATTAGATATGTTAGAAATAATGACTTGAAGGTTCCCAATGTCACCATAAAATGGGCCCTGTTCAAAGCATCGAGCAGACGATCATAAGGTAGGGTGTGTTAACCTTTATATATACCTACCACCAATTTGTCAACAAGTGTGTGCAGGTTCATTAGAGATGAAAACCTCTTTCTGCATTGAGGCTAGTGACTAATTCCTAACTCATGACAGCAAATCCAAACAGAAGCACACATTATAAAAATCCAAAGCCCCCATTCAGCAGCCATGATACCTCAATTCAACTTTACTTCTGGGCGATAAAAATAACAGCTCAAGCCATCTCACAGGCTAAAATAAGCCCCCTGTTGTGGAATCCTCCCCGCTTCAACATCGTGTGCTGCTGTCGGGTTGAGCGTCACTAACTGCGCTGAGATACGCAATCCCTCCCCACTCACAGGGCCAGTAGGGAAAACAGAACGGACCCTCGTGCTCTCACGTTTCACTGAGGCCCAGCTCACACTACAATTAAATACGGTTGTCGCTCCTCATTTTAGTGCTTAATCCAGTCAAATTCACACCTAAGGTTAAGAACAAGAGCGACAACTACTAGTAACGAGTCCTGTTCGGAACAGGTAACTACCGAAGTGGACTCTTGTTCCTATGCAAATGAGCTTGGTTGTGCGAGTGTGGACGGGAACGGGAGTTGAAAACCGGTGATTAACTGTGCAACGCTCCCTGACGTCCATAGAGCGCGCTAAGGGCGATGTTGAGTACGGTTAAAACGAGCATTAGTCAACGCTGCTTCATTCACTACCAGATCAGATGTGGAAACACGTGTCTTCTCAGAGATTAACAGAAACTGAATGGCGTCCATGTTTGTTGACATTGGAGATCACGTTTACACCTGCGCGATAATTGAAATGAGATTTATGTTCAGCGTTGCAAATATAGAAGCGAGCCCTGTTACTCGTTCATACTTGTAAGCGTTCCAGGTCTTCTAAATATGCGTGTGTGAACAGACACAGAACATGAGTGACTCCAACTAATAACTCGAGCCCCAAAATGCAAGTGTGAACGGGGCCGGAAAGACCCCATTTCGGCACACCCAGAGCGGAGGTATTACAATGGGTAGGAGAGCATTTCGTCTGTGTTTGATATGCGGCAGGCTGTTATCTGAATGCCTGTTTTAGATAATGCAGGTGTCAAATGCGCAACGTGGACTAATTCATGTGTTTGTTCACAGTAAAAGCGCTGTCCTATGCATCAAAGGCACACTAGGATTTTTGTGAGAAAAGTAGGGCCCAGAGACAGAGGAGCTGGGTGGCCTGCTCGTCCTGCAACGCCCTGATGCCCCGTCCAGCAAGACAACCAGCACAAAAATGACAAATCGATACAGGAGAAGAGGCAGGGCCCAGGACGTTGAGGTGAACTGGAGATTATCCATTCGGTCTGCTGTCGAGGACCTCTAAAGGCAAACAGAGTTTTGGGGATGGTGGAGATGGGGGTGTGGCTCGTGGCCTGGTTCTTGCGGCTTTCTGTGGGTGGAGGTGGATGCACCAGAGCATAAGTCACCATCTGGGGCACCTGCTTGGAGGCACTCCCACTTTCACCTCACAAAGCACTGACTGTATGCAACATTCATGACATGACTACATTCCGCCCGTCTCATTTACATATGCAAGACATGACTACATTCCGCCCGTCTCATTTACATATGCAAGAGAATGCAGAAGCTCCTGTTGGGTTTGCTTCATTAAAAAGACATCCTGCACAGGGCTATCTCAGGAGAGGCACCGAGATTGTGTGAGTAGCCCTTTAAAATCAGAGACACCGCTCGCCCCTCCCGCTGACCCACACACGGACACCGGACACTGCACCTATATATTTCAGGGGCTGTTTTTGTGAAATAATACTCCAGTTTTCTAAATATACCTCAGCCAGCCTTAGCAGCACTAGGCTAATAATGTGTTGGAGGAAGAGTTGAGAAGACACCACACAAGGTATTCTTAGACAGAGCGTGTCATGCTAAAGGCACATCAGTGACACTGCCACATTTTAGCGTCCATCCATTTCCATAGCTAGAGGGTTTCCATGCGCTGATAGTTTCCATGCGCTGATATTCTTGAAACATACTACTCTAGTTTTTCGCAGTCTTCCAAGTAAGGGGATGCCAAAGAATGTTTGAGGGAGTCCTGCACTTACCAGTAGGGGCCACTTCTGAACGGGAGCCATAATGTTAAAGGTGTTCTCACTGCAGCAGGCCAATGTGGTATTCTAAGACTAGCAGAGCTAGAATCTTTAGCGACTCTTAGAAATAAGAGTGCTATCCATCTGCATAAGTCTGAATAGAATTTAATTTTAGCTAAGCTTTGGCTTCTGGAAGCTCTTTAAAACCATGGTTTTGAATGGACACATAAAAAAGGCATAAATGCGCGTTAACAACGTGCGCAGGTCACATCCACTTACAGGCACGTAACAATGTGCGCAGGTCGCATCCACTTACAGGCACGTAACAATGTGCGCAGGTCACATCCACTTACAGGCACGTAACAACGTGCGCAGGTCGCATCCACTTACAGGCACGTAACAATGTGCGCAGGTCACATCCACTTACAGGCACGTAACAACGTGCGCAGGTCGCATCCACTTACAGGCACGTAACAACGTGCGCAGGTCGCATCCACTTACAGGCACGTAACAATGTGCGCAGGTCGCATCCACTTACAGGCACGTAACAACGTGCGCAGGTCCCATCCACTTACAGGCACGTAACAACGTGCGCAGGTCACATCCACTTACAGGCACGTAACAACGTGCGCAGGTCGCATCCACTTACAGGCACGTAACAACGTGCGCAGGTCGCATCCACTTACAGGCACGTAACAATGTGCGCAGGTCGCATCCACTTACAGGCACGTAACAACGTGCGCAGGTCCCATCCACTTACAGGCACGTAACAACGTGCGCAGGTCACATCCACTTACAGGCACGTAACAACGTGCGCAGGTCGCATCCACTTACAGGCACGTAACAACGTGCGCAGGTCGCATCCACTTACAGGCACGTAACAATGTGCGCAGGTCACATCCACTTACAGGCACGTAACAATGTGCGCAGGTCGCATCCACTTACAGGCACGTAACAATGTGCGCAGGTCGCATCCACTTACAGGCACGTAACAACGTGCGCAGGTCTCATCCACTTACAGGCACGTAACAATGTGCGCAGGTCACATCCACTTACAGGCACGTAACAACGTGCGCAGGTCGCATCCACTTACAGGCACGTAACAATGTGCGCAGGTCACATCCACTTACAGGCACGTAACAATGTGCGCAGGTCACATCCACTTACAGGCACGTAACAACGTGCGCAGGTCACATCCACTTACAGGCACGTAACAATGTGCGCAGGTCACATCCACTTACAGGCACGTAACAACGTGCGCAGGTCACATCCACTTACAGGCACGTAACAATGTGCGCAGGTCGCATCCACTTACAGGCACGTAACAAACCGAGCCAACGGCATACAAACAAAATGATGGTCATGTGGTGGGTGTTCAATTCACACTGCAGGCAGCTTTGTGGGAATAACACACTGCACGGGGTTCACATTGATCCTTACAACAACAAAAAATAGTGGGAAGTGCACTCAAATTATCCTTTCATTATTGAGGTTCTGCCTTTAGCTTCTTGCTTTGAAATCCATTCGCCACATGCAAATAATGGCAACTGATAATGCCTGCCCACTAATTCATCTCCACTGTAAACCATACGGAAGACGTTATAGCCCACATAAGCTTCTAGGCTAAAACTATTGAATTGCAGGACGCAGTCCCATCAGGAAGGCAGTCTGGGAATGGCACACATTTGCCTCCTAGGAGCTGTCCAGGCAAGTGGAGATATAACATTTTCAAACTAAAAATACCAACCAGCTAACCCACCACATCCCTCAGTGGGGACAGAAGGCACATTTGGACACAGAGGGCAGGTGGGGGCAGGTTTGGGAATGATGTAGTCTCCTGCACTGTCCCATCACCGCAGATGAGGACCGTGCAGAAGTCTGTAAGCAGAAGCGGAATGCCAGCCTAGCTTTCACAGGGCGGGTTTTGCATTTTTATATTTAAAAAATATATATTTTTAGCAGGCTCCAAAAAAAGGAAACTGCCTCGTCAGAACAAACCCTTGAATGGTCCTTTATCTCCAGAAGCTTCCGCCGCTTGGAGACTCTCAGTTCCCTCAGAGCCTATATACACCTGCTGTGGACACAGCCGCTCGCCTGGCTAACTCGCGCTGTGCTGCTCTGGGTTTGGGGCTGTGGACACAGCCGCTCGCCTGGCTAACTCGCGCTGTGCTGCTCTGGGTTTGGGGCTGTGGACACAGCCGCTCGTCTGGCTAACTCGCGCTGTGCTGCTCTGGGTTTGGGGCTGTGGACACAGCCGCTCGCCTGGCTAACTCGCGCTGTGCTGCTCTGGGTTTGGGGCTGTGGACACAGCCGCTCGCCTGGCTAACTCGCGCTGTGCTGCTCTGGGTTTGGGGCTGTGGACACAGCCGCTCGCCTGGCTAACTCGCGCTGTGCTGCTCTGGGTTTGGGGCTGTGGACACAGCCGCTCGCCTGGCTAACTCGCGCTGTGCTGCTCTGGGTTTGGGGCTGTGGACACAGCCGCTCGCCTGGCTAACTCGCGCTGTGCTGCTCTGGGTTTGGGGCTGTGGACACAGCCGCTCGCCTGGCTAACTCGCGCTGTGCTGCTCTGGGTTTGGGGCTGTAGCCGCCGCTCGCCTGGCTAACTCGCGCTGTGCTGCTCTGGGTTTGGGGCTGTGGACACAGCCGCTCGCCTGGCTAACTCGCGCTGTGCTGCTCTGGGTTTGGGGCTGTGGACACAGCCGCTCGCCTGGCTAACTCGCGCTGTGCTGCTCTGGGTTTGGGGCTGTGGACACAGCCGCTCGCCTGGCTAACTCGCGCTGTGCTGCTCTGGGTTTGGGGCTGTGGACACAGCCGCTCGTCTGGCTAACTCGCGCTGTGCTGCTCTGGGTTTGGGGCTGTGGACACAGCCGCTCGTCTGGCTAACTCGCGCTGTGCTGCTCTGGGTTTGGGGCTGTGGACACAGCCGCTCGCCTGGCTAACTCGCGCTGTGCTGCTCTGGGTTTGGGGCTGTAGCCGCTGTTATTTCTGCGATCCGCGTGGCTATTTCTGATCGCCCACATTCTGCATCGCTGAGAAGCAGTGAGAGATCTACGCTGTTGTGACACAGAAAGGGGGATTCCCAAAGTTAGAAGCTTTTTGAAGTTTGGAACCGAAGGGGAAATTACAGTGTGGGACGTCTCGGAGTTGCGTTTACGGTGCCACCCTGAGCGCGGAGCAGCTGGCCTAGATTAAAGAGCAAAGCCTGTTTCTTGTGCATATTTGCACGCCAAATACTCAAGATAATTAAAGGGCAGAGACAGGGCGATGGACACTACTTTGCAGCTGGTGAAGTGCTCCAGTCCAAAGAACTGTCCCAACATGGACCCAACATCCCATTTACAGCATGAGAACATGCATTTTTCAGGCAGTAAAAGTAATGAGAGATCAAAACGTGTTCCTTTTGCCAGCCTCAATGGAAACATCATCTCTCCAATGGGTACTTAAGTGCAAGCAATGCAAAAAGAATAAGACCTAAGACGTAGGCTAAGTGCTTAGCCAGTGTCATTTAACAGAGCGTAAGTTCTATTGAATTGGTGCAAAGCATAGACAATACTTGGGTCACTCATTTACTGTAGGTACTTCAACCCGTTTCTGCACATCAGATATTTTCTCCTTTATTTCCTGTGGTGGCAATGATCTGACTAGTTCCAGTGGGGATTCTCCATAATGATCTATCACCGTTTACTGGCTTCTGTGTAAGAAGTATCAGTCAATGTGGCTTTCAACACATAAAACAACGATGGAATTATAAAAGAAAGTTTGAAGGCAAACTTCAAATAAGCTTGAAAAAGCAAAGCATAGAGAACACTGTTTTGGGAATAGAAATGAGACATTAGACAATGGACATTGTTAGCAATAGTACGTACAAGTGTTCCGTTATACGTTAAGCTGAAACGAACATGAACAGAACCTATAACCAGGACAAGGGCATTGTATTCAATTGAGCTGATATTAACTGAACCAAATGCAACTAAACTGACGATAAAACCAACAATAGCCTGAACGTATGCCTGAACAGCCGTGAGAAGCCCTGCTCACACAGCAGAAAAATAACCAAGTGAAATTCTTGTGCAATTATAACGCATCATTCTACTGTGAATAGCTGCTACTAAATATAAAATAAATATACAATCCTACCTTTGGCTTTCTGCATAAAAACACATACGCATCTTTCCCTTTCAAAAAGTCACTTTCAAAATTCAATGGTCATTTATTGTCTTGGACAATCCGTTTGGGAAATACCCACTACTTTATAATAACTCTGAAACTATCTGAACCCCGCATGCTGATCAAACTAAATTTTTCACACTTGTGGGACAAAGAGTCTATGATCCAGAAAATGTAGTTTTACCTGCTTCACATATGTAGTCCTCAGTATTTCATTGCATATGTTTTGCATTTGTGGCACTTTACTTTGACATAAATTATGAAAATAAACAAATCTAAGTTAGTTGTACCATTTACAATACTGTCTCGTTCCATTGTCCAAGTCTCTGTGATGCCCACACCTGAAAGTATAAAGTCATAAATAGAACATCCTCTAAATAGGTGAGAATTGACCAAATTTGGCATCTGCGTGAAGGGGTTAAACAGAAAGCACAAGCAACTTAATTCCCAACTAAGTGAAGATACTGAGAGTTTGCTGAGCCTAGCTTTCACTGCTGAGGAGGAGGCAGGAGGAGGAGGAGGTACATATAGACATTTGGGTGGAATAAGAAGAAATAATAGGAAGAACAGCAAGTTGGCTTTTTCAAGCAAACTTAATTACACTATTTGGCTGCATCTGTGAGACAGCATACAGTTAAACACTAACACTAGGCATGGACAAAAATGAACTCGCTCCCAAAAATGGAACTTAATGTACCATCACCCCAATGAACACAGCAAATGAATGACAGTGTCCCGGTAACGGAAGAGGGTGGCAGTAAGAAGCGGCTGACGACCTCGTCCCAAAATGGGCCCGTTTCCTTTGACGTCAACACGTATCATTTGGTTAAACCGTGTCTAATCAATGTCGTGATTGGTGTTGAATGCACGCAATAGGACGGTCTCATGGATGCACAGGATTGGCGACAGCAGCTGGGTAAACTCATACTGCTGACAGTGTTCATATGGCAGGCAGCTGTGCATTACGTTAAGCCCAAAGAAAAGGACCCTTGATTTAAGGCCATTTCATGTGAAAAGGTCCCATGATTCAAGCTATGAATGGTTTTATAATATAAAGCCACCACATCTGGCATTGCCACATTGTTCTCAAGTGTCAATCATCTTCGTTCCTCTAATTAAAACGTAACATAATGGTGACTTTCTCCTCTGATATCAGTCAGCTGGAATCAATGGCCACAGTATTGTTCCTGTGCTAGACACGCCAATGAAATAAATAAATAAAAATGTTTTCCCTGGTATTAAACTACCCTTGGCCACACTGTAAACACTTCCATCTGTTCTGGACCCTGAATAATTCATGCCTGGTCCTCTTAGTGAGGTCTGCTGGTCTCCTATAATAAGTGTCTATGTCCCCTAAAAAATTATATATTTTTAAAACTTGCATGTTGTGACACAGTCTTGGGTCCGTGGTTTAAAAACAACTATACAATGCAAATCTATCGTGTTTTTTTAAACCCATTTTCATTTGACTAATTCATGGCAGCGTGTAGCTTATTGTATGTAGGATAAATTTCAGCACATTTTCTATTTTTACTGCCACTGTCAGTTCAAAGCCAAACATCCAGGTCCTGACAAAAAGAAACTTTCAAAAATGGACAAAAGGAAGCAGAACTTGGTACCAAACTGAAAAATTAGAACAAATAAGGTGTACGTAAATAAGGTATAAGGCACACGCTGTCATACAGGGTATGACATTAACTTTTTCACCCACTGGCCAGAGTAGCTTGTGGATTGTCTAAAAATCACCAGCCAGCTTCAACATGACCTTTTACAATATAACACAACCTGGTTGGTTACCTGCTGAAGTAGCTGCTCGAGTAGAATCTTACCATCCACAATCAAAACTTTAAGCAAGTTCTGAAACATAAAGTTTGCCCAATTTCCTTTTTCTGATTTCTACTTTGCTGTCAGGGTACCCTTTGCCACGCTCTGTGATGTGAATCAGCCAAATCGACCACTTTAGCTGCAAAGCCGATTGTTACATCTTCACTGCCTGCAATTCTTCTGAACAAACTACAAACCCCAATTCCTAAAAAGTTGGGACAGTATGTAAAATGCAGAAAGCAGAAAGTGATTTGTAAATTCTCTTTTACATCTATTTAATTGAAAACAACACAAAAAATATATATTTTACTTTATTGATTTTTGTAAATATATGCTAATTCCGAATTTGATGCCTGCAACACGTTCCCAAAACAGACTGGGAAGTTCAAAAAACACCCGTTTGGAACATTCCACAGGTAAACAGGTGATGCTATCATGACTGGGTATAAAAGAATATCAAAATTCTCTTGATATCTTATTCTCAGGCACTCGTACAAGCGATACTATAACGTTTCTACATTGATGACTTGCAGCCATTTAGCCAAGCATGGGTTCCATACTATTCCAAGCATGGGTTCCGTGTAATTTACAGCTTAATCTAGTCCCACCCACAATTCCCATAGAGATCCATTCAAATGCAGAGGTTATAGTATCGCTTGTAAGAATACCTGAAAATAAGATTCTTTTGATATCATTTTATACCCAGTCATGATAACATCACCTGTTTACCTGTGGAATGTACCAAACAGGTGTTTTTTGAACTTCCCAGTCATTTTTGCCCCCGTCCCAACTTTTTTGGAACGTGTTGCAGGCATCAAATTCAGAATTCGGGATTAATGATAGAGATGACAGAAGTAAGCGCAGCGACCGCCAGTGACTACGTTCATTGTTGTCATTTGCATATGTGACATAATGAACAAAGGAAAAGCAATGGTCTGCTTCAGTTAACACTAGAAAAAGTGCTGCCAGCTAAGCAATTACAAAACTGCGTGTGTGTGTGTGTGTGTGTGTGTGTGTGTGTGTGTGCGTGTGTGTGTGTGTATAACTGTGCTTCCTTTTGCCTGATAAGGCCTTATATTCTATCCCTTACCTAAGGCCCTGTTTTTATAGACTCATTATTTACTCTGAAAAAATGCCTGTCAACTCTAATGCTTCCACGTAGAACATAGGAGGCTTCCAGGGACACCGGCTTTAGTAAAGACGATGTTTTTCAAATCCAAAGGTACTATGGTGGCAACTCTTGGGCGCATTATGAGCCCTCCAATGCTCCCATCAAATCATCTTTCTTACTTTGATCTCTGAAGAAGTGTAGGTTTAGCAAACAACCCAACACAAACACCGTCAGGTTCCACTGAATTCCCAATCAACCACATTGCTCAGCTCACCTGGTAGAACTGCACCAACGAATGTGTGCCAACCTGTAGTAACATAGCACAACAAGTAAAAGAGGTGATTATGCCTATCTGCAAGGTAACTACATCCAAACTACTTCTGGACTTGAGCATAATTCAAAGAATTTAATACGTTTCTGCTTTGTGTTTTGTACGGCCTTTAAGCACAACTGAACTTTGGTAGAACTTTGGGTTGTGTAGTTACCTGGCCGTGATATGAGTCCAAATGGTGGCGAAATATGTTCTTTAGTTGCTCTGTGCTCCCCTGGGGTGATAATCCAGAATAGGGTATTTGTCGCTCTCCATTCACTTCTATGGGGAAGCTAAAACGGTCTCAAAATGACACTTCTAGCATGTATACGACCGCAAAAGAAGCAGATTCTGTCAATACAAAAAATAACAAGTCCACTTACATATTTTTTTTCGTGTAATTCAAATTATTTATAAAGTACTATTTTCTTCAATGTTGTTAGCAAGCGACCCGAAAAGACTAGCAAAATGTCGGCAGGTCAGACCATAGATAGGCTATATAGCCTACTAGTACTAGGTTTGCTTCTATGGAAATTTGGACCAATGAGTGGTTTCTGACAAGAACATAGCCTACCTACCAGATCTACGTTCCAAATAAAATACGAGAAAGCCAGGAAAGGACCATTTAATAAAAAAAATTAAATACGTATGAGAAATGCTTATTGCTTGTATTGACATCCGCTTAGATCGTATATGTACTAGAAGTGTCATTTTGAGATCGTTTTAGCTTCCCCATAGAAGTGAATGGAGAGCGACAAATACCCTATTCTGGATCAGCACCCCAGGGGAAGCACAGAGCAACTAACAAACATATTTCGCCACCATTTGGACTCATATCATGGCCAGGTAACTACACAACCCAAAGTTCTACCAAACTTCAGTTGTGCTTTAAGAACACCACACATGTAACCATCTATAAGCACACAGAGGGAAGACGGCAGGAAATACATTTCATTTCAGGGCAATCATTATCAACAGTATCTTGGTCAGTCTCACAATACTATGAAGATATGCAATGTTGCACTTATAAGCCGCAAAAGAACTCAGAGGACGAGCCTACTTTGGCAAACACAAAGCGAGAAAGTACATCGACACATAACTTCAGCCTGTGCATGAAGCAAACTCCTCCATCCTTGTCTACCATTTCAAGCATTGCTCCCTCTCCCACTCCCTTGTCTCCTTCTCCATCTCCTCCTCTTTTCCCTGACTCACCGCTGCTGGGGACAGCATGTATCCGGCTCCTGGAGAGCAGCTCCAGCGGCTGCTCCAGCGGCTGCTCCCGGCTGGACACCGCGTGCGAAGAGAAACACGATTCCGTCTCGTAAATAGTCTGCAACATCGCGCACAGCCCCGGCACAGTGGGCCTCAAAAGCATGCCACTCTGATTGCCATCCCAGGACTTAGTGGAGAAAATGTGGGACGGGACAAAAAAAAAATTTTAGAAAGCAAATTACCACAAAAAAAATGTGAATAAAATAAATTTATATAAACAAACGCCAAAAAAAGGAATGGTAGGAGACGATCCTTAAAAACAAATGAAATGTCCGGACCACCAGCTGGCATTTGTTTACATCCAAAGAAGAGTGGATAGTTGAAAAAGTAAACGGGGCCTGTTAAGTTCCCAAGACAAGAGGAAATTCACTGGACTAAAAAGCGGCCTGACATTGTTGAACGTCATTAATCTTTAATGCTGGGAGACCGCATCTGGTCCTCAAAGTCTCCTGGGATGGTTGTTGGGAAAGCGAAGGGTTGGGGGTGAGGGTTGAGGCAGAAAGGCCTGGTGAAGATGTTGAAAATCAGGGATTCTCCAAAGTGTAAGATCCAGATATAAATTCCATACTCCTGTTCTTTTCAAAACACCTTCGATTGAAAATTTAATCCAAAGACAGAACAACAAGCTCAAAGAAAAACTAGCAAAACACACACAGAGAGGGGGTCCCATCCAGAGAATCCAAAGGCACACACTTGCTGCTCCGTCACCTTCTGTTCTCCAGGTCTGTCATGACCTTAATGAGGGAATGCTGGATAAAAAAATATATAAAACAAGGAGTTGTCTGTCCGGAACACAGTAAAAACTTTAAGCAGAAACAGAAGTCAGAGATTAGAGGCTGCAGCCAGACAGCAGCAGCGAGCCACTGTGTCAGGGAGCAGCCAAGTATCGAGAACGAGACCAGCCAGACAAGAGGCAGTGCGAGTGAAAGTGGATCCGCTGACTCAGGAGCAAGGCTGGCCGGCAGTTTCACCCCCCCTCTCTCTTCCTCCCTCTTCTCTCTCTCTCTCTCTCTCTCTCTCTCTCTCTCTCTCCCCAACACACACCGTTCCAGTCACAACCCCATGAAAAAGGAAGCCACTCTCCGCAATAGCCCGGGCAACCTCTTCCAAAAGGGAACAAGAAAAAATGAATAAATAAAGTACTGATGGCAGACGGTCAAAGTGCCAAGTCTTTCTTGAGGTGTTTTTGTTGTTGTTTTGTTTCCTTTGGTACCCCCCGCTGGTTTGTGAAGAGCAGGTGGATAAGAGAGAGTTGGGGAGTTTACAAACAGATTGGGCTGCTTGGCGAGCCAGGAAGCTGGAAATAGATTTGGAATGGCAGAGGACAGGGGAGGGGCTTGGCTAAAAATAGAACGGAGCACCAAGCACTGAGGAAGGCAGGCTCTGTCTCGCAAACGGTGCTAGCCAATCAGGCGCTTCCTCACAGCCAGAGGGAACAGCAAGACCTATCTGCATTGGTGCAGGCGCTGGAGCCAGGCAAACAAACACACATACATCAGAGGTACAAACATTGGACAAAGACAGACAGCCACACGTATATCCCAGCAGTACACACATTAGACAAACACACAGACACACATCGCAGCAGTACATATATCAGACACACGTCACAGTGGCACATATATTTGACAAATACAGACACGCATCACAGGGGTAGATACATCACATTCAGTTATAGACATTTACACATAATTTAGTTACATCCACTTACAAAGAGAAAGGCGGTGCCCAGTTTCTACATAACGAAAATGTACTCGCATGATAGAGCATTACATATTTATGGCTCAAAAGTGTGACTGTTTTGGTCACATATGCAACCTAAATGAAATTTCAATTAGTTGTTTTTAAATCATGTGACGAGCAACCTATCGCAATCAGACAAACTAGCAAGTTTATTTCCCCTGTAACCATTCTAATCAACCATTAGCTGCACTTACCTCTCTGCTGGTTTCAATTATTTTTATTAATATTTATTTATTTATTTATGCTAATATCGGTCGCAGCGGTCCTTTCACTGACAGCTGGTGTGCGAGATAAGTTTCCCTAAACCTAACTAACGTTATTTAACTGAACCAGTTTTTTTTTTCCCCTCAAAGATAATGAAATAAAATGTCTGAAACTAAGTGAACATCGATATGAGTGATTCAACCATAGACTGTATAAAAATAGGATTCAACCCCTCGACCAGTGAAGTTGATCGAGATGTCCAACCATCAGCAAAGAAAGAGAAGCTTTACACCTTTCGCAAAGAAAGAGAAGCTTTACACCTTTCGCAAAGAGCGGCTAAAGTAATTCTCCTGGTTAAGGTATGAGGCAAAATGCACTGAACTGAAAATAATGTGGTGTACAGATCACGGAGGAAACTCGGTTTGCAACACAGCAGATAGCTAAATGTATGAACATTAACCGCTGAACCACCGCATTAGGTATATATTAAAATAGCTAATCAGTTATTTATGGCCATATTTGCAGCACAACAGTGCTCTTATAGTAGCCGGCTATAACATCTGCAGACCGCAATTGACTTCTGACAGATGCATGTTCACTTCAGACTGTAAATGGATAAATCTGTAGGTTATATTAGCCTATTTATTTATTTCACATGTAATGATACATTTTTCCTTATTTTTGCTTTAATTTATTTGCTTAAGCATTTATTGCTGTAGGCTATTCATTAGTCATTTGCTATAGCCTAGTAAAATGCTACATACTAAAACGTCTGTACACAGACCACCCTTCTTTATCTGCGTGCCAGTGTTGCTGTCTGTTAATAATTGTTCAAAGAACACATCAGGGCAACAGCACGGTCCTGCAGGTTCCTCCTGTACAACATCAGGAGGATTCGGCCGTACCTGACCACCTACTCTGCTCAGCTCCTTGTCCAGACCATGGTCACCTCACGCCTGGACTACTGTAACTCCCTTCTTGTAAGCCTACCAGCCTGCGCCATTCTGCCCCTTCAACTGGTCCAGAACGCGGCTGCTCGGCTTGTGTTCAACATCCCGAAGTTCTCACACGTCACCCCCCTGCTGAGGTCACTCCTCTGGCTGCCAGTCATGGCCAGGATCAGGTTCAAAGTTCTGACCCTGGTCTACACTGCAGCCAAAAGGTCAGGCCCCTCCTACCTACAGGACTTGATCCAGCACTACGCTCCTGCTCGACCACTTCGCTCTGCTGCTGCAGGGCGACTTGCACTTCCTTCCCTCCTGTTAATAAACTTTCTTTTATCCCACTCAAATGGTCCACTAAAATACGTTTCTGAAAACATTTGAGGTGAGAAATAGTCTATGCAGTTGCTAAATCTTGATTCATATTTGATCTAAAACGCCTACTTTGACCGTTTGATCAGAGTTTCGTGAGCAACGGCGGACGTAATAATTTGCCCAAAGTAGGTTTGGAATCTATCCTATTTCAAATTCAGAACCGCCGAACGTACCACACAGTCGCCGCGCCACATCCATCATGCACCACGCGATCACATGATGTGAGACCGCCGAGCAACCAAGAGCAGAGCTGACTGGAGGGCACAAGCACAGAGACATTCATGCGAAACCATTCGTCGGTTTAAACACTGCCGCTTTATTAAGAGTAACTTTTTTTAATTTAAATTTTACGTTAGCCTATGGTGTTAAATGACTGGCTATGCGTAAAGAATGAAGAATGAAATTCTTCTATTTCAAAGTTACTTTAGCATTTCTCTGGTAATGTTGCTGAAGTCTTTTTGCTCGGGGTTTGCTCGTCTAAATCGGTAGATTGGCAGATGGACACGAGACCCAGAGAGAACCCGTACTGAACAGAGTCCATTAAAGAGCGGCCCAAGCGAGACTGGAGCGCACTCACACTGCCTTTCTTTTGTCCCTTTAAAAAGCAGCCCCAGTCCCCCTTGCTACTTTTAAAACCTCGGGGGGGGGGGTGCAGGTGCCCTGCTGTGACGGAACCAGAGTGCTGTTTTTCATTCTCTTTTATTTTCGTCTCCACCCCCCCCCTCCTCCCTTCAGCGCTGCTTATTTATAGGTGGATGTACTTCTCTTGCAGTGTGACGTGGGGCGGGTTTATATTTAGGACTGCAAAGGGGGGGGGGGTGAGAGTTTTGCATGGATGAACTCGTCTAGTTAATGTCAAGGACTTCAACCCAGCAGGAAAAAAATAAAAAGAATTAAATGGAAGGAAAGAACTGGGTGACAATTCTGACAGAAGCACCTCTGCAGAGCCCCGCCCAGTACGTGCACGCCCCGCCCCAGTACGTGCACGCCCACCCCCCCTGGGGTCTGCGGCGCAGCACAAGCTAAAAGCGGAAGCTGTACACAGAGCGCGCCTGGGGTTGAGCGCGGGGGAGACGCGCGTAAAAACCGCCGCTCTCCACGTCTACCGCCCGTTCCCCGGTGTGGGTCAGCCACATGGCGGCTCGGGATGTGCCTCAACACACGGGCCCGGGGGAATGCTTAACCAGCGGTGGTCACGGCAACCGCAGGGCCGTGACCGGCAGTTGGAACTGGAGAGGATTGCTACCGTGCTGTATTCAAGTGCTTAGTGTGATTGGTTCCAGTGAAACGTTGGCTGTTGAAGCAAAGTGACATTCTTCCGGTCAGGGTAAGACCGAAAAGGCAAGGGTGCTGTCCCAGGTTAGTCGCGCAGCACCAACAGTGACCCCTTACAGCTCTACAGTGGAATGAAGAGAGGCTGTAGAGAAACTCGGGATGGGGAAACCTTCTAATAGTACTTCCTAGATCAATAGCCTGGACTAGGAGCTCAGGACGTCAAAAAGGCGGTTCTTTGATTAGTACCTCTCCCTGGAGCATCCTGCAGTCAACAGGGCTGTGGCTTGTCCTCAGAAGTTGGAAAGGCTCAACATTCGACAGGGAGTAACACCCCTGTGTTGTGTTCATATTAGCAAAACCCTCAAGCTTCAAATATTCCACAAATACACTTGCATGCATACATCACTCATCACCACTTTGCCTTCAGACATCTGACATTATATGAAGAGGTCATCAAATAAAATTAACTTAATGCTTTATGTCAAAAATGCAGTCATTACTTTCCCTACCTTACACAACTAACAAGTTTTTCTGAAATAAAACGCCTTGGTCCCTTTTTCCCTCGGTCACGTCAAAATTATTTTCCTCACTCAATTAGTCCAACAACAAGCTACTAAATTGGCCCCTCTTTTTTTAGATTGGTTACCTGACACTTTACTCAATGTCCTTGAATCCAATTGGCTGTACAACTCTCTGAGGTAATGGGAGGCGAATACCGAAACTCATCGGCAAGGGTCCAAGTCAGATTGACGAAATGCAAAACATACATTTTTGAATGTTTCACATTATAATCACTGACCAACCGACAACCGAGTCCTCCATGGACGAAGCCGCTCCTGTATGACAGCAGGACTGATATCAAACCAGAGTCACCCGCTGAACCGTGAGAGGTCCTCGCTGAAAGTAGGAGAGCGGCTACCTCCCAAATCCCACAGGGCAGAAACAAAAACACTCGCTGCCCTGTGGAGGAGATAAAAGAGGAAGGGAGAGCATGTCCCCTAAATATGCTTTCAGCCATTTTCTTTTTCCTCAGCCTGCCTGCAGCATCTAAAAAAACCTCAGTCAAAACATAAAAGGCCTTACTGGGCCTTACTGGGCCTTGCTGGGCTTGAACCCCAATCCTCTGTGTGAGAGACAGCAACTCGAGAACAGCTGGCGCACATAAAACCATAAATTTTAAAAAGCTGACGCTTTGGGGCCGTTGGAAACATTACTACATGAGTTGTGAGCAAATCAGTTTGACATGGTCATAACCCCTTGATTGTTTATCCAATTTGAACCAAACTTCAGAATCAATTCAATTCAAGAAACTTTATTGTCTATCACATGACATGACAGAAAATAATCTTTAGTCAGGGCTCTGGACAATAAAGGTTTTTTATATAAAAAGCATGCATTTCTGAATTCGCTTCCATTGTTTTTCCAACTCAGCCACTAAATACAATAAACTCCATTCAACTTTCAAAATTCCCAGCAGGTAAAATTAAAAGACAAATGTATACTGAATGCATTGAGTTTAGAATATGATGGCGACTTCATTTTCTGCTCATTTTATTTGGATAAACAATAGCTGGTGGGGCACATGGGTAATGTAAGATGGCATCTTTGTAGCTTTGCTGTAAGATCATTTTTCAGCCGTTTTCTTTGGATAGTGTACCTTGACACTAGAGACTGATGGGTGATACATAAAATAAATTGGAGGATAAACTAAATTTTAATTAGAAATGAAATAGGAAATAAAAAAATAAAAATAAGAGAGATATTGCACTATAATACACTGTTTATTTTTTCATAGAAAAATTGATTATTGCTTCAAATAAAAAAATAAAAAAAGGCTTTCGTCTCACACCATGGTCTCTGGTTTGGCCATTCTGCTGTTGTCCAGTATAACCACTGCCGCCCATCACAACCTGCAGCATTCTGCTATACCTGGTCTAATGACACAAAGGTTACCCCACTCGAGTCAATGGACAACATCACAAAACTTCCCATAGACATCCATTGTTTTTCAATGTTAAACAATAAATATTCTTCTTATTTGTGTAGAATGTGTATCATTGCACAGCCGCATGTCATATTGCTTCTATAGCCTTGACTTTCTTTAGGCTTTTAACGGCTCAAACCCCCAATTGCAGCTCGCGGCTATATTTTGTTGTAGTTCTTCATTATGTCCTGTGTTAGCCTGTTAACCTGGCACGCACACAGACCTTGCAGTCGAGTACAGGGTGGTCAACCGACACAGTCTCAGAGTGTATGTTGAGTTAAACGGTGAGCCTTACTGAGACTGTGAAGATGTCAGCACAGCGGACGGGTGGCCTATTCCTCCGCTGGTCTGTTTGTGTGACAACAGAAAGCGCAGCCTACGAACAATCGGGGCCAGATGGGTGTTGTACGGTAGCAGTTAAAACCCGAGTATGTGAGAGAGCATTGAGACGGACAGGAAGCTTAATGACTGCCCTGAGTCAGGTTACTCAGAGTACGAAATAGAACCACGCTGAACGCAGAATGGAGGTCAGAGACAGGAGCAGGCACACGTTTCGGACAAAACTGGTAAATTAGGGATAACGTGTACACGACATTTTCGAAAACCGTTTATTTTAATAGTCGAATTAAAAAAATGAAAAATTAATTAATTAAAATTAAATGAAAAAATGAAAATAAGCACAATTCGATAAAATATATATAATTATTTATTATTTATTATTAATTATTTATTATTTTTATTTTTTTTTTTTTTATTTTTTTTTTAGGTTGCTTTTTTCTATTTTTGTTTTTTTTTTTGTTTTTTTTTTTTTGTGAAGCCTGTTGTTTAGTAAAAAACTGATTTTGCCCAGTTTTTTTTTTTTTTTTTTTTAATTTTATTTTTATTTAAATTTTTCGTTGAATATTTAATTGTTGTTAAATATTTTTTTTTTTTTTTTCTTTTTAAACGTCTTCTTCTTCTCTTCTAATCTCCTCTCTCTCTCTCTCTCTCTCTCTCTCTCTCTCTTGTGCATGCTTTCGCTTCAGCACTATGCTGTCACTATGCTGAGCAGGCCGCCGCAGAAGGCCATCAGCCACACAAATTACACGTTTGTTGTATCACACCTAATCACATAAACTAACTAAACAACAAACTTTTTCAAACAACTTTTTTTTTTTTTTTTTTTTTTTTTTTTTTTTTTCAACACTTCAAAAGAAAGAGGCGACTTTTTTTTTTTTTTTTGGACTATACTATATTGTATTATGCACTGCACACACCACACACAATTAATTTTTTAAAAAAACTGTAATGAAATAATGAAATAAAAAACGAAAAAAAAAAAAAAAATCAGCAAGCAGTCAGTCAGCAGCAGCCTGCATCTAAACTCTAAGCTCACAAGCGACAAGCAGAAATGAAAAAAAACGCAAACGAAATAATAATAATCCAATAATAATAATTCATTTGCATTTATTTGTTAAATTAAAATTTTAACTTTTACATGACAGTGACAGTAATGTTGGTACAAAACATAAAAAAAACAAAAACAAAAAAAAATATAATATATATATATATATTTTAATTAGTATAATTTTTTTTTTTTTTTACAAAACGGTTAGTGGGGGCAGCCCCGTTTAACCGTGTAACCGAATATCCGCGCACATCCCTAGACAAAACCCCACATTCGAGAACATGCGAAACACAAGCTTGAACCGACATTTTAAAAAAACTACGCAAATGGATTTCCGCTCAACGCGGTTGCAAATGCAAGAAAGGCCCAGAATCAAAACCTATAACCTTGATGGCAGATAGAAAAAGGTTTACTGGCTTTTCACATATGCACTAATCTTGGCCCAGGATTATCATGGGTTTGATTAGGCTATCTATCTTTGTTTGTTTCTTTTTCCTGTAAGCTGCTACAGCAACACAGAAAAACACATCTTGTCAAATGACACTTAAACTGATATTTAAAAGGTGCAAACTGCTCCGAGCACCGACTGACAACCCTCCAGGCTTTTAGATCAGGAATGCAAAACAGTGTGAAGGTTTCCACGGCACCCGATGACATTCAAAGACGTCATCGAGGGAGAAGAGGTTAGAAGCAAAGGTCTGGGTGGTCGTCATCGGGTCCAATTATAAACCCAAGAGACCAGAGTGGCAGTGTGAGCAAGAGACAGAGAGAGGCAAAAGGAGAGGGGGAGAGAAAGAGTTAGGAGGAGAGAAAAAGAAGCCGCTCCTCTGATCAAATATGCCCTGCATCTCTAGAAAAGTCCTTTTCTCTAGTCAACAGGTTGGAGTTGAACACTGACAACTGACTCTCATACACTCCCCCCCCTACAAGAAAGCAAGCCCACCGCACACACACACACACACAAAAAAAGCACCTCTCCTAAATACAATTTAATAAAACTCATCTCATAAGTGGCATGTAAAGCAGAGGTCCGCTAATCCAAGTAAACATGGAGCAACTGTTACGTCACCCGTTATCAAATGTGATCCCTCCCAAATTTAAACATACAGAACAGGGATAACCATTAGTCAATAGAACACCAACACATGCCTATGCCCAGTTTAGTTATGCTCCGTTTACCCGTTTACCGCACAACTACAGCACTCAGGAACAGGGCCATGGCAAATATGTCTATACTTGCCTTATGACTCAATAATCCTCATCCAATCACCACAACAATAACACGTAAGAGTCATTTAGAATACTGACGTACGCGCGTATGTGTAGGTTATATATGACATCACCACCCCAGTACTAAATTACACACACACACACACACACACACACACACACACACACAGGTGACAAATTAAAGGAAAAACCAACATCGTGGCTGTGTTCGAAACCGCATACGGTATACTGCGTACTACATTAAGACATACTGGTCTGGATACTACATACTACACTTGTAGTTGTATACCGTATGCAACCCTTAATGACAAAAATGTGTAGTATGCTACATTATCACGTGACCGCACTGCGAGTGTCTCCAAACAATGGAGAGTGCTACGCACGCAACTCCGGGACAGAAGGGATAAGTCGATACCTCGTCTGCGTCGTGTTTAGTCGACACCTTTTACATTTTCTCTTTCTTTTGGCTTGTATTTTGTTACATGTTCAAAATAAAAAAAATTCAATTAAATTCAATACCTCTTCTGCGTTATTTTATCATCAATAAGCAATAAAATATCTGTACAAAGCCAGAGTTGTTTCTTGTTCGACTTGTTCACACCCGCATAATAAACACACTAGCCTTAATAAGGTGCAAACAGCCTCATTGATCAGCTGACCAGCTGTTTGGAAAATAGCTAATCTAAATTGTAGCCAATACTGCACATGTGTCTGTAGCTAGTTATTTTCATAGCGTATTAATATTAACGTTACAAAATAGGTTTTTAAAAAATTACTTAACATAACATTTAGGATATTTTGTAAAGGGGAATCTGCACACTTTCGAGGTCTATCATACTTTCAATTAAAAGTGTCATCGCTTAGAGTAAGGTCAGTGACAAGATCCCCCTCTGCAGTCTGTTGGCAGTCACTGCTGTCCGCTACAAGAAATTCAGCGAAAGTAACGCTAGGGGAATCCTCGCCAAACACATCAACAATGATGTCACTGCATTGATATTTTCAGTGAGGGACTCCCGCCCGTTGGATGACTTTTACAGATTGACACGTCCTTTCTCGCTTTACTCAAAAGGTCATTCCGCTTTTTTCCCTCACGTCCTCTACAGTAGCTACGGTGTCCCACCGAATCGGTAAGTGTATTGATGGCATCTGTTATAATTTTCCACGTAGACAGTTTTTTTTATTAGTGATTAGTGCAGTTGCTATCACTGAAGTTACTTTTTCATATTTTTTGGTCCATTTCAAATGTAAATGAGCGAGTTAGCAAATTGGCTTATTCTGGCTAGCGGTAGTAGGCTAGTGTAGAGACCACCTCTAACAGAATAGAAATTATTTTTGTTTAGTTTTTTTCTAAATGTATCTCTGATTTTTCCCCCCAATTTGGTAGCCAATTGAACCCCTATTCTAATTCAATTCCCCCCGTGTAGCAACTGCTAGAGAATCACTGCTGGACAACCCCGTCAGCCAGTAGTAGAGCGGAGGTCGTCACGTCCTTTTTCAGGGCGCAACTCCCCCAGGCCCGATTGTGATTCCAACTCGCCCGGGGCCACCCTCATCGTAGGGGTTTTTCTCTTTAATTTGTCACCCGTCTGTATGTATGTATGGTTACGACCGCGGCTCAAAGGGGCCGCAACACAAATTATTTCAACACAAAAAAGAACTGTTACAAAATTAGTTTATTAAACTATCACAATAGAGAGACATGAAAAAGGACAGACAACAAAAATGGGTGTTTACAGACCAGACAGTGAGACATGACGGCGGGCACTAAGAAGCGTTGGAACCTGGAACCAACCTTCCCGAATTGAGAACAATTCCAAAGTCTCCACAAAACAAAACCCCAGTCAATTTACCTCCAACGTCTTCAGCAACAACCAAGATCGAGAACCCAAAGAGAGTTGGACGTTGAGACATGACGGCCAGCGGTTTTGCGCGAGGAAGTGTTGGAACCACCCTTCCCAAATTGAGAACGACAAGTTCTCCACAAAACAAAACCCTGGTCAATTTGCCTCCAAGGTCCTATGCCCATGGATCCCCTCCGTTGTCACGAGCCTCCGTGTCCACACAACTAGTTCCAGGTATCACACGAGCACATGCAAAAGTACTCCACAAAACACAAGTAGCTTACACAAGGCACGAACTGCAACACAGCAAAGTAGCCACAAACAAACGGCGTACTACCTGAAACACCACAATGCTAATTTAAAACAGGCCTCAGCATGGTAGCAAGCTGGCAACGCGCACAAAGGTATACCAAAGGGAAAGAGAAACCAACATTGAGCTAGAGAACGCTATCAATACATATGCTCTTCGAAAACCCAGCACAGGTGTCTGCAATTTCCAATCACGGCTCAGGTGAATAGAGGGAGACTAATTTGCATACAAAATAATTAAAGGGGCGCACTCATGAGGTGGTAGGGACGTAACAGTATGTGTGTGTGTGTGTGTACACACACACACACACACACACCCTTGTGTAAAAATACAGGCCTAACATGCAAAAATTTATGAGCAAGAACAGTATATATTGGAATGGAGAAATAAATAAATAAATAAACACCTTGCAGGTGACCTTTAAATAATTAACAAGCACATCAGAATTAAAAAACCAAAGCACTCCTCCAAAAGAATCTAAAGAGCAGGACACACCCAAGACTGAAACTAATAAAAACTTCACTTGAACAGGTTTGTTGTTTGTGCATTGCGTAAACATTGAAGATGAGATTCTAGCTCGATCACGGGCAGCACAGAGGACGGGGTCGTCTGGCTCGGCACAAACAAAGGTAACAGAACGGTCTGAAACAAACAGCCGACGCCGAGGGACACGGCTACCATGCAACACAGCCCCATATCCCAGGTGGAATTCAGGTGATACCTTACAGCCAGGCTGCAAACAAAACACTGCAACGTGACAAAAACACAACTCAATATTTTCCTCACACCTGTGGACAGGAAACACTTTACACAAGACTAAATTGCAGGCAGAGGTTAAAATAGGCACGTCGCAAAGCAGTACAATCCCAAAGCGTTCAGTCCGAGCTGAATTAGAAGCACAAAAACAGAATAAATGTGACATTTTTCCACAGCACCAAGCAATCGGCTTAAAAGAATATAAGCAATTCTAAACAAAGTACAGCAGACTTGTGGGGAATGATTTCATGGTCCGGTAACTTGTTTGAAGACATCTACGGAGAGCACACATTACACTCATTTTAAAGTACCTGCATTGGTTGCCTGTTAGTTTTAGAATCGATTTTAAGATCCTTTTATTGGTTTTTAAATCACTACATGGCAATGCACCTGCCTATTGATCTGAAATGCCTTTTCGGTATGTGCCTGGCAGAACCCTTAGATCCTCTTGACACTGGTCTCTTAACTGTTCCAAAGGCTGGAACAAAAAACACATGGAGAAGCAGCTTTCAAGCTATTATGGTCCTAGCCTTTGGAACAGCCTGCCAGAGGATTTACGGGTTTCTCAATCTGTGGACATTTTTAAAAGAAATCTTAAGACACACCTTTTTAGCATTGCTTTTACCTAGGTTTTTTGCATTGCTTTTATTTATTTTTATTTACTTTTATCATAATTATTATTATGTATGTTTCTTTTCTTTTTGTTTCTTTTTAATTATTTTAATAATTCTTTGCAATTATTTTCTGTGAAGCGCATTGAGTTGCACTTACTGTATGAAATGTGCTATACAAATAAAGTTTGATTGATTGATTGATTGAAGTCTTACCGGGAGTGTTTGGTGAACTCATGGGTTAGCGCTTCGCTGGGAAGGTCTACTGATGTCCTCGCTGCTTAAGCTCTCTCGGAGCGCACTGTGTTCGAGCAGAAGCGGGGCGAGGTATACGCGAGCGCCGCCTCTGAAGAGTGCTGAATGGTTGGACAGTGGACCTCAGGCTCTAAAGCGGATCTTCCGTGTCAGCCATGTCTTCAGCCAGCTCCCAAGGGGTGGATAAGGGAGAGTCCCACTGGAATAGCCACAAAAATAATCATCGTTAGCGGCCTGCAAATGAGGACGGTTACCGCCAACATGTCATTCTGACCATACGCAAATCACGGCCTGACACCAGCCCATGGACGCCCGCTGCAGCTTAAAAGGCGCCTCGGACTGCGCTCCCGGAAGTGCGAGGATTTGGGTTTGGGGCTTTGTGGCCAACACACTTTCACCTAATGCAGACTGCTGCTCGATCTCTATGGGGTCTGCCTCAGGCAATATACAGCTCTGTAGGGTCTGCCTCAGGCAATATACAGCTCTGTAGGGTCTGCCTCAGGCAATATACAGCTCTGTAGGGTCTGCCTCAGGCAATATACAGCTCTGTAGGGTCTGCCTCAGGCAATATACAGCTCTGTAGGGTCTGCCTCAGGCAATATACAGCTCTGTAGGGTCTGCCTCAGGCAATATACAGCTCTGTAGGGTCTGCCTCAGGCAATATACAGCTCTGTAGGGTCTGCCTCAGGCAATATACAGCCTTAAAAATGCCCTCTGTCATCTAGTGGTTCATCACAGTGGTAAAACAGCATAACACGTACAAGCACTTGGGGAAAAGAGGTCTTTGGTTGTGTCCAAACCAGGTCTTGCACATCATTCTCACCCACTGTGGTAGTGCTGCACAAGCCCTTGCTGTAGCTTCAGCCAAGTGGATCCTGAGCAGTAACGCCAAAAGTCATTGGTCATTGGTTGCCTCAGCAGATGGAGCATGCTACGAATTATCAACAGATCAACAAAAAGAACCCTATGCACCAGCAGCTTGTCCAAACATGTTCACGCATCACACTGAAAATTTTTAATTCATTTGAAATTTTAACTGAAATGGTCATAGGTTGAGGAGACGTGACGACAGGGAGAGAAAGTCAACCAAGATGAGCTAGATACACTGTAAGCATTAAGCTAAACTTTCATTTGTACAATTTGAAACATTTTAATAATCCACAGAGCAACTGAAAGCTAACCTGAGAAGCCTGAAGTGACATATTGGAGATTCCAAATAGCGTGTGTAGAAACAGACACAAGACAGTAATTTCACAGTGGTGGCCTTGCCAGACTGGGGCTTGAGTTTATCTAGTTACGGGACCTTTGAAAGTCCCTACGATCTAATTGTGATCCATTTAGCAGCCGTTTACTTGTCTTTGCTGCCTGGCTAAATAAAGCTTTAGACTGCCATCACTACATTATAACAAATGGTTCCCGGCACAACCCAAAGGGCCCACTTTGCTGCTCCTGGAGGGAGAGAGAGCAGTATATTGCTTGATCGTTACTTTGACTCTGAGAAGTGCAACCAGCCGAGTGTTCAACAATGCAAAACACCACATGTGTTCAGTCGTGTCTTCCATGCATCCAAAATCTCAATTAAATTGTTTGGTCCTTCTTGCTTATTGGCTCATGTGAAATATAGCTGTGTGTGTGTAAGAGTTAATGAAAACTTAGGGGTAGCTTTACTGAACCTTTTTTGTGTACAAAATCACATGTAAGACTGCTACCACCTGCAAAAAAATCATTGGAGGTGATCAACTAACCAGGTGCAAAGAGGACTGCACGTGTTCAATTTGAAAGATACATGGATTTTTCTGTTTTTTTTACGGATTAGCCTGAATGAATATGCAAAATTGGACGTCCCTACGTTATTCGGCAAAACGGAGGAAGAAGGTCATGTAAATTAGATCGCTTTAGTATATGTAAAGTTATTTACAAAGCCCGAAAGCAAGTTCGGGAAAGGTATTTGTGGGTGTATTTTAGTACAAATGGAAAGCAGGTATTAAAAGACACAGGATAGATAAAATGACGGCTGTCATTGTAGCAAGACACGTACAGGTGTTTGGAACATCCATAACTGAACGTTCTGGTTGATTGCGTAACAATGGGGGCTAATTAACTGGCCCGTTCTAGCTAACGCTCAAAATACACAAAAAGACAATTTGAGGATACATAGGCTACATCATGAAGCAAATTGTGTTACAGAATACGAGAGTAACTAGTATTTGAATCAAACAAGCAATACTATAAGTCTATTATAACAGTGAACAACAAAGCAAATAAAAACTATCAAAATAAGACCCATGATCAGATGGAAATGTGATTTTACGTGACTGTAATAGTGCGAGTTGTACTTGTAATTATTAGTAACTACACATCTGTAACTCCCGGCAGAAAGTAAGAAACATCCAGTGACATCCACGTGTTCATCGCAAACTGCCAGCTTGTTCAGTGTAACAGTACCCTAAAAGGATTTACAATTGATTTTTTCCATTCATTAAATGGTTTTTCACTGGCAACATTGCTGCCAGATATTTATTTGGGTAGGGTAACCATTCCAAACACGCAAAATCTCTCGTACGGCTGTTTACGACTGGAGTCATTTACATAATGGCTCTTAGTTGATCACACTGGGCGAGTTTTGCATTGGGGACCTTGTGTGATTTGTAGGCTAATAATTGCGGTTGTCTGATCTTAATCCCGTGCGAATCTTCCAAGTTCGTAATTTGTAAAGTAAAAATTCCACCGCAAATTAGGCTACCATATTTCGTAAAACACAGATCTGATAGTAGCCCATTAAGTCCCGTGTGAATCGGCATCGCAGTAATTTGGGCAATTTTTTTCTCCCGCAAGGATACGTTGTTTTTTCCACGTCTTTTTCTTTCCGGGTCGAGAATTGCTGCGGTGGAAATTATACATTTTTTACAACATTCATTTAAAAAACATTACGCCATATGTTTTTAAATGTAGGCTAGGCCAGAAAGTGAATTGTATCCAACCCTATCCACCTTTACATTACATTACATTACAGGCATTTAGCAGACGCTCTTCCTACGCGACAAACTTTTTTTTTTTTTTTTTTTTTTTTTTTTTTATATATTATTTATACATTATATAATATATATATGCAAGCAATTGAGGTTAAGTACCTTGCTCAAGGGTACAACGGCAGTGTCCTACCTGGGAATCGAACCTGCAACCTTTCAGTTACAAGGCCAGTTCCTTAACCATTATACTACACTGCCGCCCATCAACCTTCAACGCACGAATCTGCATACCCTGCCTTAAATGTGAAAAAATAACTTAGCGAACTGACAACGTGGAAGTAATGTTACATTTCAATCATATCTGGTGAAAAACCCTGGGATTAGATCAGTAGGCTACATTCGAGTGAAATACAGACATCGTTTATCCCATGCGAATGCTCTGCACGAAACATAGCCGGAGGGGGGGTTCCTACATCACATGCGGGCCCCAGGTAATACTAGTCCAGTGCGAATAGGGCATACAATTCTGTTCATTTCAACATGCTTTTTGTGATTAATTTCAGTAATTTGTCCCATCATTTAGCTTTTATTAAAACATGGCTATCGTCAGCAGTTTATCAACGAATCGTTAATGAAAATTACATTAGTTTGGGTCACGAAAAGTATGAATTGATATCCTCGGGTCGTCGCTGAAAAGGTTTGTGCAGCCCTGTCTCAGACCTACATCTTTCATATTTCGGCAAATATTACTAAAGCAAGAAGGAGCACATCCAGCAGTGGCTAAAACGGTGTTCATCAGGGGGAAAGAGATGAGCAGGAATACAATAGTGTTGCTTCAGCCAGAACAGTCACTTGATCATTAATGCAGTGACTGACTCACCTCCTCAGGCCAGAGGCTCTGTGGAAATAAAGGTAGTACAATGAATAAACAAACTGAAATCAACCCAACTCTGCAAGACTGCTTTCTTATGCAAGCGTGGAGCCAGCGGGTATGCCAGCGTAATGGAATCCCCAGAGAGGGTACGCTTTGTTACGCCTCAGATTCTCAGCCTGTCGCAGTAACTGTGGTCAGACTCCAACCCATCGACGGGAATGGAACGGCAGGTGGTTTTCCCAAGTTTTACATATTTTTATAGATGATGATATTCAGACGTTGGTGTGCGAACATCTCGGCTAGTTCCGCCAGCAGGGATTTGCACACTGGTGGATGAAGTATTTTTTTTTGCAAAAGTGTTTCCACAGCAAGTAGCTATACTACCACCTTAATGGTCAACTGTATGAACAACCTGGTTATGTCCAGTGTCAAGGGGTCATTGACTGACAGTCACTTTGGCACGTGGGTCTCTCCTGTAGTACAGCGCATGCTTGTCTCACCCAGCTGAAAATCGAAAACCCCGGGACAATGACAACTGAGCCTGAATTTTTCTGAATGGTGCCATTAAATGAGAGGTTGAGCCAGCTAAAGCATGAGAGGCCTTCCAGACGAGGCCGGAGTGCCGCTGTGCAACGGAGCCATTCTGCTTCGCCATTCCCTTAAGCTTGGGCAAAAACCAGTGAAGAACCTTTCCCTGACGTCCTCCCGCTTGTTTCAGGACCGTGAGCGTGCAACTAAAATTGGCTCCATGCATTTTCAGTCACCCCCTATCCCACCCCACCCCACCGAAAAGGCCAGCTCTGTGGCATCTCCTTCTGGCGAGAAAGAGCAATTGCAAGGCCACAGTGTGGCTCTCATCAAGAGAACTAATATGTGCTCAACGTTTTGCTACACTGCCGCTTGTCCCTGCTAGAATTTTTTTAAAACATTTTTTAAAGTGCATATTCTACCATTTTAATCCCTTTAAGCATGAAATTAAATAACAATCGTTAATCTCCACAAAGACAAGGAGATCAATGGTGATGCAATATAGACCGGACATTTCAGATTAGTCTGTGCAAGTGTGCGTAGGACAATGAGCGTGGTTCCTGGAAAGCCCCAAGTGGAGTTTCGTGTACGCTCGCTGCACTGAACGCAGGTCCTGTGGGAGTCCCTGTGGGAGTCCCTGTGGGAGTCCCTGTGGGAGTCCCTGTGGGAGTCCCTGTGGGGAGTCTTGAGTCTTCCCTTTCTAATCTACAGCAACAAACCGCATAAATTGACTTGTTCCGCAAGAGCCGTCCAGTGCTTTCGGTGCTCAAAGTAAAGCAAGGGCTCAGGCGTGTATACTGAAGGGGACAATTGAGAAGCAATACGTTTATCTCAGCATTATTCACTTCTGCTATCCGCAAACATCCCCACCGTTTATAAAACATGCATCAGATCGTGGAACACGATGAAAGGCAAATTGATATACTTCCAATGCCCCAGAGATGCAGCTCATAGCTGGTGGCTCCACGGAAGCGCGTCTGCCCTTCTCTCCCGGACTGACCTCGATGACCCCTCCCGTACTGCCGGAGCTTGGGCCGCAGCCAGAGGTATGCAGACAGGGCGCTCAGTAGAGCTTCGCATCACCACAGCACATGGGTATGATGGGATTTTGTGGTTTAGCCTACCGCTAGGTCTGACTATTCAGGGACTGGGTGCATCAGCCTACTGACATGCATGCAGAGGTTAAAATAGGCAACACACAAAGCAGGGGTTTGAGAAATAAGGGAAGGTAGGACCACTTTTTGTTTAGTTACCGTCTTTCAGGGTTGGGCTATTCGGGTGTCGCTGCTTAAAGAGACCAACAAGACTAAGCTATAACTGAAAGCTGGCATGTTTCCTGCCAAGTCTGACTGCAAATAATATCAATCAAGGGCATGAGCTGGGGGGTTAACTAAAAAATATCTATGTATGCATGTTGATATATTGAAATATACAGTTAAATGCTAAATTATCATGTGTGGTAATTTTCCCTCTCTATTTATCAAATTTGCACTTCAAATCAAACAGTAATTACGAGACAAAATTCACAACAGTGCCAATCACTGAGTCAAGTCACCCTATTCCAAGTCAGTATGTATAAGTATTCGGACAGAAGACCATCAGGCTCAGCCGTTTCAAATTTCACAGGTTTCCCATATTACTCCCAAAAAAGTCAGGCCCTGGGATCCTTTCCACCTTATATCCTTTGGAAGCGTTTGTAGAATATACTTTATAAGCTAAAAGATACAAGAAAACTGCAGATGAGGGCCAGAGAACTGAGTACGACAACAAATAAAGCTATTGTGAAGATGAAAGAAAAGGACAAAATCTATTTGAGCTTTTGCAGAATGTTTGTGTAACAGTGTGGAATGTCCTAAAGAAGAAACTAACTACTGGAAGACTTTGGAATCACCAGTGATCAGGCCGTCCACGGAAGACATTAGGAAGTGATCACAGGATGATTATAAGTGCTGCATCAGCTCGAGTAATTGGTAATGATCTCTATACATCGGGGTGAAAGTATCGCAGGACACTGCACAGAAGACAGAGGCAAAATACAGAGGCTACACTTCCAGATGTAAACCTCTAACTAGCACCAAGGACAGAAAGGCCACACTGGAATTTGCTAGATTTGCTAACAAGTCTTATGGACAGACGAGACAAAGACAAACCTTTACCAGAGTTATGGAAAGGTGAAAGTGTGGAGAAGGAGAGAGACTGCTCTGGACGCTCAGCATACCATTTCATCGGTCACGCATGATGGCCTGCACGGCTGCATCTAGAACCAGTTCAATGGTCTTTGCACTTTGCACAACGGTCTTTTGCACTTATTGTATGTCGCTTTGGATAAAAGCATCTGCTAAACGACTGTAATCTAATGTCTTTATTGATGATGTAACCAGTGATGGCAGCAACAGAATGACAGCTGAAGTACGGCTGGGCGATATACCACATAATTATCGATAACGGCCGTTGCCACCGTGTGGGGCGCCTTTATTTTAGTCTTTTTTTCTTTAAGTATACCCGATATACGGCAGTAAACATCCAAACTTCAGAAGCCGCGTGAAATGCTTTTGGGGGAAAAAAATCATCACCGCTGCCATCTATTGAGTGTTGATAAGACCGCCAACCAGCAGCAAGGTCGTGCAGCTTCCACATGATCATGTGATGTGTTTTTCTCAATGGCACGAAAGGTGCAACGCCTTTCTGTGATTGTCCGTCTTATCAACACCCAGTAGACAATGATGACGTTTTTTTTCCCGGAAGAATTTCACACGGGTTTTGAAGTTTATATTACTGCTGCATCAGGTATAATTAAAGAAAAAAAGACGAAAAGAAAGAACTTCACATGGTGGCGACGGGCGTTATGGCAATCAATAATTATTGTTGCGATATATCGCCCAGCCGTAAGCTGAAGTGTAAAGAAGCATACTGTCCAAAAATATTCAGAGAAACGCTATCAAACTCATTGGACGGAGGTATATCATGCAGCAAGACAACGACCCAAATCATACAGCAAACTTAACCAAGAAGCTTATCTAAAATCGTTAAAATGTATGTATGATATCAAACTTGTGTGTTATTAAGCCTCCCCCAAAGTTTTAATGAATATATATATATATATATATTAGGGGTGGGACGATTCAACCCCATCACGATTCGATTCGTTTCCGATTCTTTAGGCAAAGGTTCGATGCATCATAATATCTTACGTTTGACCACGATTCGATTCGATTCGGTTCGATTAATTTAGATACTTTAAATAGGTATGCTAATGTGATTTGATACCGATACATTCAGCAGTAATTAAATATTCAATTAGAACCTTACACCAAGTTCACAGCATTATGTTTATTGTTAAGGCATGCCATACATTTTGCAGCTGTCTGCAGCAAATAATGCAGCAATAAACATGACTAACAGTGTATTTTCTAAAGTTGCCCTATTTAGGTTATTGTTTTTCAAACAGTGTCAGACATGGTACTCTAATACATTTCCTTTATTTACAAAATGAAAATGGCTAAATGTATAACAATTACTAAACTGGGCCAAGAAAAATGAAATAGCCTATAGGTTAGTGTCATGCATAGTACTTTCCTAAATCTTAGTACGATCTAGAACTTCGGTGGAGCAAGATGCCCATCCATCCGTAGTTAAAGCTACTCTCGTAGCGTTTTGCAAGGACAGTCGAACAGTTTTCTTCACCTCTTCATACAGAGCAGGTATACATTTTTCACTCAAATATTTTCTGCATGGTATGGTGTATCTAGGTTCCACGACATTCATTTTGTGAATCGGACAGTTAACGTAGTAATAATTAATTGAACGTAAGACATTGGAAATAGTCTTACTATTTTAGTTTTTTGTCTCTAACGTCTACTTGATTTTGAATAGAAAATGGTTTAAATTTAAATATCAGAAAGCACTTTACAATTAACTGTCTGGACACGGTATGTGTATAAAAACGAATAAAAACAATTATACAAAAAAATAGAACTGTTTGGCCATTGCTCCAGGAAACTCATCAATGACTCCCGAGTTTAGCTTGCTTACCAGCTTGCTAACGCGCTTGCTGTCCTTCACGTCAATTGTGTATCGTCGGCTCAAATGGTTTATCATGTTTGTGGTGTTGCCTGTGTATCTGATTTCTACTTGGCAGATCTTGCATATTGCAGCGGTTTTGTCAAGTACACCCTCCTTCTTTCTAAACCCGAAATGCTTCCATACCACTGATTTTCTGTTCGGAACATCGCAAATTCGGAGTTTCTGTCTCTTTTGTCGCACTCAGCGAGCACGCAGCTAGCCATTTCGCTCAGATCTGTCCGTCTCATAGTCGCTACTTTCAACTCACGCTTACGTTGGGGTTGGAGCAGAAACATGGATTGAAGCTGGTCAAAAGAGTTTTAAAAGTAATCGTGTCTCAGAAATATATATTTTAAATAATTTTTGAATAAATGAATACGTGTACATTAATTTAAAATGCGATATTAATCGATGCTTATCGATTCGAATCTTGCAGATCGATGCAGTTGTATTTACACATTCGGATCGATGCATCGCGATGCACCGGTGCATTGTCCCACCCCTAATATATATATATATATAAATATGATAACACTCAAAAACAGCTGAATTAGCTGATCAGACCTGTATTAGGTTGGTCGGGGCGTGGTCGTAATGTTCTAATGAACATGTTTGATTGACATTTCCCTGTCCAAGAAGACACTCGGCATCACACAAAACAAAAATACAAAATAACGGGGAGAATCGGGGTTGTACAACATATAGCCTACATACGAACCTTCAACACTGAATTTGAGAGTGTAGAAATTCCACAACTAGATAGATTCTCTGGCTTCACAGGTGGTGACGGAATGGTGGGTTTCAACATACTAAGTTTCCATGTAATAACAAACCACACTTCTTAACTTTGTTATAATTTTGTTATTTGTTTCTTCCAACAAAGACATGGGTATTGCTGCTAGTTAGCTAGCTAGTTGACGTTGGGTAGCTTGCATGTTGAATGGCATGGAATTGTTTGGTTGGTTACTCTGGCAACGAAAGCTTCGTTCCACTTCAGTTCTGTGTTAAAAAAATCAACTGTGCTGTACCCAGCACCAGCGAGCGCAGTGATGAAAATGCATGTGTGACATTATTATCTAACGTTAGTGCTACACGCCCAACGTTAGCCAAGATACGCGTAACGTTACTGAAAGTAGTAGCTAAATCCACAGGGCTAGCTAGGCATTAACGCGGGAATGCATTAGTTTGGACAAATTCTGGTGGGAGGGACAAGCGACATCAGCCTTGTGATTGGTTTGGGATTAGTGACGTCACTATTCCCACTTATAGTACCGCCCAACTATAATCCAAAAACGAGGATAAAAGTATCCAGTATCTCTGGAATTCAGAAAGTTATTATTTCCAATACAAGTATATGCATATTGTATGTCCACAAGGCCCAAATTAACCTAATTAGAAGGCAATCACAAATATATAGAAAGATATAAAAGTCTGAAAGCCCAGAAAAAACGACTGAAAGAGGCAGCAGGAAAAGCTTGGCAGAGCATCTCAAAGGACCACATCGTGAACCTTGTGATGTCCAGAGTTGCAGACTTGATGCAGTCATTAAATGTCACAACTTACTTTGTCCCAGTAGTTACACTGACATGAAATAGGGGGACTTGACTCCTTGAAGGACATTATTGTAATATAGTTCAATATATTTTAAACAAAAGTAATGAAATAAATGTAGACATTCTGAATTTTGCCTCAGTGAAAATGCACAATTATTTTAACAAAGACCCTACGAAGCAGTTTGTTATCGCAAGATAAATTCAATCAGCCATTGGCAAGGTAGGCCTATAATATAAATAATACAAGTTAGCCAGATAACATTATGTAAAAAAGCAAGGCTTCGGAGACAAACTAGCTAAGTTATATTTCATTTGGATACCAAAAACACTAGTTAGCAATTTCATCTGTAGATCCAGCTTGCATTGGCCAGATATTCTCATTGTCTGGGCAAATGGCATGGATTAATATGGATTATCTTACCTTAATGCTAACTTTAATCATTTTGTAGTCTACCACCAAGAGAGATGGCTGCACTACAGGCCAGGAGCAACTGCTGGCATGCCCGAGTTAACATTAGCAAAGAGGGGTAATGTCAAAGTAGTAATCACGGCTTTGCGCAATCAGGAGCGCCAACCTAATTAGCCTATTAGTCAGAAATGACTAGTAGGCTAATCACAGCCAATCAATTTTTTTTATATTCTTCATCAAGGGCCAGGAAAATGTACTGGTAGTCCTGTGGATGTGTCACAGTTTGGTAATCCAAACCGAATAAGTGGTAGTCCTGGGCTGCGTTCGGATCCAAAATGTATCCTTTCTTCCTGTCGTTCCCTTCCCTTGTTTCAAGGGGGGAATCCCCAAAATGCCAGGATGAAATATGGCAGCCACAACAAGTGTGATTCGGATCCAATTTAAGAAAGGGGAGGGAGTAATTACATACTCCCTCGTTTATCCTGCCTTCCACCAAGGGTATAAAATGCAAGCTTCCAGCAAAAAGGGAACCCCACAATGCAATGGGGCGGTCACATTTCAACTCTATGGTGTTGCACTTCCGAAATGTTGCGAGGGCGGTTCGGTTCAGTTTTTGTTTGTCTCTCGTCAATCCTCCCTTGCAGAGCACCTTTTAAGTTTGCTTGCTGCACGTAGCAAATTGCGTCACAAGATAGGAAGACAGCAAGAGACGGGAGTGTGTTAAATTGGATTTGAACGCAGCCCTGGGCATCCAGACCACTGATTTGTCCCCTCCTGCTGTGATCCAGCGTTTCAAGCGAAATAAGGCAGAATGCCTGGAAGTGTGCCTGGATTAGCACAAAACAACATCATTTCAACTGAAGTAAAAATAATATATTACATTACAGCTAGTAGAAAACATGCTATGAAAATCTTTGAGGGACATATCAGGCAGAATGCTGGGTCCCATGGAATCGCTCAGAGTGGCCAGACGCAGAGGTGCTCTGCATGTTTAGCTTACAGTGCCAAAGTGCTTATCCTGCTCATCAACTGTCCAATATGCTAAATGCACGGGGTTCATAAATTAAATATTCTGTACAGATGTTACCCAACTGTAAGGCATTTCCTTGATTATACAATTACATAATTTCCCTAATTCCAAGTTATTGGTCTTAAATAGGCTGCACATCTCACACTACTAAAGCCTAAAGCTCTCATAGTGTCCTGGTCAGGAAGGGGGCTGTCTCTCTTGTTACAAGTAGCAACTGCACAATGTAGGTTGCCATCTCAACCTTTAATCTACTTTACTGCTTTAATGTTGCCTTTTTGACTAAAACTAATTGCATCATGATGGCCCTGCAGAGCTTCCGGGGGATGTGCATGCAGCCATTTGGAGAGTTTTGGGGAGTTTTGCTGCAACCCTGGCACGCACCGAACTGCAAAGTCACAGCTCTGGGAAGAGCTTTCTGCTACATGCACTGTCACCATGCCCGATCGCAGCCTTCACTGCCACTCTAAAGGAGAAATTAGTATCCCCAGTAGAGGCTCACCACAAACAACTGCCTTTTTAGTGAAGTCCTTCTCACGCCCACCACCAAGTGTGTCAAAGGCAAAGCACATGAGCTGCTCTACTCTGTGCCGCTTTAGACAATGTCAAAAGAGAGAGCTATGCCCCAGATGTCTAGGTTCCTGATGTCCACAAAGCATTGACTCCTCAACTACTTCCATACTAGGATTAGCATAGGAAGTTCCAAACAACTTTTATTACAAACATTTCCTAATTCTCTGGGATGTCTGCTGAGGAGTTTGCTGAATAAAATCACCAAATTTGAAATGATACAAAAACAAAAACTAATTTCGGGTCATATAGCCCCTAACATAAAAGGAAGGAAGAGCAAAGATAATAAAACACAACAAGTTGAAGAAAACGACAAACAAACAAAATGTACTGAACAGGCCCAGGTCCTTTCTGGAGAGCTACATTTTCCACCAAGGAAGGGCTGTGGAGTGCTAATACCATCTGGAAAGAAGCCAAACACATCAAGGCATCAACCTGGTGGAAGGGACTCCAAGGGCCCAATTTACTACCCTTTTAGCACATGCAAAAAGCAATAACATGACCAATGATTGGTCATGATATTTGTTTTGCACCAATTATTGGTTGTGTTATTAGTTTTGCGTGTGCTAAAAGGTTTTGTACATGCTAAAGGTCTTTGTAAATTAGGCCCCAAAGTGTGAAACCATGTCCCCTATCACTTCAATTATTCTCCATATCCCTCACCTGATCAGCTGCATCAGAGCAGAATTATTCTCCATATCCCTCACCTGATCAGCTGCAGAGCAGAGCTGGTCCCTGTTTGGTGGAACACACAGCAGAGTGTGCAACAGGCGGACAAATGAGAGTTGAGAAACTGGTGGCTATTCGGTCAAACTTGAAACTCATTGAGCCTACAAAAGATAACGCCACACAAATAGAATCTGAGGAGGATTGTCTATATTCTTCAGAGTCTCTTTCTGAATGTGAAGCTTTTTAAGTCAGAATTCTTATGTTTGCATTGTGCACTTCAAAGGTTACATTTAGGCCGCTGCGGTGGTACAACGGTAAGAGCGCTGACTTTCAGTCAGTGCAGTTGTACTCCGAGGATCGGGGTTCGCGCCCCGGACCTGCCAGTTCCGAGCATGGCCGGTGCCCTGTGGGAGCAGCAATTGGCGGCTGCTTCCGGGTGGGGGGAGGGGCTCGGAGAGAATCACTGCGCACAGAAGGCCCTGGGCGAGTTGGAATCACGGTCAGGAGCTCGAGGAGTCACGCCCTGCTTCCATTTTAGGAGCACTTGCTTGATGTGTGCGAACTGGAAAAAATGTTTTGGAGCACCTCTACTCATTAGGATGCATTAGTGTGCTCCCACTTGCTCAGTGTTGAGCCCCGCCCATGTTGATTAACAAACTGCTTTTGCAGCGTCTCATCTGTTGCAGTGTGCGGAGAGCAGCTTTTCCTTCTTTACTGGCCTATACATGGCTCCATGCACCTTCAGTAAATTCCATATCATACTTCTGGACTGAGCACAATACTTTTTTCTTGAAATTTTCAATCTTTTAAAAGGTCTAACAACTTTTTGAGGAATTTGCTTTTGGACAAGTAATATCCTTTTATCCATCCACTGGGCACAGTGATTAGCAGCTGTGCACCGCCTGTCAAACTCAATTTATTGGCGCTGTAAGGTTGCCAAGTAAGCCATGGTTAGCAGCAAGTAAGCCATGGTTAGCAGCAAGTAAGCCATGGTTAGCAGCAAGTAAGCCATGGTTAGCAGCAAGTAAGCCATGGTTAGCAGCAAGTAAGCCATGGTTAGCAGCAAGTAAGCCATGGTTAGCAGCAAGTAAGCCATGGTTAGCAGCAAGTAAGCCATGGTTAGCAGCAAGTAAGCCATGGTTAGCAGCAAGTAAGCCATGGTTAGCAGCAAGTAAGCCATGGTTAGCAGCAAGTAAGCCATGGTTAGCAGCAAGTAAGCCATGGTTAGCAGCAAGTAAGCCATGGTTAGCAGCAAGTAAGCCATGGTTAGCAGCAAGTAAGCCATGGTTAGCAGCAAGTAAGCCATGGTTAGCAGCAAGTAAGCCATGGTTAGCAGCAAGTAAGCCATGGTTAGCAGCAAGTAAGCCATGGTTAGCAGCAAGTAAGCCATGGTTAGCAGCAAGTAAGCCATGGTTAGCAGCAAGTAAGCCATGGTTAGCAGCAAGTAAGCCATGGTTAGCAGCAAGTAAGCCATGGTTAGCAGCAAGTAAGCCATGGTTAGCAGCAAGTAAGCCATGGTTAGCAGCAAGTAAGCCATGGTTAGCAGCAAGTAAGCCATGGTTAGCAGCAAGTAAGCCATGGTTAGCAGCAAGTAAGCCATGGTTAGCAGCAAGTAAGCCATGGTTAGCAGCAAGTTCTCCAAGTGTAAACACAGCTTCACTCAGCTTGGTTTTGTTGACTGTAATGTTTTTGCACGAGGCTGAGCAAGTCGCACCTGGCAGCCCCCAACTCATGCATCAAGCAACACAGCACAACTATCACTGCCCAGCGGCCGGGACACATCCTTATGTGTCAATTATAGTTCCGAATGTAGCTGCCTCTAAAACTACTAAGATCTTTTTTTGTTTTGTTTTACTCGTCATAAACATGCAAAATGCATTGCGTAAATACACTGCTCAAAGAAATGAAGGGAACACTTAATCAACACAGTATAACACCAAGTCAATTCAACTTCTGGGATATCGATCTGTCCAGTTAGGAAGCGTAAACGATTGTGAATCAATTTCACCTGCTTTGGTGCAAATGAAAGTGACAACAAGTGTTCCCTTAATTATTTTGAGCAGTGTAGCTTAGCTTTGAAGATGCTGGAAGGTGTATGTCCCTCACTTCACAGAGCCAAGGTAGTGGCTTCCGTCTGCAGCCAGAAATAGAGCTAACATACTAAGCATGCAGCCCGTAGATGTCTTTGTACTGGATGGACAGTGATGAAAGTGGGATCAATGTTCTCGTCAGACCCTGGGTAAGATAGCCAAAAAGCAAATTTGCAGAAAAGTTGGCGTATTCCTTTAAGCAAGCCAGCTATGAGGAAAAAATATCAATGACTTGTACCATAAATATGAACCACTGATCTCTGTATTCTTAGTGTGGAGCCTGGGTGGGACCATTTAATATTACCTGTACAGCTTCTTAATGTGTACACCTCCACTCTGAAAATACCAACTGTGCTTTTGTTGGTTGAAACTCATAGGCTGTCAGCATTCCACTCTAACCCATAAATGGATGGATGTACAGGCGTAATAACCCTTCCACTTTTTTCTCTCCAGGTATGCAATACCAATTCTGTTTTTCAAGCTATCGCTTACCACCAGCCACAGCGCCAGTACTCACAACAGAGCATTAATTACGACGGTAACATGTTTCATGCACATCCGAAACTAACACCCTTCAAATTGGCAATGTGGGCTACATAAACTATCTCTGTGCAATTTAGCAATACATTTTTTTTTTTATTGTTTGTAAATTCGCGAACATTGATTTTATCAATCGCAATTAGACACAATAGGGTATTTTCCAAGGTCCTCCTTCTGCGAAGTTGATTTTTAAAATTGTAGGCCACACAGACCGTTGAAACGCCGTAGGCTAAATCATCTGTACAATATTAGCGAATGCTGCACTATTGTCTACTCTAGATTAAAGACATACCGTAGTCATTTCACTTAAGCACAACAGTAGACTACTGCTTCGCTCTCAAACGGAGCTAATGTTTTCATGATGCAGCCATCCAGCGACTCGGGCAAAAGGAGGCTGACGACATGATCTGGGCATATTCACTGTCGAGAAAGCCGGTGTTAAAAAATAAACAGGAATACGCCAGCTCTGAGAGCAATGACTTTTTATCACACGAATATTTAGATGTCTTCAATATCTTTTCAGATACGAGGCATACGTTTACTCATGTAGAATTTCTATAAAATGATAAATCCCGTAAGCCACTTACATCGCCCATGCACATTGCACTGGCAGCCTCGTCCAGTCTGGGCTAACATTTGAACAGCTCCCATTCCTGGCCATTTTGCTCATCATAAAATGTTAAACATCTTGAAGGTCTGCGGACAACCGAGGACCGCATGCTTGGTTCAGACATCGCCATCTCTGCTCATATTATTGTGGAAGCGATTGGTGCTCACGGAAGTTTTAAACTAAGTCAAACCAAGATTTTAAACAGCATTTGAAGGACGATAGAGGGTGATACAAATCACTGAAAGATGTCTGGATAGCTTGGTCATCTACATCTTGTTAAAGTAGCATCCTAAATAAAGGGCATAAACTGTTAAATCCAATCACTGTCCTATTGGATTACTGTATTTTTTAACCAGCCTTCCGTTCAATTGTATTGTATTTACGTAGGCCTACTTCTTTAAATGTGAGAGAAAGCACGGACCTATTGACTAGAATATGATGACTGTCAGACTACCATCGTCGTATGAATAACAGTTGAAACGTTTTTCCCTTTCGTATCTACGTAACATGCATGTTTTTATGCCGTGCAACAATTTGCAGATTACCTCGGTTCAGTTTAATTCACGACAATACAGTGCGCCAAGTAGGGGCGGAAAAGGTATCGCGTAAAGCGCTGAATGTAGGCTCGGTAGGTAACACACATACACACACACACACACACACACTACATGTGCTGCGAGATTTATCCTGGTAGTTACGCTACCGATCTAATAGTTGGTTTTGTTTTTATGCGTTTATTGGCATTGGCCGACATTCAGTCCCTTCATAATATCGTCTTTAAAAAAACTACTCACGAGGGAAAGCTTTGCCATTTTCTCCTATCAAATATGGGATCATCGTTTAGAGGGGAGACTTCACGTCAAGGCGAGTGAATAGTGTATCCCTTCATTTTAGGTCAAAGTTTTTCTTCTTGTGTGGAACTGTGGTTGTAGCCTCTAATATATGGTGATTTGTTTTTCCGCAAGGTGTCAATATTGTTCAACGACAGGTAGGCTATTCTTCAGATTTAAGGAAAGCACAAAATAATGTAGCTTTCCCTAGACGAGACCTTCTATTATAACACTACGGGTTGTTACTTGTATACTATATTAAACGTTACTGCATATTCATAACGTAAGGTGTAGCATAATACTTAATACTTAATAATAAATGGTAGGCTATAACAATGATGCAACATGCCTCCGATTTCAGTTTTTAAAATGATCTAATAATTGACGCATTTCACATTGAAGTAGCCTAATGTCACGGATCCTGAGTTAATCGAGACAGGCCTGCTGTTAAGTGCGTTAACGTTAGCCTAGCCTACAGTGTTAAGCACGTTAACGTTAGCCTAGCCTACAGTGTTAAGTACGTTAACGTTAGCCTAGCCTACAGTGTTAAGTACGTTAACGTTAGCCTAGCCTACAGTCGTATACGAATGGCTGCTCTTGTGCTTATATTTACGTTAGTAGCAAACGTTATTTAAGATTGCTAAAACCGTAAGAAATACAGGTGCGTAAGGTTGCTAACAAGCTTTTGGGACTAACGTCTAACCTGCATTTATTTCCTTCTTAACCAACTATTGTTACCCTAGCTAAAGACAACAACAAAAAACTTCATCATGGCTGGATTCTGAATTCAAAATAAAGTAGCTAAAGTTACCCCTGTTGACATTCCCTACATTACAAAACATGGATTTAGACAGTGACACTGAAATAAGGTGCCATGTTCGTGTTTAACTAACGTTAACTTGCTACGTCGGCTAAAAAGCGCAGTTCCTAAATGAAAGTTTAAAAAAGAAAGAGCTTTCTGTGCACTGTTCGGGCGTCGGTGACACGCTAGCTAACGGCTAAAGTCATGTATGTGACATGTATGTGAGGGCACAGCTCGTTATGAATTACGTTACCTTAATGCAACTTGGATGGATGAGAAATGTGCAGTCAAACATGATCCATTATTGGATGGATCAGCAGCAGCAAGAGCGACTGATGGGATCCTTTAGAGGGGTTTAAAAGGGGGTGATGAACCATGGCAGTGCAGCACTATGAATGTATCACCTAATGTTACTTAACGCGAGTTTACCTGCGAACACAATCCACCCATTTACAGTAACACACATAACGTAAGCCATCGCTTATTAACGTTACACATTTAGACCATTTATAACTCACTGGCTAACGTTACTCTCCTCGTTCCTCCGCGGCGAGACAAATAGTTGCTCGTAGCGTTAGTCTGGATGTTTGAAAAAAAACAATCCCGTTGAAAGTGTTGCCTTTTACAAGCAAACACGCATGCACCATAATTTGGCCAAATATGCAACCATAGTATTAACGTTAGCGAGTTGGGTACTTAGCCCGCTAGTTAAGCTGTAACCAGTGAGTCACATGCTTCTGGAGAAAAGTCTCGGCGCTCGTTAGCTTGCCAGCTAACTTCATTGAAAAGATCGAGATTAAAACATATTAGCATTGCCTAGCGAGCTGAAAAAACCATCAAACATATTGTTTTAGCTACCTTAACGGCGAGTCTCCCTTTCACCTGTCAGTGTGCGCACTCCGCCTCTTCAACAGTGTGTCTCTCTCTAGATAATGGTTTAATAATATGTATTGTGTATAATTTTCCCGTCAAAGCTCTTCTCTTTCCTCCATATTTGCAGCTCCTTCTACCAACAACAACATTGGCGATGACGTCACGGGCTCGTCACGTGGTCCCCGGCTGAGCGCTAAAAATAGAGCTGCTGGGAGTAACCTACAGCCGGACCACACAATACACCTTAGCGCTACACCCATAGCAATACACCAAGCATCCACTCCTGTGCGACCGGCAGCACACTATGCAGCCTTCCAATTAGTTAAACTGATCATTTTCAGATTGTCAAACAATGATCAACAGCTTTCTGAAAGTAGGTTTAAGATTAAATTATAATACAATGTGTGTCCAATGTCTGACCAACATCATCAGACAAATATAACACAATTCATAGCACTGTCTTATTGGATACCACGTTTGTTTGGAGCTCACGGGGCTGTCTACTTTTGGTAAGAAAGCCATAAACTAACCCTCCGAATATCACAATTGTATTCGTGAACACACGAACAGGAGAGTGAACATGCGCAGACACGCAATTCAAAATTAGACTACTCAGACAAAGCTGAAATGTGAGCAGTTAAAACAAAGCCTAATATTGAATATAAACTTAACTGCTGCTACGACTGACTGCTTGTAGACTTCGTTGTGGTAGGCGCATAAGGGTGACCAAAGATAGCCTCATTGGCGTGTTTTAAGCACGGTTGTGCAGCACTTGACGCTTAAACATTAGGTACATGTGATGCTTTCCTGCGGGTGTCGACACATTTTCTATTTATCGGCATTGACAAGATAGTATCATTTCAGTTGAGATATAAAGGCTTTATTGCTCCCCTCGAAGAAAATATGGTCGCAATCCTGATATGTCAAATAATCTACCTTCTCTCACATCAACTCGCATGCAGACATGTAGGGTAACTAAATCCAGGTACATTACAGTCATTTAGCAGATGCTTTTATCCAAAGGTAGGCCGATATGACACCGGAAACGTCTAACCATGGTTTAGGGCTATTGTTTTCGCCCATTATTCCCATATAATATCAAAGACAAAGCAAATGATAATGAGCTAAACCTGCATGGTGTTATAATAACTTTAAAGGAAACAAATTAGGTAGGAACTTAAACACATGTGTTCAACAACCTAATTGGGAGCCTATTGATTCACCTCAGTCAACTTGATCAGTTAAAAAAATTGTTACCTCTTTTTTGTAATTGCTTGCAATATAGGTTAGCACAATAAGCCCAATGTGAAAATGGGGATTTTATTCTTCATGGCATGCATAGCTATTTCTGACGTAACGCGGTTTAAGAGGGTAAATAATCCATCTAAACATGAAAAGCGCCTAATTAAGAAAAAATAACAGCTTGTTAAAATTCTTGAATTGCAATTGTGGTTGGAAAGAAAACCAGCATACACAGGGGCCCCCCAGGACCGAGGTTGAGAACCACTAGGCTATGCCAACGAGAACCATGGCAAGAAACAGGCTAGTTCATGTTATCTAAATGCAAATGGGCTACACAATCTGACATGACAGCAATGTTGTGTAGACTATTTACTGAAAACTGTGTGACCCATAACTCGATCCCGGACCAGCTCTGTTGACTCCTCTCATCCATTGAGACCGCGGGCAACGTGCTGCGACGCAGAGATTAAAAACATGTTTCCATAAGCGCTGATGCTCGGGGCAACATTACCGTGTTCTGGAAGCAGACACGCAGTGTGTCATAATCGTATAACATTTTCTGCGGACTTTTAAGAAATATTTAATCGAGAGTTTAAAAAAAAAAAAAAAGTGCACTTATAATATGGCCATCAAATAATGTAGGCTACATGCATGTACGAGTAGCCTATATAGCCAGATATGCTGCGATACTTGTAACAGCATATTCACCAAAACGCAACTCAAGTGTTAAATTGACGCATTTTGTGGGAAGTGGTAATGTAGGCTATAGTAGGCTACATGCAATTTAACCGTTGGTTCTCTTTTTCTCAGATTTTTTTTATCAATGTAATGTAAGCGATGATTCATCGTGAGTCATAGCCCACATAGCCTAGTCTATCGACTTAAATGTCATCTCCCTGCTCGTTTCCCACTGTATAATGAAGGAGGTTTGTCATCGCCTTATTCTAGCTACAGCGCATGCATGCATTTCGGAATTAACATTTTTAAATAACAATAGTGTGCAATTGGCCAACTGTTAAGTACAATTGTGTTTGGTAGCCTACTGTTCTTCTCTGACATTCATGAGTTAGACTGTCTTTTTTAGTCTGACTAGCCTACTTCTACAAATGAGAATACAGTCCATGAAAACGTCGTTCAGTTTGTTATATTGTCCGAGTCTTTGGCTCTCTCTAGTGGTCAAAACTTAAACGCAAGAGATCAAAATAAAACGACATAAAGATGGTGAAGTACAAAATCCGTATTGGTTTATAATCCAAATGTTATGCTATGGCGAATACTTGGAATATGTTGCATCATTATTTGGTAATGATCCGAGAATATGAGTTTTAGAAGAAAAAAAATGTAATTTTTGAAATTGTTGTAGCCGGTATTACCTTGGGTGAATTACGCTACCCTTCAATTTAGAATATTTAAAAATAATATATTTTTTAACGTGTAAAACACTATGGTTCAATATTATATTGCATTATGAAGAATCATTTCTGTTACAAATGTATAAATGCTTGACTAATATCTCATATTTGGTATATTGCAGATGGCTCATTGTAGCTTTGGGGGTTGATGGGGTCTGTTCATTCCACCTCATTATAGTGAATGCAATTCAGTGATTAGCAGAATATGAAATCAAATTACTTGTCAATCGTCATCTAAATCAGGACATTTTGTATAATCTCCATGAAAAGACTGTTCAAGGACTGATGCTTGATGAACTTCTATTGACGAAACAGAGATATTATCAAGGTAAATATGGGAAACCAGGTCTATGGGTAGGTTGGTATGTGTTTATAAGCATACATTTTGTCATTTATTTATTTCCCCAGACCCCCACAAACATGGTTAAAAATGTAACTTGTTTCATGTACCCTGTTGGGATTTTTTCTTTGACATACACACAGAGTTATATTCACAGAGTTACTTAGTCTAACGCTTGCCAACAGGAAAGTAAGGAAGTGAGCAGGATATATGAGCTCTCTGGGTATCCAAGGCAACTGGCAACCGGCCCAAGGGTGGGGCCTAGTTTCCTTTATCAACCAATCGGCTCACCCACAGCACTGGAAAACTTCCTCCCGTAGCCACACCCCCCTCCACCAGATCCACAGCATTATCCAAGAGGAGTATTCTGTCTGCTGTCAACACTGCCACTCCGTGTCACGACAAGAGTATTCCTGTCTCGTTGCTAGAATAGGAGCTGACGAGCACTCGTCTTCCCAAGAAGGGAGAGGGAAGAATTGTTTCCGTCTTCTTCCTGCTGTTAGTCATCGTCTCATGTTTTTTATCTCTACTACCGGCTCACAGCAGGAATACTTCCAAATCAAATAAGGAGGAAGAGCAAGGTGCCAGCCTCTGCAAACTTGGCAGGCCTGCGCGGGCAACGGCAGCTCTAAGAAAACTGGTACGACCGGCCTTTGCAGGTGAGTGATTCCTCTGGACCCTGGACCATCTGATTCCTCTGGCTGCCCTAGCAGAGACAAAGTGGTTCGAGGTGTGAGGTTTTATTTCGAGAGGCCGACTGCAACAGCCTCTTCCCTGTGAGTTTGGAGATGACCGGGCTGTTTGAGCCGAGGTGTGTTGAAGGCGATGGACAGGTCAGATTGCAGGGATTCAAAAGCTCTTCTGTCTTCCCAGTGAGATGGAATGCAAGTTAGTGGTCAGGTATGCTGAGAAGAAGTATTTAGCTTAAGTTTGTTTAGCACCAGGGTTGCACTGAGTTTGTGCATTCTAACACCCCTGTTTGAAATATATGATATGAATGTGATTCGAAATATTAATCTTTTTTTTTTTTCCCCCCAATTTTTTATTTAAATTTTTCTAAATAATAAAATATATAGACAATTCATAAAGGTATACAGAATATACATATATACATGCAGAACATAAGCAAACAAGCCTTTACCCTCCCCTCCCGTATGGTATGTTTGTTTGTATCTTATGTGTCAGCATTCACATCAGTATTACACATATAGATTTATATAAATGTATAAATATATGTAGATGTGGCATAAACAAAAATACGTACATGAATATAGATGAATATATACCCCAAAAAATCCAAATAAAATGTAAAAAAAAAAATTTAAAAAAAAGTGAGTGACAGCAAATCGATAAGAATTATTCTAACCCGAATAGTAGTTCAGTCATACCTCTTCGATAAGTGCCAATAAGGGCGACCATATTTCTTGGAATCTAAGCCCACGATAATTTTTAACGAGAGTACAAACATCTAAAGATACATCTTAGATGCTGCATGAAGTGAAATATATGTTTTGTTTTTTTTAAAACGAATGGTTATATCCAAAACTATTGTATTCTATAGTTAATAATGCTTAAGACAAAATATATTTTTTATATTGGAAATAGCTTATCGTGTCATTTTCACCTATAAGCTAATAGCAATAGAAATTTGGATTGTTTACAGTATGAACCATGAATATTGAACACCCAGAATTTAAATGCACAATATCTCCTACATTAGAATATGATAGACAGTTGTTGGTGTTTATGATTTAGACCAGAGGTCCTCAATCTAATCCGGAAAGGGCCGGTGTGGGTGCAGGCTTTTGTTCCAACCAAGCAGTTACACACCTGATTCTACTAATCAAGGTCCTTTACAAACACTCTTGTGGTTGATGAGCAGAAGCGGGTGCGTGTAACTGCTTGGTTGGAACCAAAGTCGGCACCCACACCGGCCATTTCTGGATAAGAATGAGGACCCCCGATTTAAATAATAATTCAAGTTGGCAATACACAAGGTATGAAGTATGAACTCCTTTTGTCTGCTGCTCCTTGGCTGTTTTATGTTTTTGGTGCTGATACTACAGTCGCCTTTCACAAGCAGCTGCTTTACTTCAGTGAAAAATATGAAGTAAAAAGCCAGTTTCCTCTGCCAGCTGGAAATAGAAGTGAACTCAAGGCTATGGGGAAGGGCCATATCTTACATATGTTTTTCATTTTCATCAAATAAATTTCATGATCAACTTAGTAAAGGGCAGCAGCTCCGTCCTTCTCTGTTTCCTATCGCTGCTTTGTTCAAAGGTGAAAATAATGTTTTTTAACATCATGACTGTGATGTCAGCTCCTGGCTGCAACCAGAACTCCAAATCTGGAAAATATTTTCCTAATTGGTGTGTTTTCTGCAGAAATCGGTGTATTTAGCGACCGAAAAAAGCTGAATCTGCGGTCTTTTTGTGGTTGACCACAGAAGTGTCTCACAAGTCTAATATGTTCAGCTGTTGCGAATGAGGTCATTTGAGGTCAGGTAGAGGAGGGAGCCAACCTCGAGATAATTCACAGCAGTGGTGTCTGTTTTTGCAAGCGTTATCCTGGATCCTGCGTTATCCTGGATCCTGCGTTATTCTGGATCCTGCCTGTGCAAACAAACCAAGGCTGCATGTGTATACCGGAATGAGCGAGTCATCAAGATTTGTTTTAATGCAGCACTCCACTGTTTCAAATATTTACACACTGGCATGTATGTATGTATGCATGCATGCATGCATGCATGTATGTATGCATGCATGCATGCATGTATGCATGTATGTATGCATGTATGCATGTATGCATGCATGTATGTATGTATGCATGCATGCATGTATGTATGTATGTATTTTCTGATTCCATTCCCACCTATTTGTCATCTCGCTCTTCTAAATTTCCCTTCCTTTTATCTCTCTCTCTCTTTCTCTCGTTCAGTGGTACTCAGGAAGAATGTTGAACGACGCCACATTCCCCTCTCTGTCTGATTAATTATCAAGCTCTGTGAGCTCACAGACTGTAACCTGTCGCTCCGTCTCCCCTCTGTAGTCTCCAGTCAATGGCAGACAGTCCAGTGTCACCGCCGAGTCCGGCCGGGCTGCCCTGGTACGTGGCGGGCTCCCAGCTCCTGGGCCTGGCCTGCGTGGTCATCACCGGCGTGTGGATGGGACACTACCGGGGCGGCTACGCCTGGGACGGCTCCCTCAAAGAGTTCAACGTCCACCCCCTCTGCATGGTCCTGGGACTGGTCTTCCTGTATGGCGATGGTCAGTGGACAGCCATCATCGCACGTGTAATTTCACACTGCGCTCCTCTCTGGAGATCCTTTACATCTTTTACATTTAAAGCAGTAGCAGGCATTCGTTGTCCAGAGCGACTTACACTGATTATTTTCTTTCTACATGCAGTCCATTTATACAGCTAGATATTTACTGAAATAATTCAGGTTAAGTAACCTTTTCAAGGGTTCAATGGTAGTGCCCCACCTGGGAATTAAACCTACAGCTTTTTAAGTTGCAAGCCCAGTTCCCTTAACATTATTCTACACTTCCACCCTGATTGAGAGGCGATTGGTTTGGCGGCTCCTCACAGGTTTGAGCACCTGAAGGGGCGTGGCCAGGGAAGGGACGCAGCAAGCGAATGTTTTTGCCAGATATGTTTGTGTACGTTATATTGCGAACTCTAGGTCAATCCGACAGATCCGCTTTTGTTCGACTGTCGGCTCGTAGAAGATCACCAGTGCCAGTCGTCCCGCTGTTTCCAGCTTTTATCAGATCACTTTCCCAGTAAACTGGGAGATATGCTGTCCAGATCCTGACAGTTGGCATTATTTAACTTAAAGGAACAGTGATGCTGCTCAGTGGTGACGTGAATCGTCAGGAATGGTGAGTCATTCCCAGTATGAGACACAGTCACGTTTGGGGCGCAGGGAATCGGCCAAATCACCCTCTGGAAGCAGGGCTTCCTCCTAATCCCTGCGTGCCCGGGGGAATGACGAAACCTTATTAGACCGCCGCCTCCAAGCCAGGCCAGTTCTCAGCCTGTGGCTCACCCTTAATGGAGGTGATAAACTTGTTCAACCTGGTGGGTTAATTGACAGCACGTTTAACTCAGCAGACGTTCTCTAGGCAGCAGCTCTAGTGACATCATAAGGCTTAGCGTCGATAACATCCACTCCCAGCCCCTGGGGGGTAGGGCCTGCAAGAGCCTATAATCAGCACACACAACAACAGGAATTGATTTCTGCAGTTATCAGGACAAGGAAGAGCTTCTATTTGATTCTGGTTGTGTTTGTTTGGGTGTGTCTGTGTGTGCGCGTGTGCACAGCAATACAGCAAGAGAAAGGCACCCTCTGAAAACATTAAAAGATGACTAATTACGACATCCTTAAGGCTAAGGGTGGTGATTGACAGCGAGGTAGTAACCAATGGAAATGTGAACATTGAAAAGACTAAATGAGTACCATGTGGTTGTCGCCTGGGAGCAGGCTGCAATTTTTCCATGTGATCCACAAGATCGATCCCAGATTCATATTGAAGAGGGCAGGCAGTACTTTCACTACTTCTGTCTGTCTTGTAGGGTTACTAACTTTTTTAGAACTGTGGTGGTTGTGTAAAATTGAATTCAGTTGAATTATTTATAAAACAAAGGGAACGTGTTGGTATCTATATTGTAAGGATCATATATACTGTATGTACCAGGCCAGATGTGTATTCATAATGGTGCCATGAGACATTACTTTTACATTACATTTTTGCCTGACAACAACCCAGGTGCCCTTGGGAAAGTTACATACAGTTTGCGGTGAGAAGCGCATAGAAACACTACTTTTCTGTTTACCGGACACATTATTAAACAGTTTCTTTCTTTCTTTTGTTGCCAGAAACAAAACCATTCTTAATTATTCTGTGGCTAGCAGGCACAAATCCGGTCTGTGGCAGTAACGTCACAATCGTCAAGGCAAGCAAATCCGTTTACTAGATTCAGTGACACAAAGTCAGTAATTGAAACGTCGAGCGAGGTGACATGAAACAGACTCTGCACTCTGCTGGATGCTAATCAAATGAGCCGCTGCCACCGGCTGTGAGACCCAGCCGCTCTAAACATATCAGGACATTAACCTTTAAAGGACACCCAGTCATTACTGCATTTCCATTGGTTAAAACTGGCTGAACAAAACACATTGTCCCTTGTGGGCACAAAAGGAGGTTTTCACACCCCCAAGTCCCCTCTCAGCTTACACACAAATGGCATTAGCGTGTTATTAGGGTAATGCTGAAGGATTTATACGACTGTCGGCATCAAAACCGGCAACTGTTCAGTGTCGATTAACCCGATGTAGAGACCCAGTCGGTCTCTTTCTTCATACATGAGACACTGATGTGACCTGCTAAAGACCCGCTGTAATAAAATAGTTCACAGACTTTCACATTCATTTTATAGTCCAGGGTGAAGGAGAAACACGTCCGTCGCCCCAGAGGGTAACACGCTTGCGTGAAATGTGGGTTTTCGGTCCGTGATTGAACTGCAGTCCTTATGGGTATCGTTGATTAAATTTCATGCAAGTTGCTAACTCGAGCCCAGAACAACCAGGGGGGTATACTGCAAAGTAGGATTACTGAGTTAACTGGATAACTGCACTGAGTAAAACCAGGAACCCTCCCAAATCTGGAACATGGACTGAAGTAAAAACAGCTTTTCCGTTTAAAAATTTTTTTTAAACTGAGTTAGCAGTTATCCGGCTAACTCGGTAATCCTGCTTTGTGATACAGGCCCCTGGACACTCAGGGACCAACAAGATGACCAATGGACTGTCCACACTTGCCTCGTCAATCCTATTGGGCAGTGCGGCTTCAGGCTAACGCACCTCAGTCAGTGTGACCAAATTGGCACTTCCCCGTGTAAAGGAACAAACTCCATACAATGCAGAAGCACTGATGGAGCTACTAGAGCGCTCGTCAGCATGGTCCGACTTCATTTCTCCCAGGGTATAGTCTCAATTTCTCTCTCTGTTCATCTCCCAGCGATCCTGGTTTACAGAGTGTTCCGAAACGAGAGCAAACGCAGCATCAAAATCCTTCATGCTGTGCTCCATCTCATGGCCCTCATCTTCAGCGTCATAGGTGAGATTCAGGAGCGTGTGTGTGCATGTGCCTGCAGAATTATTAGTTTATTATCAGTTTAATTATTATTGTGTTTGTGTGTATTTGTCTGTTAAGAATCAGCTTTCTCTCAAACGTGGCATACATTACCTGAAGGATCATATTATGACTTTGTTTCTGATATGAAGTTGAAATGACCAATCTTTGAAAATTTTTATATTTGTTATAATTTATATTTGTTTTTACCCCATTTTCTTGTCTTTAATTGTGAGGCAATTAAAGCTGTTCCAAATAAAAATATATACAACATACCATACTTTCAGGTCTTCCGATGCCTTTTTTAAAAGGTATTCATGTACCATTTTTAAAAATAAGAACTTTGAGGGCCACGTGTCAACCTAGGCTAAGATTAAATCTGACTCGTTCTCTAGCCACGTTTACAGAGGAACTTTTGGTTCGTTTTTGCAGTGATTTATTCTCCGTCTCTTCCCCAAGGTTTTGTGGCTGTGTTTGAATTCCATGCCGAAGCCAAGATTCCAGACATGTACTCCCTGCACAGCTGGTGTGGAATGCTGACCTTTGTTCTGTTCTGCCTCCAGGTAGTGGACAACGCTGCGCACTCTCTCGTGTTTTCCCCCGCCATTCCTTCACCCTTCACTGCCCTTTCTCCTGTCTCCTGCTCTGTCCCCTCACGTGCACGTTCAGCTTCGCCAGGGGCGTCCCCGTTTAAACGTGTACATTCACAGTGGCTTAAAAAGGCTGCGTTTTTGGGGGCCGACCCTAAACACATCCCCGCGTGAGGTCGGGGGTTCAATTCACCGCTGTGGCACTTTCTACACTGTGGTCCCTTCTCCATCTGTAACCCTCTCTGCATTCCCCATACCTGAACTGCCTGCTCTACTTAAAAAATGCTATAATTCTCAAATTAAGAGAGGGCGTAAGATACGATATCAATACCGGGTGACGAGAACAATCCATTCAGTCTGTCAGGGTTATTTTTGCTCACTGTCTGGAGGGCATCCAACACTGCCCCAAGGTTCATGTTAAGGCTAATCTTGACTAACCAGCCAAAATAAAGGAGGCGCACAGAAAGCCTCTGGGTCAGGAGTCACAGTGGTGCATGATGCTGCACTAACCAGCCAAAATAAAGGAGGCGCACAGAAAGCCTCTGGGTCAGGAGTCACAGTGGTGCATGATGCTGCACCCCCTCTCCCTCCCCCTCCCTGCAGTGGCTGATGGGACTGGGCTTCTTCCACGTCTTCTTCGGACTGGCACTGCTCGCCCTGGCCGTGGCCACCTGCCTGCTGGGGATCACAGAGAAGCTCTTCTTCAGCATCATGTGAGCGAGGCCACGCCTCTTCCCAAGGCCCCACCCCCTCCGGTGTGAGAGACCAATTAAAGGTGTTTATTAAAGGCGTTTCCCTTCATTTCCAGGAGCACATACTCCAAGTTTGTTCCAGAGGGGGTCCTGGCGAACACACTCGGGCTGCTGCTGATCGGTTTCGGGGTCCTGGTGGGATACATCGTGACGCGAGAGGAATTCAGACGTCCGTCGCACCCAGAGGAGGAGGCCCTTTCCATGCACTTCAAGACCCTGACGGAGGGCGAAAGCCCCAGCTCCCCTTAGCAGCCCCCTTTCCATCACTCACCAGTCTCGCCAGCTCTCTGCGCAGCACGCCCGACGCATTACTCACACGTCCAACAGCACCCCCTTGTGCCCAAATGGTGGTATTATCCGAGATGAGGGATGGAAAGATAATGCAGGTACATTGTTTTGCTTGACATGATTAAGTCCAGTTGAAATAATTCTATTCTAAATATATAATCAAGTAAAGATGCAAAAGCAATGTGTCGGTACTTTTCCAGAACCAGAGATCCTTGTCTTTAGCTTTAATCAGTGCCATATTGGATAAACAGGTTCAAACACGAACACCATCCTGAAGAGTGCCAACAGAAGAGTTAAGCACGTGCAGCAATGACTCTAAACATGACAGATTTATGTGATGTGATGGAATTATTAGTCAATTACAAAGCATTCTCTAGCTCCCCTACTCTCCCAGTGTGGTAAAAGGCTTTAATCATGTCTGAAAATGTAATTCCTCTATGCATTTATCTAATTAAGACATCCAAATAATGAGACCGTTAGAACGGCGAAGAGAGCATTTAATTTCAGATCTCGTATGTTGTAGCAGACCTCCAACACACCCAATTACAGCAGGAAATGAGGTAAAGTAGCACACCACAGAGATGGCTGCAATAATCAGCAGTGCCCAGTGCTTTATGTTCATGTTCACAAGGGAAGTATCCAATATGATCAACATATAAAGCCATTTCAGATTCATTTAACTGAGAGATCAAATTAGAGCTTATGCTATATGACGAATGTATACCACCATATTGATCCATTTAACAATTTTCCAACATTGCCTGTCTGTAGTGTAAATACACTGACTGTTATACCGAGCTAGAATGGTAGCAGTTTAATTTTATGCATTGGCTCAGAACCCTGACCCCTACTCCCAATGCGTGTATTCAGAACCTCCATTTCTTATATCCATTATAGCTTGATAATTTGAATATAGGATTTGTATCCATTCTCCCGTGAGAACAAAAGGGATCCACTGCTTGTGAAGTAAAGGTATATGACCGTGACTTTAGTCATACACCTTGTGACTGTGACTGCCATTTCATACTCTGGAGAGGTGAAGGGAGCTTTTTGATCTCAAAACGGTTCTGTGGAGTCCGCAATGACAGCACAATGTACTGTGGAGAGTGTAGGTGGTGCTGCTTGCAGGACAGGAGTTGTAAAGGGCAGAGGGCAGAAGTCTAATTGCACTACTTGTATTTTCTGCAGCCTGTGGTTCATCCTTTTAGTGCAGTATTCCAAACGATTTTCAGCACCAGTACACAGAAATCCTGACGTGAATCTGATAGTCACTCCGGTAACAAGCTTAATTATTTTTCCATTTATGTCTACTCCTTGTCAAAGATGTATGTAATGATTTTGTGCTGGATCTCGATATGCTTGATTATGATGTTGCCATACAATTAAAGATTATGCTATTATGTTGAAACTGACAAAGATGCATCTTGTGTGCATGAATTCAGAATTGTGAAATGAATAGGAGCGCCATCTTCTGGCCAAAGCTAAAAAGTGAAAGACAATATCTGACGGCCAGCTGGGATACAGTATTTTAGATCCAACTTGAGTCTGGGTTGCAGTGGGGGCAAGAGGTACTTGGAGATGTTCTGGTAAAAACAATCTTTCAAAAGACCCCTAAAGAAAGGGTATATCTGTGACATGAACACACTCAACAGGCCTTACAAAGCTGATTTCTAAAAGTGTAATCCAATCGAATGTAGCTTCACCATATGTGCCTGTCCTGACAATAACAGGTTACCTGAACAGTGTAAGCGTGTCTGTATGGCGTATACGGCGAGCACTCCCTGGACAACTTCAGAAAGACACCTCCTAGCTGGACACATGTAGATGTAACTTTCCTGATGCTACAGCTAATGTTGGCGGTTTACAGGAGTTAACATGGAGTGGCCTTCCCATTTCCCGCCATCTGTATTGTGTGCCTCAGAATCATAAAGAAGAACGGTGAAAGGCCTGAAAGGCCAGCACCACACCCGTGTGCAGTTTCTTATAAATAATACATTATTCTTTCATACAGTTTGATTGTACAGATTGCAATCTTTCATCAGGAGATAAAAATGCATTATTTTTATTGGGCTTTTTTCCCGTTGTTTTGGTTAAACTATCACAGCGATCTGACAGCTCACATGTACAGACAAGAGAACTCTGCTCAGCAAGCAAATGCACTGAAATCTAAATCAAAGAATCAAAAAGGAACCCCTCAAAGTTCAGCGTTTGTCTGGTGAGGCCAGAGAGAAAAGGACGAAGACACTCCCCTCTCCTCTTCCCGACTTTTATACAATATGGACATCGCAAACCGGAATCATGGTACATGTATGCGTGTATGTGTGTGAGCTTGAAGATTAAAACATGCATGAGAGTATTTACAGCAAAATAATTTACATCAAAAGTCTTAAAAAACCCACCCCTCAAAAAAAAAACGTCACTTTCCCTTTTCCTTTAATGTTGAACGCGTTCTCGTCGTAAGGCAGCAGCGACCTCTTCTGGCTGATATAGCTGGGGATCGATACCTTCTGTTAATGATGGAAGAATGCGCCCGATTAGTGTGCTTCTTCATAGTGTTTGCTATGACATCAGCTGTCAAGGGCCTGAAAATGGAGCAAGGCTATGTGTAACCACAGTGTGGGTTTGGATTTTCGGGGCAGTTTCACTGCTCAGCACCTATCTGACTTCTTATTAACATTCTACAGGCACTTGCAGTGGCACCCTAACTTTTTTATCAAAGTATAAGTTGTGATTAATAGTCAATCAGCAGTCAATGGACTGACCTTTAGATTCAGGCACCTCAAAAACAGGTCAGATTAGACCCACATATTATATAGGTGTGGTTGTCTGATAGAGGTGTATGGGGTGATTTTTCAATGTTTGGATTTGGGCTATTAAAACCCAGAACAATTCAGTAATGTAGTACAGTGGGAAAGCAGGTGGGGAGAGAGATATCAAATCAAAGAGAAACAAATCAGGAAGCAGGAACTCGGTTGTCTTCACAACTGGTGTAACACTGGAGACCTTTCTCCACCCTCCCGCGAGTCAGAGCATCACACAGGAGAGTGACAGCAGTGGGCGGGTCTATGGATGCCTAGAGATGGCTGGCATGAGCATTCTCTCTCTCAGTCCTACAAGAGCAATGCACTCTGGGAAAGTATCTGTACTCCACCAATGCAGTCACATAGTACACACAATGCTTTTGTTTTGTGCAACTTTACTGTCTCCATAAATTCAACCCCAGGACAGCTGAGCTGTGTAAATAGTAAGTGATGCCCACAGAATAATTCTCCTTCTTCAATATCAGCTCATCACCTGGTCTCTTAATAACCGGCTCATCATCTGGTCTCTTAATAACCGGCTCATCATCTGGTCTCTTAATAACCGGCTCATCATCTGGTCTCTTAATAACCGGCTCATCATCTGGTCTCTTAATAACCGGCTCATCATCTGGTCTCTTAATAACCGGCTCATCATCTGGTCTCTTAATAACCGGCTCATCATCTGGTCTCTTAATAACCGGCTCATCATCTGGTCTCTTAATAACCGGCTCATCATCTGGTCTCTTAATAACCGGCTCATCATCTGGTCTCTTAATAACCGGCTCATCATCTGGTCTCTTAATAACCGGCTCATCATCTGGTCTCTTAATAACCGGCTCATCATCTGGTCTCTTAATAACCGGCTCATCATCTGGTCTCTTAATAACCGGCTCATCATCTGGTCTCTTAATAACCGGCTCATCACCTGGTCTCTTAATAACCGGCTCATCATCTGGTCTCTTAATAACAGGCTCATCATCTGGTCTCGTAATAACCGGTTCATCATCTGGTCTCGTAATAACCGGCTCATCATCTGGTCTCTTAATAACCGGCTCATCATCTGGTCTCTTAATAACCGGCTCATCATCTGGTCTCTTAATAACCGGCTCATCACCTGGTCTCTTAATAACCGGCTCATCATCTGGTCTCTTAATAACAGGCTCATCATCTGGTCTCGTAATAACCGGTTCATCATCTGGTCTCGTAATAACCGGCTCATCATCTGGTCTCTTAATAACCGGCTCATCATCTGGTCTCTTAATAACCGGCTCATCATCTGGTCTCTTAATAACCGGCTCATCATCTGGTCTCTTAATAACCGGCTCATCATCTGGTCTCGTAATAACCGGCTCATCATCTGGTCTCTTAATAACCGGCTCATCATCTGGTCTCGTAATAACCGGCTCATCATCTGGTCTCTTAATAACCAGCTCATCATCTGGTCTCTTAATAACCAGCTCATCATCTGGTCTCTTAATAACTAGCTCATCATCTGGTCTCTTAATAACCAGCTCATCATCTGGTCTCTTAATAACCAGCTCATCATCTGGTCTCTTAATAACCGGCTCATCATCTGGTCTCGCAATAACCAGCTCATCATCTGGTCTCGTAATAACCAGCTCATCATCTGGTCTCTTAATAACCAGCTCATCATCTGGTCTCTTAATAACCAGCTCATCATCTGGTCTCTTAATAACCAGCTCATCATCTGGTCTCTTAATAACCGGCTCATCATCTGGTCTCTTAATAACCAGCTCATCATCTGGTCTCTTAATAACCAGCTCATCATCTGGTCTCTTAATAACAGGCTCATCATCTGGTCTCGTAATAACCGGTTCATCATCTGGTCTCGTAATAACCGGCTCATCATCTGGTCTCTTAATAACCGGCTCATCATCTGGTCTCTTAATAACCGGCTCATCATCTGGTCTCTTAATAACCGGCTCATCATCTGGTCTCTTAATAACCGGCTCATCACCTGGTCTCTTAATAACCGGCTCATCATCTGGTCTCTTAATAACAGGCTCATCATCTGGTCTCGTAATAACCGGTTCATCATCTGGTCTCGTAATAACCGGCTCATCATCTGGTCTCTTAATAACCGGCTCATCATCTGGTCTCTTAATAACCGGCTCATCATCTGGTCTCTTAATAACCGGCTCATCATCTGGTCTCTTAATAACCAGCTCATCATCTGGTCTCTTAATAACCAGCTCATCATCTGGTCTCTTAATAACCTGCTCATTTGGATACTTGAAATCAGTAGGTTGGATTCATTGGACAGCGGTCCACTGGAAGTTGTAGTTCTTAAAGCACAACTGAACTTTGGGTTGTGTAGTTACGTGGCCATGATGAGTCCAAATGGTGGCAAAATATGTTCGTTCGTGGCTCTGTGCTCCCCTGGTGTGATAATCCAGAATAGGGTATAATTCTATAGGGCAGCTAAAACGGTCTCAAAATGACACTTCTAGCACATATACGAACACGAACGAAGCGGATTCTGTCGATACAAACAATAACCAGTCCTCTTGCATATTTTTTTTAGAAAATTAAGTGGCCCGTTCCACGGAAGCAAGCGTTCCTGGTAGTATATATACAAAGAGTGTAAACAAACCTGCCGACATTTTGCTAGTCTTTTCTGGTAGCTTGCGAACAACATTGGAGAAAATAGAACTTTTCTCAATCATTTTAATTACACGAAAAAAAATACGTACGAGGACTGGCTATTGTTCGTATTGACAGAATCCGCTTTGTTCGCGTTCATATTCCTGCTAGAAGTGTCATTTTGAGACTGTTTTAGCTGCCCTATAGAAGCTAATGGAGAGCGACACATACCCTATTCTGGATTATCACCCCAGGGAGCAACTAACAAACATATTTCGCCACCATTTGGACTCATATCATGGCCACGTAACTACACAACCCAAAGTTCTACCAAAGTTCAGTTGTGCTTTAAGAACTACAACTTCCAGTGGACCGCTGTGCAATTAATCCAACCTACTGATTTCAAGTATCCAAATGAGCAGGTTATTACGAGACCAGATGATGAGCTGGTTATTACGAGACCAGATGATGAGCTGGTTATTACGAGACCAGATGATGAGCTGGTTATTACGAGACCAGATGATGAGCTGGTATTGAAGAAGGAAAATTCTTATGTGGGCATCACTTACTATTTACACAGTTCTACCAAAGTTAAATTTAGCAAATTATGTTGGCTTTGATACTGGTGGTTTATGCATTCATCTGTGAGAAAATGCCACAGGGGATTTAGGGCAGAGGGGATCTTTTGGCCAGTATGTACAGCAGAAAGTTTGTGCTATATTAAAGGCAACACAGCATCATAATTTTTGTTTGCTCTATTAAATTATTATTACTCATTTATTTGATTGGAAATTAAGAATCTCACCAAAAGACAAAAACTGTCATTTTCTATTAATAAGGACACCTACTCACAAAGAATCATCCAGTATTGTTGTTTGAGAAGATTAACTCCCACTCCAAAAAACAAAAACACTCAAAATAATAACAATCATCATAGCTGAAGAACTGTAAAGTGCACCCTTATACAAGAACTTCACAGGCAATTAGTGCAGAAACCTGCTGACTAATAATACAAATAAAGCTGTAAGAGTTCAAATAAAACCACAGCGCGAGGACCGTTTCAAGGTCGCGGTCTTTCTTGTGTCAGCACGGTCAATCTTCCTGCTTCCGACCATAGCTTTTAGGCGCTAAAGGAACCTTCATGTTACCTACTCCCGTTTTCTTCTCTTCACATTCTGTGCTAGAGGGGACAATTCCAAACTTTGATAAACTTTTGGTAAGATCTAGGAGTCGGAACACTAATGATTTCATATGAAAATATGAGACAAAGGACCGACTGGCAAAGCCGTACTGTTCACCCGAAATGTGTGAAGGGGGAAGTGGCCTTACTGTGCGTTTCAGTGTTGTCATTGCATATAATGCGTTACGTCCCTAAAATGGCCACTTTTGATGCATCAATACAATTCCAAAACGATCGCATCCATTTGGACCATAGGACTACATTTATACTTAACTTTGTCTGCAGCAGACCTTGGTGGGGAAAACAGAATTGAATAAATACTTGAAATTTTCCAGCATCAATAGAAGCCGTGTTAAGTGTATAAACTCTGTTGTGTATAGCTTTGAGTAACATCTGTCATGCATTATACAACAGAACATTTTGAACCAGCCTGGGTGCAGGACCATGTTTTGTAAACTTTAGGCTATTGCGAACAAGTAAATCAAAGTCTGTCAATGCCCCCCCTTGAAGGTTTCATAGCTAGTTGCTCAAAAAAAAAAAAAAAAACAGAAAAGCAACCAAAATACAGTCAAACCAAAAAAGTATGTATACATTTATATACAGTATATATAACTTAAAATTATAAATATTAATTTCTTTTCCTTTTCTACATACAGGTTTGTTGTAAGTTATCTTTGTTACATTTACAGTATAGAACATTAATCTTTTACTGTACAGAAGGTAGCGATCTCCGAAAAGAGCATGCTTTTTTCTGCATTTTAACAAGGGATGGACTGAGAGTTTGTCTTCCGTAGGTATGATTGAGCCTTTAGTCCCACTCTGGCAATGCCCGGCATGATTTCACAGGTGGAGAGAGAAGAATGACACAGAGACCTTGTAGGGGGGAGAGGCACTGTCTAAGAGCGGACGGTATCATTTATGTTACTTTTGCACATTCTGAGAGATGTTTAATGCAGCCTTTCCTGCCATTTTAGAGGAAAACAGAACCCATATCAGATCACGCTCTGTATGTTTCACTCAGCTTGAAATCCAGACCCCTTTTATCTTGCGTTCTGTCATTGCAGAATATGCAACGCGCAGAACAGTATGCACGTCAAAGAAGAGCAGCTTTCTCAGGACCCCTAAACGGGTGTGAAAACGCCAGCTCATGCACACCATGTGCCAAAGGGAGCTAGATTCTGCGGTGGCGCATTTTTCAGTTGTCACATTTCCAGCTGCACACTAACACCTAGGTCACCTAACCCCCTTTGCGGGACTCTATATACTCCCGTACAGAATTCATGGGCCTCTCCCCTCCACCCCCCCTCCACCCGAGTCCTCTTACACATTCGACTCCACAAAAGGTCTCTTTGGTTTGATGGGCGAGGTTGGGCCCTGCCTGGACTCACGGGAGAGCTGCCGGTACATGTTGTCCTGGTAGGCCTGAGCCACCGGCAGCGTCCGCGCCACCTTCACGTCCGGGTAGGTGGGCACCTGGCTCACCCTCTCTAGGATGTCTCCCCGGGAGCCGTTAGCCAGCTTGCCCAGGGAGGACGGCTGTGCCTGCGAGTAGTAGTCGTCCTCCAGGAGGTGCCCGTTCTGGGCGTTGTTGGTCTTGTTGTAATAGGCGATGTTGCCTAGCGATGTGGGCGGGCTGTAGGAGGGGCCGCCGCCCCCCTGCTGCACCAGGTTCCCCGGGGAGGTGGGGCTGGTGATGACCGTGTCCAGGGAGGAGACGGCCCAGGGCCGCGAGGGCTGGTGTAGGTACTGCTGAGTCCGCGCCGTCTTGTCAATGATGCCCATGAAGGGCGTGGTCCGGGAACGGGCGGGCTCCCCCTGGTACACAGGCCCACCCCTGCCGTCGCCCCCTTGCGAGGGCGAGACGGGCGAGAGGTCATCGCAGGGACGCTCGTAGGAGGGCTGGAGCGGAATCTCCATCTGCTGGATGGAGGCGGAGGGGCGGAAGCCGGGGGCCAGGTTGCAGGCGGAGCCAGCCGAGAGGCTGTTGCTTGAGGGGGAGAAACGCAAACCCACACTCTGGGAGTGGATGAGGGGCCGGGGGGTGGGCGGGTGCTGCTTGATCTCACCCGTGTTGGCGCTGACGGGCCGCCGCACCAGGTGGGGGATCTCGGGCGAGCCCAGCTGGCACTGGGGCAGGGCGCCGGCGGCGGCTGCTCGGTCCAGCTCATGCTTGGAGACAGGGTAGTAGGCAGCCGACTGGCTGCGGCTGATCTGTGGGGTCTGGCCATAGCGCACGCCCCCTGGGCCGCCGCCGCCGCCGGGCCGGTACGCAGAGGAGGGCCGCTGCGGGAGCTCGTCCTTGGCCAGGCCCGCTTCGACGCCTCCGCCCCGCCCGCCATGCTGGCACAGGGCACCCACACTCAGGCTGGCCTGCACCTGGGCCATGGGTCGCCCGTCCAGTGAGGGCTGGTACACCAGCCGGCTATCCACATCCACCGAGCCGCCCTGGTAGCGCCCGCTTATGGGGTGTGCCATCTGGCCATAGGCACTGCCGCCCAGCACGGCGCTCGAGTGCACGGCTGAGCTGGGCTGGTTGGTGCGCACAATCTGCGCCATGGCAGGCTGCAGCCGGAGGCCCGGCTGCTGGTGGTGCTGGGAGGACTGGGACGCCTGCGAGCTCAGCTGGAAGGAGCGCTGGCTGCTCATTTTGGACAGGGGTGACTTGGGCCGCCCGGGGAGCTGGTCCTGCTGGTAGCGCACCGGGGAGCCCGACTGGGACCGGTACAGACACACGCTCTCCACCGGGGGGCTGGCCCGGTACTGAGGACCTCGTCGCAGGGGCGAGGGTGGGGGGCTTTGATAGTCTTTCCCCTGCCCTCCACCTCCACCTCCCCCTCCTACTCCTACTCCCCCCCCTCCGCTGCCCAGGGGCGGGGGGCTGAAGCGGTAAGAGGAGACCTGGTGGGCGGGGGAGGTCTGGGGAGGGCTAGGCCGGAAGTGGGAGTTCTGATGCGTGGGCGAGAGGGAGGGCGAGGTGGACTGGTAGACCTGGCGGGTAGGGGAGGACACAGAGGTGGGGCCGGGGCGGAAGTCGAAGGCCTGGCCCAGTGGGGAGCCCCCCGAGAGGTAGGCGGAGTCACGGTGCGCCGGGGAGGGCGGAGGACTCTGGATGATGGGCAGGCTGGCGGGGCTTGGCCGGGACTCCGGGGGCAGGCCGATGGACACGGCCTCCAGCTCCTGCTCTAGGTAATCCTCGTCCTCGAACAGGTCCTGCACAGGCTCCATGTCCTCCAGCCGGGGCTCCGGGGGTGGAGGCGGCTCTTCGGCTGGGGGCGGCGGAGGGGGCGGGGACGGGGGCGGGGGCGGATCCAGCTCCTCCTGCGGAGGTTGGTTGACCTGCTGACATTCCTCCTCCACACGCTGCAGCAGCCGCTGGATCTCCCGGTTGTTGGGGCACTGCTTGATGGCTTCGTTCAGGTCCTCCAGGGCTTCAGTGAACTGCCTGCAGAGACAGAAACATTTTTAAAGGCAGAGCAAAAGCAAGGTGGGGGGAAAAGACACAGAGCAGAAAGATACACAGGTGAAGACACAAAGAAGTAGATAGAATAAAAAAGAAGAAACTGAAGTGTGAAAAAGCTAATAAGAGAAGGCTCCAAGTGTATGTGAAGCATGATTGTAAAACAAAAAGTATTGTTTTTGGCTCCAAGCATATGCTTATTGGTGACCCTCAGCTGCATCTATCTATGTTAGGAATGCCTATAGAACAGGTTAAAACTACTAAACTGCTTGGTGTTTTACTTGACAGTCAACTGTCATGGTCTGATCATATTGATGGTATTTTAATGAAAATGGGAAGAGGAATAGCCATGGTCAGGAAGTGCTCCACCTACTTGACATCCTTAATTATGGGTCAAGTCATTCAGTCCTTGGTTTTTTGTCACCTTTATTACTGTCCTGTAGTATGGTCAGCGGCAACTAAGTCGGACCTGAACAAATTGCAACTTGTTCAGAACAGAGCTGCCAGACTGGCACTTCATTGTTCAACACGCACTAGTATTGCATATATGCATGCACGTCTGTCCTGGTTAACTGTTGAACAAAAACTGCTTTGTAGTCTCCTCACGTTCTTCAGAAACATTATTTCAAATCAAACACCAGATTATTTTTACAAAGAGTATTTAAAATCAACCAACACACACAATTATCACACCAGGAATGCCAGCCGTGGTCATTTAACACTTCCTGCTCCAAGAACTAATCTCCTCAAACACACAGTTATTTACAGATCTATATCATTCTGGAACGTGTTACCATCTCATATACATCTCACACAAAATAAATCATCATTCAAAATAGCCTTAAAGACACACTTGTTGCAGCTGACCGCTTGACCGGAATCTTAATTTTATGTTGTATTTAATTTTTGTATAATATATTGTAATCATGTATTTTCATATTGCAATCAATGTATTGTAATCATGTTTTTTCATAACAAGAATCTCAATCTTATGTTGTACTGAATTGAACTGAATCATGTATTTTTCATGTTTTTATATTTGTATGTATTTTATATGGACCCCAGGAAGACTAGCTGTCGCCACGGCGTCAGCTAATGGGGATCCATTCAATAAACAATAAACAATGACTGGCAGAGCAGTCTGGGAAAATTAACATGGCACAGTGGAATTAAATAAGCTTGGATTTGACTGACAAAAAGACTCTGGAATAGACAGTCTTAGCCAAATATGCTAACTATAAATAGCATATTTCATTGAGGTAATATATTAATTACACATTAGATCCCCAATCCATATACTCTTTATAGTTTACAGACTGCAGTAACAGTAATAAATCTTTTGCACGATTACACTGGAACAGTATGGAATACATGGTTGGCTAAATGGCTGTAAGTCATCAAGGGTCTGAGGTATCAAATGAGCCTCAAACCATCACTCTGCTACCAGATATGCAGTAGATATGGATGGATCACTTTCAGGGTTGTTTCTCCTGACAAATTTTCCTATTGAACTCTATGAAAAAATAAGTCAGGAGAAGAAACCCTTCAAGTTATCCATCCATATCTACTGCATATCTGACAGCAGAGTGATGGTTTAAGGCTTGTTTGATACGTCAGACCACTGATGACTAATGGCCCTGTCACACTATTGCGTATCGTACTAGCGTATGCCAGCGTATGAAAAATATCACTCATATGCTGATATACGCTGACATACGCTAGGGGTACGTTAGGCATAGGTTGTATACGTTTCAAGCACGGTCGCATACGCTGGCATACGGCGAGGCACAAAAAGCTTTTTAAGCATGCTTGAAAATTTTGTGCGTATTCGGACTAGAGTGCGGATCGGGCCGCATATTTCTGTCCGAACCCGACCGAGCCCGAGATAGTAGTAACCGAGCCCGACCCGAACCCGACAGGAATTCTGCTTTTTATGTCCGAACCCGACCCGAGCCCGACGCAGTTAATGTAAGGCACTGAAGCGCTGACATTGTGTTTCCCTGTCACGCAGTTGTTGTTACCATGGTTACAGCTTCTCTGTTTAGTGGTCACTGGGCACCTAAATGACCGTCAAAAGGCATTGTTTTATTGGTAGATAACAGACACACACACAATATTCGGTATCATTTTTATTTATTTCACACTATTTTCACCAAAAACAACTTGAAGCACCATGTGAAGTAAGCTAACCCATCCTAATTAGTACAGTAATACCTTGACATACAAGTTTAATTCGTTCCGTGACCGAGCTCGTAACTCGGTTTACTCGTATATCAAATCAATTTTCCCCATTGAAATTAATTTAAATACCATTAATCCGTTCCAGCCCCCCAAAAAACACCCTAATTTCTTTGTTACGTAGTTATAAAAATGAGAAATGTATTTATAAATAATAAATAATTAATACAAAACATAATACAAAGATAATAAAATAGAATATAAAGAAATAAACTGGTTCTAAACTTAATTGCTACATTATTATTCTTCACTGACACTTAATCTTCGTCAGTGATGTTTTCATCTTCATCAGTGACGTTTGCATCTTTTTCATTGATTTTTGGCTTTTTCGTCACGCTTTTCTGACTCTGATCTGCAGGGCGTTTCGATAAAAACCTATCCATGGTGGTTTGTTTCTTCCTTCCCTTCAGAATTTTTCGGAAATGCGAATGCGTAACTCGGGTCGAGGCTCGTAAGGCGAAGCAAGAAATTGTCCGAGCAACGGCTCGTAACTCGGGATACTCGTAAGTTAGTGCACTCGTATGTCAAGGTTTTACTGTAGTTCAAAAGTAAAATGTTCGCTAGTTGTTCGGCCGCCGTGACCGAGCCCGACCCGAGCCCGAACATCATTTTAAAAGTTTAGTCCGAGCCCGGCCCGTCCCGTCGGGTTCGGGTCGGGTATCTACCCTCTAATTCGGACGTATGGTTTATACGCTAAGCATACGCTAGGCATACGCTGGCCATACGCTATTTTCAAGGGCTTTTTGTGCGTATGAAAATTATTTTATGAATTTACATACGCAACTCATACGTTTCTCTCATACGCAATAGTGTGACAGGGCCATTAGATCCATTTAGCCAACCATGTGTTCCATACTGTTCCAGTGTAATTTACAGCTAAATCTTGTCCCACCCCCCAATTCCCATAGAGATCCAATCAAATGCAGAGAGGTTATAGTATCACTTGTAGGTGTACCAGAAAATTAAATATCAAGAGTCTTTTGATATTGGTGGGTCACAGACATCAGGAAGTCATGGCATACAAAGGATATATGACCAAATATTAAAGGGACAGTAAAGGTAAATCCGTAATTTGCTTTAGACTACAGTTTCAGAATGACAATGCCTCCATGCACAAATAGAGGTCCATACAGAAATGGTTTGTCAAGATCGGTATGGAAGAACTTGACTGGCCTGCATAGAGCTCTGACCTCAACCCCATCAAACACCATTGGGATCAATTGGAAAGGTGACTGTGAGCCAGGCCTAATAGCCCCACATCAGTGCCCGACCTCACGAATGCTCTTCTGGCTGGGGGTCTGAAGTATCAAACAAGCCTTAAACCATCACTCTGCTGCCAGATATACAGTAGATATGGATGGATAACTTGAAGGGTTTCTTCTCCTGACTTATTTTTACATAAGATAAGAAAATTTGTCAGGAGAAACAACCCTTAAAGTGATCCATCCATATCTACTGCATATCTGGCATCAGAGTGATGGTTTGAGCCTCGTTTGATACCTCAGATACCTTTGATGACTTACAGCCATTTAGCCAACCATGTATTTCATACTGTTCCAGCATCATTAAAAGCTAAATCAATTTTATTTCAAATTTGAAAATGGCAGAAAATCTATCCAGATGGTTCAATTGGCAAATTTGTAGATCTCATTCATGAGCTGTGGCTCAGGAGGTAGAGCGGGTCGTCCACTGATCGCAGGGTTGGAGGTTCGATCCCCGGCTCCTCCTGTCCACATGTCGAAGTGTCCTTGGGCAAGACACTGAACCCCAAATTGCTCCCAATGAGCAGGCTAGCGCCTTGCATGGTGGCTGCCGCCATTGGTGCGTGAATGTGTGTGTGAACGGGTGAGTGAGAGGCCATTGTAAAGCGCTTTGGATAAAGGCGCTATATAAGTGCAGTCCATTTACCATATACCAAGTTAAAAAAAGGTAATACATTTGGTTCTTTAATTTTAGCGTCACCTACAGGCCAAATAGGTTTATATCGCATGGGCATCAAGCCTGCAAATAACCTGACCAGACTACGAAAGCTCATCTCTCTATCATTCATGGGAAATTGCGAAAATATGGGAAAAGGAGAATAATAAATAATAATAATAAAATAATACAATAAAAATAGAATTTCTGCCCTACGGGCTTGACATGCTAAAAAGTGAAAGTAGCACACCAGGGAACAGGCAGAAAAGTTTTTTAGGTCATTCCACATTTTCTAGAGCAAATAATAAAAGCAGGGGAGACAAAAAAAATCCTCTTAAAATACATAATTAATTAATCCACAGGGTACAGTCATCTGTAAAAAGAAACTACCACAAAAGCTTATTTCTCCTCACAAACAATATGCTCACAGAAATAGCAGAAAGTTTTGAATGCTAACACAGTTAAGTGTGACACAGATACATTTCAGAAGTGACAAAGTGAAATACAGAAGTGATACGTTCTTTAGCAATGTAGGACGGTGGGGAGGGTTAAAGGTGTGGTATGTTTTGAGTGACACTGCTTGGTCCCACCCTCTGCCCTTCAGTGTCTCTCTTGTTACCTGCTGCTCCGCTTGGCTCGGGCCCTGGCGTAATAAGCCTCGTATGAATTTGGTTTCAGCTCCAGCGCCTTGGTGGCAAACTCCTCAGCCATCCCAAAGTCCTGCGAGCAACAACAGGGCCGAGTCACTCACTGAATCAACAACAGGGCCGAGTCACTCACTGAGTCAACAACAGGGCCCACAGTGACAGGTCATATAGTGAGTCAACATGGAGTCAGAGCATGTCTGTGACTCTCCCCAGGATACATCATACACAATACACTACACATATACAGCATACATTAAACACATCTAAATACACTAAAAACGCACGAGGCACACGGCCAGCGTTCATTCACACACCATAACAGACGCCATTAAAGCGCAAGATCTAACAGCTTTTCCTGCACACTCATCTCTTCCTGTTCATCCCAGACCAGACCTTCCACCCCAGCATCATCGCCATCCTTGCTATGTTCCTCAATAAAGAAACCGTGAAGATATCACACAAATTAACTAGATAATTGGATGAATGGATTGATGCATAGTGCATACACACCATCACCCTTTTCATTGGTTTAAACCAAATGTGGGAGAGACTATCACAGGAGAATTAGAATGTAGAAAATTACAGGATCAACACTTTGAAGTACAAGACTTCATAGATGTCACTGGCCTGCATTTACAACTCTGGCCAGAAAATATTTTCCCTTTCCCCCCAAATCACGTCTCTGAACTTCCAGCTTAATAAATTCCAGCCTGACTGAGCTCATTTCAGTTCCATCGAAACTAGTCCCTTTTGTGCGTTTTCATTTGCCCTGAAACCAAAAGTGTATAAATTATATATACTATACGTCAATGTATGCCATGTTATATTTTAAAGGCATACTATGCAGGATTTTTACCGTGAAAATATTATAAAATAACCACTCTCAGTCATATCTATCATGCACTGGCTATCTCTGTCTTTGCGCACATTTGCCAAATCTGTGCTCTGCATTTCTTCTTCTAACATGTGGTTGGGACGTTTCTGGGCGTGCCACTCTTTTCTGTTAGGGGAGGGGTGGGTGTGGCCATCGAGCCTGTGGGGTGGGATCAGGTTTCAGTGGAGCGTTTGTAGCTAGCTACTGCAATGCTGAAGGTGAGGAACCTCACGTACAGCAAAGAAAAACGACAGGGCTCGTTCAAAAACCTTTTTTTATTTTTTTTGCTTTTCCCTGATGGTGACAAGGGGATGAAAAGTGATGCGGTGTTGGCATGTTTTCTGTTGGTAACATAAGTAACATTACCAGCTAGCCAAGTTAGGGTGGTTCATGCCCTCAATGGAGGTAAATGGCCAGGGCTGAAGACTTCTTTGATTGTAAACACAGGACCAGAGCAAGGCTAAAAATCCTGCATAGTATGCCTTTAAAGACTGGAGTTTGAGCCTAGTATGACCGACTGCCCCATTATGGATTGTTCGCCTGGATTGTTTGCCTGTAATGAAGCCCTTCCCCTCACTCATGGCACACAAGAAAGCCCTGTGTTTGACAATGACCATCATCCCGAGGTCACATCCCGAGGTCACATCCCTCCTTCCTGACTCTGTGCCCCGCCAGGCCCGACGGGCGGAGCCCATGGACTCACGTTCATTTTCCTGCGGCAGCGGGATAGGTTCAGCAGCAGGGACACCCTGAGCTCACGGAACGTCTTGAGGTCTTCGCTGAAGCCCTCACGGGGGAATTTCTTCAGGGCGTACTGGTAACGCTGAGCCGCTTCCTTTACTTTCCCTTTCTGTCAAGGGAGAACATACGCACGCACATACACACACACATACGCACGCACATACGCACACACATACGCACGCACATACACACGCACATACGCACGCACATACACACGCACATACGCACGCACATACGCACGCACATACACACATACATACGCACACACATACGCACGCACATACACACGCACATACACGCGCACATACGCACGCACATACACACATACATACGCACACACATACGCACGCACATACGCACGCACATACACGCGCACATACGCACGCACATACGCACGCACATACACGCACACACATACGCACGCACATACGCACGCACATACACACACACATACACACACACAGGGACACAAATGTCAGGGTAAGGATCATTTTTATTTGTCTTGCCAAATTGATTATACTTCTCATTAAATTCAACACGAGCTTTTCAAGAACCACACACATATGCACTCCCACAAACAGACAGTGACACACGGCCTCTTGGGCAGGGAGCTGGTTTAATACAGTGTCCAGCCAACAGCAGGATCTCTGCATGAGACACAAGACAATGCTCTGAATTTGGACACCAGCTGGTAGAACAAGGCGAGCCATCTGACCACTGCCAGACCGGATATAATCCAACAACACGGATGAGAGGCAGACAGGTCTCATCGCAACAATCCTGTGTTTTCATCAGCCTTTCGTGAAATGTCATTATTTGTACAGAAATTCAACATGGGAAACATTCTCTTTTGTTTTTAGTTTCCACAGATGATATAAATTTGCATTAGGGGCTGATCACCATCATCTGGTATACGGACACTTTATGAACTTTGGAATACTTACAGCTTCAAAATGAATAGTTCTATTTAAAGAAATGTTATATTTGTGTGTGTGTATGTATATGTGTGTACACATCTGTGTGTATTTCCATGTTTGTTTGCGTGACTGAGTGGAGGTTAATAATTTAGTTAATCGCTATGCAAAATAAGCCTACTACAGTGCATTCGGAAAGTATTCAGACCCCTTCACTTAACCTTTTCCACATTTTGTTATGTCACAGCCTTATTCTAAAATGGATTAAATTAATTTTTCCCTCATCAATCTACACATAATACAACATAAGAGAAAAAAGGTTTTTAGAAAACTTTGCTAATTTATTAAAAAATAAAATAATTATCACATTTACATTTTGCTAAATTTTTCAGACCCTTTGCTATCAAATGTAACTCGGGTGCATCCTGTTTCCATTGATCACCCTTGAGATGTTTCTATGACTTGATTGTCCACCTCTGGTAAATTCAATTGATTGGAATAAGGTCCCATAGTTGACAGTGCATGTCAGAGCAAAAACCAAGCCATGAGGTTGAAGGAATTGTCTGTAGGTACAGGTCTGGCGAAGGGTACAAACAACTTTCTGCAGCATTGAAGGTTCCCAAGAACACAGTGGTCATTCTTAAATGGATGAAGTTTAGAACCACCAACACTCTTCCTAGAGCTGCCTGCCGGGCCAATCTGAGCAACAGGGGGAGAAGGGACCCAATGGTCACTCTGACAAAGCTCCAGAGTTCCTCTGTGGGTATGGGAGAACCTTCCAGAAGGACAACCATCTCTGTAGTACTCCACCGATCAGGCCTTTATGGTAGAGTGGCCAGACGGAAGCCACTCCTCAGTAAAAATTTGCCAAAAGGCACCTACAGGACTCTTAAACCATGAGAAACAAGACTATCAGGTCTGATAAAACCAAGATTGAACTCTTTAGCCTGAATGCCAAGCGTCACGTCTGGAGGAAACCAGGCACTGCTCATCACTTAGCCAATCCCACCCCTACGGTGAAGCATGGTGGTGGCAGCATCATGCTGTCGGGATGTTTTTCAGCGGCAGAGACTGGGAGACTAGTCAGGACCTCTGAAAGATGAATGGAGCAAAGTACAGAGCGATCCTTGATGAAACCTGCTCCAGAGTGCTCAGGACATCAGACTGGGGCAAAGGTTCGCCTTCCAACAGGACAACGACCCTAAGCACACAGCCAAGACAACACAGGAGTGGCTTCGGGACAAGTCTCTAAATGTCCTCGAGGGTCCCCGCCAGAGCCCGGACTTGAACCCGATCAAACATCTCTGGAGAGACCTGAAAATAGCTGTGCAGTGATGCTCCCCATCCAACCAGAGAGCTTGAGACGATCTGCAGAGAAGAATGGGAGAAATCCCCAAATCCAGGTGTGCCAAGCTTTTAGCATCATACCCAAGAAGACTGGAGGCTGTAATCGCCAGGGGCGCTTTAATGCATGGGCTTATATGGGCTGAAGCCCAGGGCCTCGACTGATTGGCCAGAATATAATGTTGTAATTTGCCAGTGAGTGACTCATTCACTTGAAATGTTTTTTTTTTTTTTTAAATTTGTTTCTGATTTTTTCCCTTTTTCTCCCAATTTAGTAGCCAATTGAACCCCTATTCTAATTCAATTCCCCCCGTGTAGCAACCGCTAGAGAACCACCGCTGCACACCCCGTCTATCGGTACTTTTTTAGGAAGGATGCTACGTCCTCTACAGGGCGCAGCTCCTGACCGTGACACGCCCTGGGTTCTATCGTGCGCAGTGGTTCTCTCCGAGCCCCTCCCCCCCACCCGGAAGCGACTGCCAATTGTCGCTTCCACAGGCCACCGGCCACGCTCGGCTGTGGCAGGACCGGGGCGCGAACCCCGCTCCTCGGAGTACAACTCGCTGACTGAAAGTCAGCGGTCTTTACCGCTGTACCACCGCGGCGGCTCACTTGAAATGTTTTTGTTGTTAATTGGTTGTCTGGTCAGATTCATTGTATTAATTTATTAATTTATTCATTCATTCATTCATCCATTCATTTATTTATTAACAAAAAGCAAAAAACATAGACACCGGTAATTTGGTCAGATTCATGCAATGGGTTTGCAAAGTCATATTTACATCTTTGGTGGCTATACACCTACCTACCTGTGCTGATTTTGCTTGTTATTGTCAGAAGCTAAAACGTCTGAGTTCTGAAAGCATATCACAAAAACGAAAAGCAAAAAAAAAAAGAAGACATTCATGAACAGGAGTTGCTAAAAAAAAATTCCCAAGCTAACTGGGTTTTTCTAACTTTCTTCCATTCAACCAGTGGAAAAGGGAAAAATAGAGACTGCTAGCAGCACGTTAGCAAAAGCCTCACCAACTGACAGCTAGTCCAGCAGCAGCTAACATTAGCTTCCTCCGTGAACTGGATTTTACGGACATAATCAAGGACTTCTCTGCCAGCAAAACAAGACGAAAGCACTAAAAGACCATTGTTTTTTTAAATTTATTTTATTAATTGTGCATTGTTTAGGCCCAACTGGAATTCAACAGCAGATAGCCCAGCTGTTGCCCTGGTGGTCAATTGAGTTTAAACAAATCTATGTTTTCTATCTGTCTATCTTTTACCAATGTGGTAGGCTAATGCTTAGACATGGCTTTTGCATTGTCTGGTCCGAACCAAACCTAGAACCTAAAATTCATAGGTACCAACTTTTACCAATAGGTGCTGCTATAACAATAACGTTAACCACAGTAAGTTAAGTGTACAGTTGCAAGACACAGACCATTAGAATAGTTCTTATAATTTTTTTACTGACTATATTTTGTCATCTGTTTCACTTGGCTACCCATCTTTTATGAAGGTATCATGGTTTAAAAAATTTTAAATAACACAAAAAAACTTGTTTTAGAAAATCTTGCACAGAATTACGTTATAGACTTTTCATTTTTGTGGATGGTTTTATGTCTCCCGATACATGTTTGTCTAATGTTTTTTGTTTGTAGTAAGGTTTGAGCGGTAGCGTGGTTTCAATGTCATTTTGATTGTGTAAATGTCTGTTTGGTTCAAACTGCCAGTGAGTCTTTTCTGTTGTCATTTATGCCTGAATTGCTGTAGTCTACATAGCTCAACTATGTGTTTATCTCTGTGCAACATCCTTTATTATGTAGGCTACTAGCTGCAATATGGAGCACTATAAAATAACCTCACTCTGTCCGTAACGCTGTTTTCTTTCATTAATTGACCCACTTCGCTGGAGGCGGGGGATTTAGATTTTTTCCCATTTTTAGTAGCCAATTGAACCCCTATTCTAATTCAATTCCCCCCGTGTAGCAACCGCTAGAGAACCACCGCTATGCAACCCTGTCAGCCGGTAGTAGGAAAGAGGGCGCCACGTCCTCTACAGGGCGCAACTTCTCAAGCTCCTGACCGTGATTCCAACTCGCCCAGGGCCTTTCTGTGTGCAGCGATTTTCTCCGAGCCCCTCCCCCCACCCAGAAGCAGCCACAAATTGCCTCTCCCACAGGGCAACGGCCATGCTGGGATCTGGCAGGACCGGGGCGCGAACCCTGATCCTCGGAGTACAACTATTACCGTCGTACCACCACGGCAGCCAAAGCGCACCTTGTAATCGCTGCCAAAGTACTGAGTACCGAATACTTACGTAAATGTGATATGAGTTCTTTTATTTTTTAATAAACTGTCAAAAATGTCTAAAAAGCTGTTTTTGCTTTGTCATTATGGGGTATTGTGTGTAGACTGATGAGGAAAATAATGATTTAATCCATTTTAGAATAAGGCTGTAACATAACAAAATGTAGAAAAAGTGAAGGGGTCTTTCTGAATGCACTGTAATCTGCACCAACGTGCATGGCTCTGAATATAAATGCCTGTATTGAGGCACAGACTCTTTCCGGTGCAGCACTAACAGATTTCAGTCCCACCAACCGTCATGCCCTAGGAGTGAAAGATATCACGCAGTCAAACCTGCACTCCTGTACTCTTATTATTGATCGATGTGGACATTAATACATTAATAAACAATAACTAATTCTCGGCTGAACCACAGCTCCCGTGCGCTGCAAGGATGCAAACTTCAAAGAGAAGTTCGGTATTTAGCATTATAAGCCCTGTTATAAGCCCTGTTAAAAGGTTATGTACAATCATACACAACGGTCCATATCAACATTTTTATGAACTTTGCAGTCTTGAGATATATTGTTTATTGCTCATGTCACAGCTAACTTACACAATGGATCTGGACGGGCATATAGAAAATCCTTCAAAAAACACCATAAACTCACGTTTTTAAAGATGGGAAACTCACCGAGTGGTCACTGGTGTCTTGTAATTTACGTTTAAGTTTAAAACATGTTTTAAATAACCGTTTAAAGATTTACATAACTATTTTCAGTCGCCGTACAGCCATACATTTGTAAACCTCAGGTCAATGGATTTAATAAAATGATGAATAAAACCCGATACGAAGCATCCTTTGTGACAATTTTTGTATCAGAACATCAACGAACACCAGTGACCACTCGGTGAGTTTTACCGTCTTTGAAAACGAGAGTTTATGGTGTTTTTTGAAGGATTTTCTATATGCCCGTCCAGATCCATTGTGTAACTTAGCTGTGACACAAGCAATAAACAATATATCTCAAGACTGCAAAGTTCATAAAAATGTTGATATGGACCGTTGTGTATGATGGTAAATAACCTTTTAACAGGGTTTATAATGCAAAATACCGAAATTCTCCTTTAAGTGCAGTAAAACATATCTACCAGTAGATGTCCGCATTGCTTCCTTTCAGAGGAGAGTGCATTCTCATTCGCCTCTTGTCAGTGGAGAGGCACACCCAGTTTTATCTTCAACAGTACCACTGCGGCAAAGTCCACACTGCACACACAACCAACCGTGGGGGAAAATGTATTCTAGAGACGCGATTCCCAGAACTTATTGTGTTGGTCAGTCTTGTAAGGAGCACAAACAGAAAACTGCTGGAAAGGACAAAATGTTGGCCTATTTTTTGGGCATTTTAGGCAGCAATAGAAATTCTGGTGCAAATGTGTTTCACAATTCACAGAATTTGTGGTTTAATTTGGGGGGGAGAGCAGCAGTTTTACCTTTTACAATTTTACATTACAATAGTCCTTGTCATGAATTGTGGACATAACAGAGGGTGAACTACAATGGATCTGAATCACGCGTGCTGGTATCTGACTGTCACGTGTGCTGGTATCTGACTGTCACGTGTGCTGGTATCTGACTGTCACGTGTGCTGGTATCTGACTGTCACTTGTGCTGGTATCTGACTGTCACGCGTGCTGGTATCTGACTGCGTCACGCGTGCTGGTATCTGACTCTGTCACGCGTGCTGGTATCTGACTGCGTCTCGCGTGCTGGTATCTGACTCTCACTTGTGCTGGTATCTGACTCTCACTTGTGCTGGTATCTGACTCTCACGCGTGCTGGTATCTGACTGCGTCACGCGTGCTGGTATCTGACTGCGTCTCGCGTGCTGGTACCTGACTCTCACTTGTGCTGGTATCTGACTCTCACTTGTGCTGGTATCTGACTCTCACTTGTGCTGGTATCTGACTCTCACTTGTGCTGGTATCTGACTCTCACTTGTGCTGGTATCTGACTGCGTCACGCGTGCTGGTACCTGACTGTCACATGTGCAGGCAATTGCTAGTTTAGATCAAAGAACAGATTCACTCACACAAGATTCACATTCACTCATGAGCTGAACAAGTGGAGAAGAAGACACCACCAAGGTCAAATCTCAGTACAGCATCTCACTATTTAAATATGCATCCTTCCAACTCACATGAATGGAAAATGCTGTGCTTTTAATGTAGTAATAATAATAATAAATTTGTCTTTTTAACCCGTGGTAAGATTTTGCTCAACTGAGACATGTTTTGCTCCTGCAGTCAAACTATTAGGGAAATCACAAACTCTTTGTTTTAACTTTTTATTGGTTAAAACGATTTGTGACTCAAATCGAATAAAGTTTCTAAGTTTCTAAGTGTCACTAAACAGTACGTCGTGAGCTTCTCAAAGCTGATGTTTATGGCAGGGCCACCATTCGTAAACCATTTGAATCCAAGGCTAATGCACAAAAACGCATAACATGGTCTAAGGAACACAAAACCTGGACCCCTGAGCAATGGAGAAAAGTGATATGGTCTGATGAGTCATCTTTTACTCTTTTTAATACATCTGGACAAGTTTATGTTTGGAGAAAGCCGAAGGAGGCATTCAATCCACAATGTCTGTTGCCAACTGTTAAGTATGGTGGTGGTTCTGTAATGGTATGGGCAGCCATTTCATGGAATTTTTATTGGGTCCAATGATTGCTCTCCATGGACGTGTAATGGGCAAACAATATGAAACCATTTTACAAGACAGGTGCACCCTATGGTGCAAACGCTGTTCCCTCATGATGTCCCAATATTCCAACATGATAACGCCCAATACACATTGCAAAAAAAAACATTCAAGAATGGTTCCAAGAACACGAGGATGACGTCAAATGCCTTCCATGGCCTGCACAATCACCAGATCTAAACATAATTTAACCTTTATGGGAAGTTCTGGAGCGCAGAGTGCAAACTATATTTTCACCTCCTTCATCCCTTAAAGAACTGGAGACTGTCCTTCTTGAACAATGGGCCAATATCCCACTACACACAGTTCAGAAATTGTATGACAGCATTCCTAGAAGGATTGAAACAGTTTTGAAGGCAAAGGGTGGGCCTACTCATTATTAGTTACTAGATATTCAGTTTTTGTAGATGTTTCCAATATGTTCTCCACTCCCTGTATACCAGTATATACACAGATGCACAGAGAAAAACGGACTACACATAATGAGCCAAATTCATAATAGTTTGGCTGATTGTGAGGTTTTCTTCCCCTTATTGGTTCTCTATAAGAGAGACCAAACTGGGATTCTGGCCCTTCCTATGCCCTTGTGGGCGGAGCTCACCTTATAGAAGCCGTCCCCTTCCTCTATCAGCTTGCTCAGCAGGATAATCATGATGTCAGGTTTAGAGGTGGCCATCGCCCACGTTGCTGGACCTGTGGTGTACAGGATGCATGATGGGTAAAAAGAAAAAAAGAAAGAAAGTGGGAGAAAAGAGAAGGGAAGAATGCAGGGTGTCCTGGAGCGTTTTGATGAAGACGACGGCGGAATTACAAAGAAGACAAAGTAATCACAACAACGATGAAGGAGGGGGCTGGAGCCTGCTGCAGAGAACCGTGCTTTAGCTTAGCGCTTCCTTTGACCTCTGACCTTGGGACATTCAGAAGCAGAAAACCCGTGTCAAGACCTCAAGGAGACCCATGTCCCCACAATTAAAAAGTGTGAACCGGGCCTCACGGTACAGCTGAACAGCAAGGAATAACGCAGAGTGCTCCTTTCATCCATCAATGAGAAGGGGTACCTTCAGGGGCATTTATAGTACAGCTGAAGCTCAAGGAACTGTTAAACTGAAAGGCAGGATACACAGCAATGTGACACCAGTGGGTTATGTTGCCAGTGGTCCAGTGCATTACTGCTACACCAACTGATGGCACTTTTCTCCAAAGCGTCCTGCAGTGCTCTTTGCATTGATGGGCTGGTTACGCTCTGGCACTTAAGCCAGATGACTCAGCTGGCCGATAAAGACAGAATTTGCCCTTTCAAGTAAATTATGGCCATAATTTCAGACCTTTTCTCATAACTTCAAATGCTTAGGGCTTTCTAGCGCTATTAACGTCAATGTCAATGGCTTGTCAATGGCCTGTAAATGAAATTTTTTAAAGCTCCGAAGATTTGCTCATAAAAATCGTATTAGTAAAATAAAATATGAAACATATATGATATCAAGTAACAGTGCTATGTCACTGCAGAGGGAAGGTGTAGACTGGGGAGGGGCATAGCCACTGGGGCGATTGTGGATCACTGGTGTGACTATCATGGACTTTTTCTTTCTTTCTTGGTTTGGCGCCCATCCAGACGCATGTTTCCCTCGGCAGAAGCCCTTGTTGCCCTCGGCAGAAGCCCTTGTTGCCTATAGAACCGGCACTGGGGAGGGCAGCGGTGTGGCATTAAATACGTTCTGTTGTTGCTACATTGTGACAAATCACATTATCTAATTACACATACAGCTCGAATTGGAAAAAGAAAGCAATGTCATTTTGTCAATTCCAGTAACGTCAGCAGGAAGGAACCTCTGATTAATTACTTCCCTTGGGAGGCAAGTCAACCTTCTGAAAGTACGTTACTTTCACAGCCAATCACAAACTTTTTCATGACAGTATTTTAGGAATGAAACCATTCCAGCTGCTGTCTCTCCTGAAAGAGACCGAAATGACGTCCGCCAACCGGTGTGGTGGCACCAGCAGCTGAGCGGTCTGACCGTGGTCTGCTCGTTTGTTTTGACGGACACGTGCCCGACACTGTTCTCTGCAGCAGTCAATCTTTGAGGGGATGGTCAGACTGACACAGTAGAGAGGATGAGGAAGGGTCCTTGATGGTGGGACAGCCCGGTCGGGTGGCGAGCAGGCGGGTCTGAAGATGAGGCAGATTTAGATTTCCCTGCTATGTCTATAGCTTGTGTCCCGACAACCAATATAATTTTGTTAGTGGATGTAGAATGTTCTAGACTCTAGAGGCCTAGTGCATCTGCACAGCCAAAATGAATGCTGAATACGTACTGCATGCGAACGTACCGGTGTTCACCTGTGGAAGGAGTGGAGGGCATCTTGCATGTGGGGGCTGGTGAGCATGTTAACAGGAGCCAGTCTACCTAAAGGCTATGCATATCCTTCTGGATAAACTGTGCACGGCAGTCCCCTTTGACCAGGGGAAATTCTGCTTAGCTGCACAGACAAAGTCTGTTTCCACTGAGTTTGAATAGGTGGAAGACTTAAAAAGTTCATTGCTGACACCCGGTGAGGGACAGGTGGCTTTCTGGCTACTGGATTTCTGTGTTTTGAAGGCTGCGTCTACCTGCCTTTGTGAGGTGAAACAACACAGAGAGAAAGAGAGAGCTATAAAAATGCCTGGTAGGGTGAGACGCCGACAGCCTCGGGTTTACCTCTGGGCCGGCTGGGCAGCGTCTGACATCCTGGTACCAGAGAGAGAGATGGGGGGGGGAGCAACGTGGCGAGAATTAACCAAATAAAACAGAGATGAGCATGAGTGAGAGAGAGAAAAGGAGGTGGAGAAGAAGTAATGCAGAAAGGAATGAAAGAGAAGCTGCAGTGAGAAGCGGGGCAAAGAGCTTGAGCGAAAAGAAACGAACAACGGCACTAAGAACAGTCTGCTTCCAAACAACCACTGGGGGGGGAGGGGCCAACACAAGACTGGTGCTAAGAGTATTACGCAAGAACACACAGCAGAGCCGTGAGGAGCCAGGAGAAGCAGCACATCGCAGTGGGTGGGGGAGGGGTGGAGAAAGCAGGGGTAGGGGCTGCAGGGGGCCTGCACCCCATCTGTGGAGAAGATAGGGTGCGACAGAGAGGCACTGACCAGGGGGGTACTCAGCTGTGGCAGATGGGGAAAGAGGTGCTATTCATTCAATCTCCTGCTTTGCCTCTAAATTGTCGGCCAAGTACATGTGAGCACGTCGGGAGCGCGAGAGGCTACAGCAAGGGCGTCCGATAATCAGATGTACTCTGGGAGGCACTCTGAACTTTTATGCGGGAGACCACCCCCACAATGTTTTTCATGCCGCCCCCTCTTGGAATCATGTGCCCAACAGCATGCTAGGATTCCGCATTATAAACCGTTCACCTGCACTTTGCATGACACATCTGTACTAGTTAAGACTGTCGCCCGCTATCGCTGCGGAGTTAGTTTGAAGTGCCCGAAAAAAATCTGAGTTATGAACGAACAAAACGGCTCTGTTCGGGTCCCCTGTTCGGATAACGTGCAATGGGGGCTGGCGAAGGGGGTCCGGTTGCTCGGCCTCGTTGTTTATAGTCGAATCGGTCCGCCGTCGGCGCTAGCCAGCACGCTCCACTTCACGGCCCTGGGGAGGGAGCCATACTCAACACTGTCTATTCTTGAGAGATGCTCTCACAGTGCAGTGAGAGTGTAAGTCAACAGCCTCTGCAACGGATCTAATTCCACATCGGCAGAGGGCTTTCATCTGGTGGCCAGTTTCTGAAGGGGCCGCCTTACTTATTTATTTATTTTTGCTCTAGAATTACCGTCAACACTACTCCCTTTGTTGTATTTCTGCTGTGGGCTGTCTACCCTGAGCGTGGCCCTTTGCCTGCTCCTCAAAGAACAGCAGAGATACCGAGTTGTACGTTTTTCACAGCGGCTTTATGCCTGGCCACTCTGATGGTTCTCTGTCTTTATAGTCCTGTCTGTCAGGTCTAGCATGACCATCGGTCTCTCGGGGCCTATGTCCATCTGTCATACCTATCTTGGCTCCCTTCTTGAGCAGAGCGACGACCACAGAGGTGTTGCGGCACCCCACTGCCCTGTCCAGGGGCCGCATGCCGCTGTAGTCCACGTGTTCGATCATCGCTCCGTGATCCACCAGGAACTGCACCTGGGGGGGGAGGGAGAAAAGGAGAGACAGAGAGTGAGGAAAAGGAGACGAGAGACAGAGTGAGAGAGAGAGAGAGAAGAGAGTGAGCACGACAGACAAAAAGAGTGACAGATAGAAGGAAACAGAGAAAGAGAAACAGATATTTTTTGAGAGATGCAGAATCTGTTCGTCAACATGGGCTAAGTATGTATGTGTGTACAGGAAAGGTCTGTTGTTTTTTCCTTTGAGAGGGTGTTGTTTCTGTTAATGTGATTTAATGTGATTTAATGCTTTTGCAACACAACCTGTCATTATACAAGCAAAGCATATCTGAATTAGAATTAGAAAGACAAGCATTAGTCTGAAACAGAGAGGGGAGACGGAGTGGGTATGGGGGGGATGGAGGGAGAAAGACAAGCATTAGTCTGAAACAGAGAGGGGAGACGGAGTGGGTATGGGGGGGAAGGAGGGAGAAAGACAAGCATTAGTCTGAAACAGAGAGGGGAGACGGAGTGGGTATGGGGGGGGGAAGGAGGGAGAAAGACAAGCATTAGTCTGAAACAGAGAGGGGAGACGGAGTGGGTATGGGGGGGAAGGAGGGAGAAAGACAGCGAGAGATGGCAGTATATCTTGCTCTGCTGCTCCTGGTGGAGGCTGCTTACCACTTCCGCATCACCGTAGAAGGCGGCCAAGTCGAGGGGGGTGCGGCCGTTCTTGTCGGCGTGGTCGGTGGCCGCTCCCCTCTCCACCAGGGAGCGCACCACGGGCATGTGACCCTTCAGACACGCCCAGCTCAGGGCCGTCAGACCCTCCTTGTCCATCAGGCTTATGGATGCACCTGGGGGGGGTGGTGGTCAGAGTGCGTTCATTTGATGTGCCCGACAGTCACCTTGCCCCCCTAGCATACATTACCCAGGCTGCACTGCAACTGACAACTCTCAACTGCGTAAAACGCTCCAGTTTCAATCTCTGTAATGCAAATCTTTGGCCGGAGGCCATTCTTTTGGGCTTTCCATTTGCTCCACTTGCTCTTATATGGTATAAAGTTGAGAGGGAAAAATGTTTTTCCTTATAGAATCAATTGTTTTCAGAACTAACAATAAGAGGTTTTGCATAACTATGGACAAAGTAGAACTAGTAACCAGAAATAGAATTAGCAACGAGATGTTTTCTGTTCAAATAGAACCATCAACCAGCAGTTTTTCTTGACAACGGGAAAACAACCTGCCAAAATGGCCTCGGAAGGATATTTCAATTTCAACTGATTAAGTCGATAAACTCAATAAACATAAAAGTAACTAATATATAATCGTTGTTGGTAACCATAGTATAAGCAGAATAAACCACTCCGGGTTTACAACCACACCCATCATACATTATTTTCCAATAACGGGACAGCCCGTCGTGGTTTATTCCTTACGTAGTCCACACCTTGTTGTGGATTATTGCTTACTTGACTCTCTAGTTTTAACTTTTGTCCTTTTTTGTCATGGTTTCACACATAACACCTGCCAATGTTACATTTTGAGCTGTGAAGAAGACTGATTTAGCAGCAAAGGCCTGTGTGACTTTTGGGGGTGAACACATGTGCCTGTAAATTGGAGTCAGGCGTCACTTCCGGCCCACGGCCACAGACAGGGCACAGTTGCCCCGAGGGTGTTCAGTTCAGTATAGCGTGCAGCGGCTCACCCTGCGCCAGCAGGAACTCCACGGTGCACAGGTGGCCCTCCGAGGCCGCCATCATCAGAGGGGTGCGGCCTTGCTTGTCGGCCATGTTGACGTCAGCGCTGTGCGCGAGCAGCAGCTCCACGACCTGAGTGGGCGGTCGAGGGGGGCAGGAATGTGCGCAGAAACAGAGAGAGAGAGAGTCACCAAATCTGCACTTATCCAGCCAGTCTTTCTCGATATTATTACTCACCCTTTGCAATACAGATACATATCAGATAATCATAACCCAAACGCAAAACAAAATCAGAGATCAAGTATGAGTTACACAATGCTCTGAATTGAAGAACTGATTACTTAAGATTACTTAAGACAATACTGTACATATTTTACTGCCTTTCATTTAATAAATCCCATTATCTTTCACATACCTTGTTTCACTTGAGAAACACAATAACGGCACGCAGTCAAAATGTCAATAGAAAAACCATAAATGTCCCTTCAGGGGGAGTGGCCTGTGCGTGGGCCCCCACCCACCTGCCAGTGGCCCTGTCGGACAGCGCTAAAGAGAGGGACGATCCCGCGGCGGTTGGGCTGGGCCACGGCCGCCCCCTGCTCCAGAAGCAGTCTGCAGACGTCCAGCTTGCCCCGTCCCGCAGCCGCCGTCAGCGCTGAGGAGAGGAGGAAGGTTTGGGTCACAAGCCTGCCGGGCGGGACCACGGCACGAGTACACACCCTCAGCCCTCTACGCTTACTCCCTGCCACAAAAAAAAACCTTCCCCTACAGGGAACGTAGAGACACACCAGGCTGTGCTGCAAGTGAATGTGACTATCCAGTCGGAATAGTACGAATCTCTTCAGATATCAAATTACCTTGCATTATATTGGGTTACTGAGTAGAGTTGGCTCACTAGTTTTAACTTATATATATTGCAGTGTTTCCCCCAGGTTGTATTTGTAGGCGGGGTGGTGAGATGGCATGACAAGATGGGTATCCGCGATTGTTGATGGGGGAGTTTTACTTTCGCTTTCTAACCGAAACAAATCCTTTCTACTATGCGTGGCCGTGAATCAAAACACGAATTATCGGCATTTCATATTTTTTAGGCGGGGCAGGGAAACGCACGGTAGGGGAAACGCTGTATTGTGTATTTGTGTAAATTATATATACAGCGTATATTTTTATCAGTTTCACATTCACTGTGTGCTTTCTAGGACCCTTTCAAACTGAGATGTTCCATCTCAATGGCTTTATCCTGACCACACATTTCCAAATAAATATCAATAAACAAACACCTCGTATAGCTGAGCATGTGTCAGTGTCAATCATTACATTACAGTCATTTAGCAGACGCTTTCATCCAAAGCGACGTACAGTAAGTGCATCCAGAAAGGTCATCGAAGTAACTACAGAACAGATAAGAAAGCACATTCTTCCCATACAGTAGCAGCTATCCCTAGTAATGAACACTGAATGCAGTTCACAGTGAACTGGGTAAATCAGCTCTACTACAATTCTATTCTAAATAGTATAATCTTGAAAATACAGTTCAACAAGAACACATACCATGAGGTCCTAGATAAGTATTAGTCCAGGTGGAGTCTGAAAAGGTGCGTTTTCAGGCCACGACGGAAAACAGGCAGGGTTGGCATGGAACGTAGGGGAATGGGAAGTTCGTTCCACCACTGGGGAGCTAGGGTGGAAAAGCTCTGCAGTCGGGACGAGCGAGTGCCATTGACACGGAGGGGGGGAAGCGCGAGTCGGAACATAGTTCTGGATCAAGTCCTGCAGGTAGACAGGGCCTGTCCTATTGGCTGCAGTGTAGGCCAGGGTCAGAACAGGGGTGACCTCAACAGGGGGGTGACATGTGAAAATTTTGGGCTCTGGCAGTGCGCTGTGCTTTAAGACCTAAAAAGAATCGTATTGCTGTGCATCGAGCCTTCTTTTCAGCCATATCTTTACTGCAGCAGACGCGGTCAATGTCACCTGCAATAACAGCAGCTCACAAAAAGGGAGTGTGCGCAGTCTACAGCATGAAAGCGTATAGGACTGACAGTGCGCAGTCTACAGCATGAAAGCGTATAGGACTGACAGTGCGCAGTCTACAGCATGAAAGCGTATAGGACTGACAGTGCGCAGTCTACAGCATGAAAGCGTATAGGACTGACAGTGCGCAGTCTACAGCATGAAAGCGTATAGGACTGACAGTGCGCAGTCTACAGCATGAAAGCGTATAGGACTGACAGTGCGCAGTCTACAGCATGAAAGCGTATAGGACTGACAGTGCGCAGTCTACAGCATGAAAGCGTATAGGACTGACAGTGCGTAGTCTACAGCATGAAAGCGTATAGGACTGACAGTTCGCAGTCTACAGCATGAAAGCGTATAGGACTGACAGTGCGCAGTCTACAGCATGAAAGCGTATAGGACTGACAGTGCGCAGTCTACAGCATGAAAGCGTATAGGACTGACAGTGCGTAGTCTACAGCATGAAAGCGTATAGGACTGACAGTGTGCAGTCTACAGCATGAAAGCGTATAGAACTGACAGTGCGCAGTCTACAGCATGAAAGCGTATAGGACTGACAGTGCGCAGTCTACAGCATGAAAGCGTATAGGACTGACAGTGCGCAGTCTACAGCATGAAAGCGTATAGGACTGACAGTGCGCAGTCTACAGCATGAAAGCGTACAGGACTGACAGTGCGCAGTCTACAGCATGAAAGCGTATAGGACTGACAGTGCGCAGTCTACAGCATGAAAGCGTATAGGACTGACAGTGCGCAGTCTACAGCATGAAAGCGTATAGGACTGACAGTGCGCAGTCTACAGCATGAAAGCGTATAGGACTGACAGTGCGCAGTCTACAGCATGAAAGCGTATAGGACTGACAGTGCGCAGTCTACAGCATGAAAGCGTATAGGACTGACAGTGCGCAGTCTACAGCATGAAAGCGTATAGGACTGACAGTGCGCAGTCTACAGCATGAAAGCGTATAGGACTGACAGTGCGCAGTCTACAGCATGAAAGCGTATAGGACTGACAGGACTGACAGTGCGCAGTCTACAGCATGAAAGCGTACAGGACTGACAGTGCGCAGTCTACAGCATGAAAGCGTATAGGACTGACAGTGCGCAGTCTACAGCATGAAAGCGTACAGGACTGACAGTGCGCAGTCTACAGCATGAAAGCGTATAGGACTGACAGTGCGCAGTCTACAGCATGAAAGCGTATAGGACTGACAGTGCGCAGTCTACAGCATGAAAGCGTATAGGACTGACAGTGCGCAGTCTACAGCATGAAAGCGTATAGGACTGACAGTGCGCAGTCTACAGCATGAAAGCGTATAGGACTGACAGTGCGCAGTCTACAGCATGAAAGCGTATAGGACTGACAGTGCGCAGTCTACAGCATGAAAGCGTATAGGACTGACACACACCTTCCCCCACAGAATATTATGACCTCTCGTTCCGTACGGAAGCAAAGACAAAGAGTGAAGTAACTGGGTAGGGAAGGAGAGCAACGGCTAGAGAGGAGGCTCCCGGTGGGAGTCTGGTGTCCTTGCTCTTGCTCTCTTCGCACTGCTCACATGCTCCCATGCAGCAGCAGCCGCGGCTCTCGTTCCTGCACTGCAGAGTTCTGTCTTTAGCAGTGTGGCTCTCCCCTGTGGCTCTCCCCTGTGGCTCTCCCCTGTGGCTCTCCCCTGTGGCTCTCCCCTGTGGCTCTCCCCTGTGGCTCTCCCCTGCAGACGAGCAACCCGGTCTGGGAAATTTAAGCTAAATTCAGCTCACGCTCCACCTCATTCTGTATACCCAAGGAGACCACAAGGCCAGTGCCTAGTTAAAGCTGCATTTAGTTTCAGCACAGCTATAATGTTACAGTGCTAAAGGGCGCTAACTGAGCGCAGTTCTGTGTTTACCGTAGAGCTGGGCGAAATAACGCAATGATAATTATCAAATGCAATAACAGTAATAACCACCATGTGGGGTATTGCCTTGCTTTTCGTCTTTTTTTCTTTAATTAGACCTGATGCGGTAGTAAACTACTTCAGAGGCCGTGAAATGCTTCCAGGGAAAAGCGTCACCACTGTTATCTATTGGGTGTTGATAAGGCGTTGCAGCTTTCATGTGATTGACAAAAACACATCACATGATCACATGGAAGTCATACGAACTTGCTCCTGATTGGCTGTCTTATGAACACCCAATAGATATCAATGGTGATGTTTTTTTTCCGGAAGCATGGATCTTTACTACCGCATCAGTTATAATTAAAGAAAAAAATATAAAAAGAAAGGCAATACCCCACATGGTGGCGACGGCCGTTATTACATTTGATAATATGACATTTGATCGTTGCAGTATATTGCCCAGCCCTACTTTACGGTACGCGCTAAACGCATTGACGTTCCTGTGGACATATTTCTTTATGTTGATAACTATTTCTTCTCTGTCCTTCTTACGGTTTCAGGTTATGGATGCCGTGAAATAAGTCTACAGCCAATTCCATTAACTTGTAGGGTAACTGTAGGGTACCCTGACCCTCCATGTCGTGTGTCTATAGGGGAAGGAGCATAGAGGGCCATTTGAATAGAATAGAATAACTTTCCCAAGGAGAACTTCAGGATTTGGAGTTTTGATTTTCCTAACCAATAGTCTGAGCAGGGACAACACAATGGACAACTTAAAGACTGCTATGGAAAGGGTAACACAGAGCATGGGCCTTGCGAGGGGAGAGAGGCTTGGGGGAAGCGTTTATAGTGATGAGCGTTGGTCGGCGAAAGGTGGCTTCTCGTTTCCTCCGCGCTCCCTTTCGCCGGCCGATTCACAGGTGGCCGCCGTTAAACTGTGAGAAATTCTTTTAACTGGGACCATTTGTCTTCTGCTTCTGGTGAATGGCGAAGAGAAGGCCCTCATCACGAGGACCATTTGTCTTCTGCTTCTGGTGAATGGCGAAGAGAAGGCCCTCATCACGAGGACGCTGAGCATGTGGCTTCACCCGCTACATCACCACATTCGAGGCAAAGGATGTCAGACAGGCGCTGCCAGGCATGTACATTGGTCTCCATTGCCATACCTGACACTGAAGAGAGTGTGGCCGCTGCAGTCTGAGAGCCATATCTGCTCTACCCTCAAGGCCGACATAGCGACATCACCGTGAATTTGGCCATTTTATTGGTCCGAGAGACAAAACGGCTCCACCGTAGTGCTGAGCACGGGAGTTTGTTAGCATGGTGGAGGTGTCAGGCAAGCAATATGTAACTGGCATATTTATAAACCAAAATGCGAGAGGTTGTCAGGTAGTTGCCATGGCAGGCTATTGACGGTGATAGCTGGACAGGAAATTGATAAGCTAATAAAGTAAAGCAGCAAAATGCACTGCCTCCATTCAGAACATCCTTTGCAGTTAGCTGTATGAGAACGAGGCTAATTCCAGGTTTGTACGGTCCACGTTATGCCCTCTGTTCTGTAAGAAGACAGAGGCTGCAATGAAGACAGAGTTAAAAAACTGAATAGTAATAACAGCCTCACGAATTGCAACTCGGAGCTGTTATATCTGGTTTCATTGAAGAGTATGTTTTTTGGAATGTTTTTTTGGAAAGTCTGGAACTCCATTGCTGTCAATTACCAGTAGTGATTGTTACATCAGCACTAGAATGTTCAGTTAAAAAAAAAAGTGTTAAAATTTCCTCACCGGCCCTGAAAGCCAGGGCAGGCTGACGGCCTTCCCGTTTCTGCGGGAGCTCAGAATCACATACCCGTTTCCCCCCACAGCGTGTCGAAGCTGTTGATCTGAGCACGCTCCACTTCCTCCTCATCCTTCTCCGGCAGATCCAGGAGGTAGGACACAATCTGGGGGGAGAGAGCACTCCGCTCATCAATCAATCAATCAATCAATAACCTTTATTTAAACTCGAAGGACACTGAGGTTGCCCTCATTTACAGTGATGTTGAGTAAGAGATAAAATAACACAAGATAAAAATGACAACTTAAAGGCACAACATAAAATGATAAAATAAATAAAAGATTTTTTTTTAAATAAAAAGCTAAAAAGATAAGAACAAGAACAAAAAATTCCGCTAAAAACAATTACATTGTGAGGTGCAAAATTCAGCAATCATAGTTTTAAAATGTCCAACAGACGGAAGACTGTCCATTTTTAAAGTGCTTTGCAGGGCATTCCATGAGTGGGGAGCACTAACAGAGAAGGCTGTCATACCTAGGTTAGAACAAGCCCGGGGAACATTGAGCATGAGCACCTCACTGGAACGGGTATGATATGAACCAGTGTTCCTTTTTAGGAGAGAAGTAATATAAGGTGGTTGCATACCGATGAGAGCTTTAAAAATAAATAAAAACCAATGTCTATCACGCCTCATTAAAAGAGAGGGCCAACCAACCTTTTCATACAGGGAGCAATGATGTATATTATAGCTATCACCTGTAATGAATCTAAGAGCTGAATGGTATACAGAATTTAAAGATCTAAGAGTAGAAACAGAGGCATGTCGATAGACTACATCTCCATAGTCCAGAACTGATAAAAATACTGCTTCAATAATCCTCTTCCTGCATACCATAGGAAAACTGGTTCTATTCCTGTATAAGAAGCCAATTTTCTGTCGTAGCTTGCTTATAAGTTTATCAATATGGCATTTAAACGTAAATTTTTCATCGAGCCAGATGCCAAGATATTTATAGACTGAAACTCACTCTCTCAATAATAGAACCATTTGCAGCAGTTATATGCAGACTATTGTGGTCAAAATCTCTAGCCCTAGAGAACAACATAAATTTTGTTTTGTTCTCGTTAAGAACTAATTTAAGAGAAGCAAGAGCATCTTGAATAGTATTGAAAGAATGTTGCAATTTTTCAATAGCTAATTCCACAGAGTCAGCAATACAATACAGAATGGTATCATCAGCATAAAGATGAAATTGAGAACCACTTGCTGGGGACACAATGTCATTAATATAAATAGTAAAAAGCACCGGACCTAAAATTGACCCCTGTGGAACACCTTTAGTAATTGATAAAAAATCTGATTGGACACCCCCTAATTTCACACATTGAGATCTGCAAGATAGATAATTCCGAAACCAGTTACATGCATTTCTATCTAGGTTAATGCTACCTAATCTATTTAACAGCAAAGAGTGGTCAACAGTATCAAAGGCCTTAGACAGATCTATAAACAGCGCGCCTGGTCTTCAACCTCCCCCGACACTCCCATGTCACCCCCCTGCTCATTGACCTCCACTGGCTACCGGTGATGGCTCGCATCAAATTCAAAACATTGGTGCTCGCCTTCCAGGCAGTCCGAGGATCTGCCCCTCCATACCTCCAAAAACTAATCAGACCCTACACACCTGCCAGATCCCTGCGTTCCGCCTCCTCAGGACGACTGGTACCCCCCCCTCTTCATACTAGCACCCGGTCTCGACGTCTGTCTGTCCTGGCCCCTCGTGGTGGAATGACCTCCCCGTGGAGGTCAGAACAGCAGAAAGTCTGACCGCCTTCAAGCGCAGATTGAAGACTCACCTCTTCAAGCTGCACCTCTCTCCACCCCTCCCTACCTCCCTGTGACTATTGTTATTAATGTTGTGTAATTCAAGCCACAGTACACTGTGAAGACAGTGAAGCATGGTGGCGAAAAAATCATGGTATGGGGATGTTTTTCATACTACGGTGTTGGGCCTATTTATCGTATACCAGGGATCATGGATCAGTTTGAATACATCAAAATACCTGAAGAGATTATGTTGCCGTATGCCGAAGAGGAAATGCCCCTGAAATGGGTGTTTCAACAAGCCAACGACCCCAAACACACAAGTAAGCGAGGAACATTGGTCACAGACTTCAGGAAGTAACAGCATGCAAAGGATATGCGACCAAATATTAAATATGATACTTTAAAAATATGTTAAAGCAAAGAGTATGAATACTTATGTAAATGAGAGATTTCAGTTTTCGATTTTTAATACATTTGCAAAAATTTCTAAAAACATGTTTTCACTTTTTCATTATGAGCTATTTTGTGTAGAATTTTGAGACAGAAAATGAACTCAATCTATTGTAGAATATGTATTTAATGTAATAAAACGTGGAAACGGTGAAAGGGGTATTCAGACTTTCCGGCTTGACTGTGTATATATATATATATATATATATATATATATATACAGGTGCAGCTCAAAAAATTTGAATATCGTGAAAAAGTTCAATATTTTTTGTCACTCATTTCAGAAAGTGAAACTCATATATTATATAGATTCATTACACATAGAGTGAAATATTTCAAGCCTTTATTTCTTGTAATTTTGAGGATTATGGCTTACAGCTAATGAAAACCCAAATTCAGTGTCTCAGAAAATTAGAATATTGTGAAAAGGTTCAATATCGGAAACTCATGGTGTCACACTCTAATCAGCTAATTAACTCAAAACACCTGCAAAGGTTTCCTGAGCCTTTAAATGGTCTCTCAGTCTGGTTCAGTAGGCTACACAATCATGGGGAAGACTGTTGACTTGACAGATGTCCAGAAGACAGTCATTGACACCCTCCACAAGGAGGGTAAGCCACAAAAGGTCATTGCTAAAGAAGCTGGTTGTTCACAGAGTGCTGTATCCAAGCATATTAATAGAAAGTTGAGTGGAAGGAAAAAGTGTGGTAGGAAAAGGTGCACAAGCAACAGGGATAACCGCAGCCTTAAGAGGATTGTCAAGCAAAATCCATTCAAGAATTTTGGGGAGCTTCACAAGGAGTGGACTGAGGCTGGAGTCAGTGCATCAAGAGCCACCACACACAGATGAATCCAGGACATGGGCTACAAATGTTGCATTCCACATGTAAAGCCACTCCTGAACCAGAGACAACGTCAGAAGCGTCTTACCTGGGCTAAGGAGAAAAAGAACTGGACTGTTTGCTCAGTGGTCCAAAGTCCTCTTTTCAGATGAAAGTACATTTTGCAATTCATTTGGAAATCAAGGTCCCAGAGTCTGGAGGAAGAGTGGAGAGGCACAGAATCCACATTGCTTGAAGTCTAGTGTGAAGTTTCCACAGTCAGTGATGATTTGGGGTGCCATGTCATCTGCTGGTGTTGGTCCACTGTGTTTTCTGAAGTCCACAGTCAACGCAGCCATCTACCAGGAAATTTTAGAGCACTTCATGCTTCCTTCTGCTGACAAGCTTTATGGAGATGCTGATTTCATTTTCCAGCAGGACTTGGCACCTGCCCACACTGCCAAAAGTACCAAAAGCTGGTTCAATTACCATGGTATTACTGTGCTTGATTGGCCAGTAAACTCGCCTGACCTGAACCCCATAGAGAATCTATGGGGTATTGTCAAGAGGAAGATGAGAGACACACCAGACCCAACAATGCAGACGACCTGAAGGCCGCTATCAAAGCAACCTGGGCTTCCATTACACCTCAGCAGTGCCACAGGCTGATCGCCTCCATGCCACGCCACATTGATGCAGTAATTCATGCAAAAGGAGCCCCAACCAAGTATTGAGTGCATAGAAATGAACATACTTTTCAGAAGGCTGACATTTCTGTTTAAAATATCCTTTTTTATTGATCTTATGTAATATTCTAATTTTCTGAGACACTGAATTTGGGTTTTCATTAGCTGTAAGCCATAATCATCAAAATTACAAGAAATAAAGGCTTGAAATATTTCACTCTATGTGTAATGAATCTATATAATATATGAGTTTCACTTTCTGACATGAGTGACAAAAAATATTGAACTTTTTCACGATATTCAAATTTTTTGAGCTGCACCTGTATATAGATGTTGCATTTTCGCCAAACACTCTGCAAAGCTATGCATATTATTTCTCCTTTTAAAAAAATAGATTAGTACTGGCCCATTGTTTCAGACTGTGCTCGACATCGGAGTCGGCCGAGGACAAATGGTATTGGCATAGATATAGAACGATAGATGTGACATATGTCACATAGTTAATGACACAATAATAATGACCATACCCAGGTAAGATGGCTGCCAAATTGTTCCATTTCAGATTTCCAAATTACTATTACATTACATGATTTGTCACATTTATGGTTCTATATCTATGGGTATTGGTGCATCTCTGATTAGAAGTGTGACTGGTCAGAATAAGCAGGCAGAGAACAGAAGCGAGAAGCAGGCCCTTCCTGGGTTTGTCAGTGGTGTGGACACCTCAGGCCCTCACCTCTGTGTAGCCCATGCTGGCAGCCGCAACCAGGGCCTGCTGGACGGCGTGGCTCTTGCTGAAGACGCCCTGCTGTTGGCCACCCATGGTCCAGTCGCACTGTATCAAGAACTTCACCACCTCCATGTGTCCCCTGAGGGCCGCGTGCACCAGCGCGCACTGGCCGTTCTTGTCCAGGTGGTCCACCTGACCACACGGGGGAAGAACAGAGCACAGTCAGCCTTCTCCATAACGTGGTCCTGCTCTTATATTCCCTCACCCTGCACGTGTTTGGGTATCACCCTCACAAATGCAAAGCACCATGTTTCTGTGTACTTACTACAGAAATTCTAAGAGAACTCTCTGTGTACTTACTACAGAAATTCTAAGAGAACTCTCTGTGTACTTACTACAGAAATGCTGAGAGAACTCTCTGTGTACTTACTACAGAAATTCTAAGAGAACTCTCTGTGTACTTACTACAGAAATGCTGAGAGAACTCTGTTCTACAAAGACTGCTAATGTCAATTACGCCTCAGGTTCATAAAGCAGCAATTTCCATTCTCATGAAGTTTCCATGAGAGTAATTTCTTTTTATACCATGAGTAACCTGTCACTATTAAATAAAAACCTAATTCTCTGAAATGACCATAGTGAAGAAAGAAATTGAAGAAAGGCTCTTTCCGTTGAGGTAGAGTATGATACTGCAGGAAAAAGAACGAACGTTCTCAGTGTTTCAAAACATTGCAGGGATGCTGCTGAGAGTCTGTTACATATACAGGAGACTGGGGGGGGGTCACCTTGGCTCTCTTGCGACACAGTGTGGTGACGATGGACAGGTGGCCCGCGGAGGCGGCGTAGCCCATGGGGGTGAGGCCGCTCTCAGAAGCGGCATCCACCGAAGCGCCGAATTCCAGCAGCAGGGACACGGTGTCCACGTAGCCCAGGTGGGCGTGAACGCACAGGACGGGCGCGTTGTTCAGCACCTCCGTGCGGTAGTTCATGTTGGCCCCGCCCATCATTAGCAGCCGGCTTACCTGCAGAGACAAAGTCGCACTCGTCACCGAGCAACAAGGAACGCATGACCTAATACCTGTGACGTGACTGATGAAAACAAAAGGACGTATTATTAGTATTCCACATGCAATAAAATCCCAGTTTTCAGAGCTCACTGAAGCAAGCCAATTTGAAGAATATGAAAGATGACAGCTGGGTTTTGCCCAGTCTTAGCTGAGCAGTACCTTGATGTTAGGAGTGTAGAGGTTTCGGAGTGAGGCCAGGGCAGTGGAGAGGCCCTCTGTGCTGTAGGACACCCACAACCCCTGCAAGATGGATGAGGAAACCCCGACCTTCTTGCTTAGGCCCTAAAACAGAGCAAACAAAATGAAAGGACAGTATGAGCAGCAACATTTAGGCAGCCCTGGTCATTATACTGTAGCTCTTCAAAGGTCAGGTTTGACACATTCACTGGAATGTGTATAAACTGTTTATACACCATTTATTTTGCAAAATGCAATTAGCTTTTAGTACAACTCTTGGGGCCGGTTCCACCAATGAGAACTCATTCATATCGTTGAACTCAGTTTGAACCGATCTGAAATTTGTTGCTTGAAGGCTGTTGTTATTATGATATGTGTTGGGGAAATAACTGAAGACTTGGATTTGTAAATTGCACCAATCTACAATCTATAAAAAAGAATGCGGTCCACCGTATTTCGTTTTCAGTGATGGTAACGACTGACAAAACGTATACATACATAAACATATCATTTATATCTAATGTGAAATTAAGCACACAGCAGGCAACTGCATAGCCGTAGCATGTTATTTTTGATATCAGTCCATATGCTAAACGACAAGGTAACCTGCCAAAATGATAAACTGAAATAAAGAGTATGTTAGTGACTTGTAGAGTCCAGTCACTTTTTAGCTAATAGCGATGTTACCGCAGGTTGAGCGGGTGGAATGTGGCCAAACGTGGTTCACCTTGAAGATGTGTGCTTTGAGGATGTGGTGGCCCAGCTCAATGGTCTGCTGACGGTTCAGTTTCCCCTCCTGTCGGGAAAACCAGAAGGCGAGGAGCGTGTGGCCACTCCTGCGGTGGAGGGGAAAAGAAACAGCAGACATGAGCTTCTACTCCAAACAGTACTAGAAGGCAGGGTGATTCACTCTGACCCTTTCGTTTTTAGAGTTTTGAGTTCTGAAGGCCAGTTCAGGCCAAACATTCGCGACGCAACTGCCGACTTTTTTTGCAGAACTCATGGTTTGCAACATTCTAAAACTGACCCGTTCACATCAAAGCGACGAGATGAGACGGTTACCATAGCAACGATTATCTCCACTTCATCATAGTTACTTCCTGGTTGCGATATTAATCTCAAATGGATGGAAGTAGCGATTGTGAGATTGCTTGCGGTAGCAGCAGTTTTGCTAATAAAAGCAAGGATTCGCAAGAGACAAAGATCCACACCATGGGTGCTTCAGTACGTTACACAGAGCGCGTGCACAGTTGTGCATGATCATTTCTTAATTTCACCTCTCTTTTCCCTGAGCAGTATGCCTACCTAAAACAGCTGGTCCAATTACAGAGACAGCATTTCTCCTGGGGAAAAACAGCGCGCTGACTGGCTATAAAAACCTAACCATAGCAATGATGTACGTTGTGTTCTAAAACTCGCTACCTGCGAATTAGACATGAATCGCCTGCAACAGCAAGCGCCGACGTCGGACGTTCTGAGACGGGGTAGTTCACACTACTGCGATTCCTCTCTCCAACATTCTAAAACGGTTCTGTTTGCTCCTCCCGCTTCCCTCACCTGGGGTCACAGAGGAACTTGGTCTTCTCGCCCTCCTCCCTCCAGATGAGCCACTCGCGGAAGGAGGGGTGCACGAACATGCGGGTCCCGTCGCGGCGCTTCACCAGGAACACGGCCAGGTTGTCCACGCGCTGCTGGAAGTCGTCCCACTCCAGGGTGCTCTGCACCACCCCGGCGTTGGTGGCCTGGTAGATCTGCTCATCCGTCAGTGGGTGCAGGGAGGCCACGGCCACGTTGAGCAGCGGCAGGGCGCGCTCAAATGAGGACTGCGTGGGGAAGCGCATGTTGCACTGCAGAAGGTACACCTCTGCCAGGTTGACCGGCACCACCTTGTAGCTGGAGCTCTTCAGCACCAGGTAGCCCTTCTCGATGAGGTCAAAGGTCAGCTTGAGGTACAGGTAGGAGCCTTGGCTCAGGGCCTTGAGGTGGGCACTCAGCTTGCCAAAGGAGGTGTTGTCCATCTTGCCATTGAGCGAGATGTTGTTCTGGATCTCGGGGCTGCTGTGGATCCGGTGCAGGATATAGCCCTGCAGGTCTTGGTCGATGGCATCGTTCTCCTCCAGCTGGTCCAGGGAGATTTGGTGGAAGGGGAGGAGCTTGGTAATCTCCTTAAGGATAGAAAATGGGAGTGGGGGGTAGGACAGGGTCATTACAGCTGTTTCACTTAAGGAGGAATGGCTCAAAGCTATTGTTGACATGGTACACCAAACCCGAAACCTGGCAACGAACCAGCTTGCATAAATACTATCCTGAGGCATATCTAACAGTTTTAGCATTATTAACACAAGAGAGGATTATGGGAGGCTGCATTTAATTCACAAATATCCAGCTTTGGAATCCCTGTGGTCCTCCACTGTTAAGTGGATGTCCCTGATCTGATCGTGGTGCTGTAGCTGAAGTATTAGAGCGGGTTGTTGCACTAGGCAAAAGAAGAAATCTCCCACCTGCAGTGTGGTCCTGACGGTCACTACCAGCTTCAGCCAGGGGGGGAACTTGCTGATGGTTTTACTGAGGAAAGAGACGATTGTGTCCCCGTAGTCAGGCTTGTGAAACTCCGCCTCGTTGAGCCCGTCGATAAGGATGATAAGGTCTTCACCTGCGGTGATCTTCCTCTCTGAGGCACATATTTATATGGTTAGTTCAGTCAACATCAGCAAACAGTAGCAGGACAAACTGTACGTTATAGTACTGTATAGGAATAGGACTGATCCTATTTAACACTAAATGTTAAAATGTTTCGTATTCGCATAGTATGGTTGAGTGTGTTGATAGGAAACCCGGGATTTATTCTACAGGTCAACAGAAATTCCAGCTGAAGGGAAAGGTCTCTCAAAACCAGTTACAATATTACATAGAACCATTAAAACTCTCTTTCCAGACCTCAATTTTACTTTGGTCTGAAAGGAGCAGGACAACCTGCTTGACTGTGTCCTCACATGAAAAAACTAAAAAGAACAACAAGATGGAGTACTATATTCTATGAGGGGTAAGGCAACACTGTTGGGGAGAAGCGTAGGTTCCAGATGGAGTACTATGTTCTATGAGGGGTAAGGCAACACTGTTGGGAAGAAGCGTAGGTTCCAGATGGAGTACTATGTTCTATGAGGGGTAAGGCAACACTGTTGGGGAGAAGCGTAGGTTGCAGATGGAGTACTATGTTCTATGAGGGGTAAGGCAACACTGTTGGGGAGAAGCGTAGGTTCCAGATGGAGTACTATGTTCTATGAGGGGTAAGGCAACACTGTTGGGGAGAAGCGTAGGTTCCAGATGGAGTACTATGTTCTATGAGGGGTAAGGCAACACTGTTGGGGAGAAGCGTAGGTTCCAGATGGAGTACTATGTTCTATGAGGGGTAAGGCAATGCTGTTAGGGAGAAGCGTCAGAGAGGAGCGTCTACCTTTGTAGAGGGTTTCCAGAGGCTCCAGCACACCCCTCCTGAAGGAGGCCAGGGGGTCCTGCACGCAGGAGCGCAGACTGAGCGTGCTCTGCAGGTGGGGCTCCCTCAGCAGCTGCTCCCTGTAGGCCAGGAGCTGGGGCGAGCGGCACAGCAGCGCCGCCACGTTGTGCACAAACTCCGGTACCAGGCAGGTGTAGGCGTTATCCGCCTGGCAGTAGTGGTATGCAACCACCTGGGGGGGGGGGGCAAACACGGTGGGTAAGACACGGGAAAGCCTTAGAGGGGCAAAAACTAACCAGTGCGCTAAAACACCAACAACCCTGCAACTACGCACGAGGAATGGATATACATATACCCTACCAGAGATGGAATATATTGCAATGCTGTACATGTAAATATGTATGCTTTTTGGAAAATATGATAAATATCATTTAATTCGCAGCAGTTTATTTTAATAGAATATGTTGCAATATCATAAAGCGCAAACATTTCTTTGTTCCAATGTTGTGTGAAGTGTCGCAATTTCAGAAGCTTCACGATGAGAAACGGTTTTATTTCAACATATTTCAAGCAGATTCCATTACGGTCATCGTCAGTAGAGGTTTACAGATTATTTTTTATAATTTTTTCCTCTTATTTTGCTTTTTTATTTAACCCTAACCAATGTAGGGACAACAGACTACATTTCCCTTCATTCCACGGGAAACCCAAAATACATCCGTTTTAGTGATTCAATCGTGTCACTTGGAAATATGAGACACTAAGGGTCATAAAACTAAAACAGATAAAACTGAAGACATCCCATTTTCTCGCCCCATTGTCTTTCACCACTTTTTCCTTCAAGCCCACTCTTGTGCACAGCTGCACAAGAGGCAGCACTCCATTTTGTCTTCCCCTTTTACTAGCGACACAGCTACAAAGGTGGGCCGCGGAGTGAGGCGCAAAGAACGAGTTAGCTTGCCTACGGCATCTAACCAGAGGACTGAATTCAACTCCGACTGTTCCAGCCACGAGCAAAAACGCAAACCAGGCGGTAACCAGACGACATTGGAGAAACTCCAACCAGAAGAAATCCCAACCGGGATAAGAAAGGTCAAAGGAGACGCCCTGGCCACCCACCTCACGGACAAAGCCAGCTGTAATCAACTCACCGCGGAATTCAGTAAAACTGATCAAACATCCCAGGCATAGCTTAGGATTTTAGTCTGAATTGTTTATCGGTAATTTGATTGTATCACGAATTTGTGCGAAAATAATAGCTGTATAAACTTGTTGCGCTGGTTAGCAAGCTAGTCGGCTGGCCTATCGTTTTATAGCTAATGTGGTAGTACTGTTAACTAACCAAAGCAGGCCTCATGGTTTGCTCCTCTTCTTTAACATTTACTAACGTTTGTGCGATATGATCTAATTTTAGCTTACTGTAGATGGTAAACAGTATTTCCTGAATAAGTGCGTGAACTTATTTATAGTAACGTTAGATTTGAAATCCCTAACCACCATCGTGCTGCGACACAGCCAGTTTACTCCACACTCCTTTGTTCTCTGAGCACACGTGGCACACACACACACACACGCACGCACACACGCATGCATACACACCTACGCACACACACACACACACGCACGCACACACGCACACACACACACACGCACGTGCACGCACACACACACACACACGCACGCGCACACACACGTGCGCATACCCATACAAATACTCCAATATGCACACAATAAGATATGTCTATTTAGTAGAATGTGATATTCCTGTTTTTCCTTGTTTAATAAATCTCTTTTTGTTAAACCTGGTGTCTGTTTTGATATCATATGAACAAGAGGGCTGAGTCAACCTAATCATTAGAATGTAATACCTTCAACCCTTATGAGTTATTAGTTATTAGTGCTTTGATGGTAAATTGAAGTAGTAGTAATTATAATCCATAATAATCAAAATGAGACTGATTTAATTTAACCTAATTTAAGAATAATAAATGTAAACCTCATTATTCCATAGTTATTACCTATATTTCTGGCATGCCATGTAAGAGTATATATATACACAGAGGCCTATTCCTTACATTTATTTGCGCCCTGTCCGAGGATATTCCCTACATAACTGGTGCCGCGTGAGGACTCTGATGATTCAAAAATAATAATCATCTTGCTCACTGCTACCAGATTCGTACGTATTCTCTACATTAGTTGGTGCCCGGGTGAAGACTGGTAAGACGGACAGGTTTTATTTGTCTATCACCACTATTGCTAAATGTATATGTAAAGGCCTTGCATGAGTAATACTCCACATGTAAGAACATAGAGGCATATTCCCTACATTAATGGTGCCCCATGTGGGGACTCTGATGATTCAGAAATCATATTACTAATCATCTTGCTCACTGCGATCAGATTCGTACGTGTTCCTTAAATTATTGGAGCCCCGTACGAGGAATGATTTAGGAATCATCTCCACTGCTACCAATGTATACGTGTTACGTACACTGAGCAATTATGAATGAACGAGTGAGGTTGGAACCCCGTAGCGTTAGCAGCTTAAGTGTAATCTAAGTGCATTATGGTAACACTGTAAAGATCAATATTCTAAATGTACTCAGGTAGGAGGCGGTGTGCGTTCTAAAAATAAAGCAAAGAGGCCAGAGAAAAGACGAGGAGGCCGATGAGGAATAAGGTCTCTGAGACTGAGAGACACAGTGGCTGCTGCCACTTCAATGGCACAATTTCAGAACGAGGGGGAAATATGGACTCGTAACAGAATGCTAATTCTGCACTCCACGGGACAAAGAACTTAAACAAAGAAAGTGGGGAAATAAAGGAAACTGAGCTCAATTATTAATGCACAGTTAACGAGATCCAATAGCTCGGCTGGAAATTGGTTTCTGCGAAGATAAATATTTAATCGAGCTGGCGAAGAGAAGTTGTTTTGCTTTTTAAAATATGCTGGGGGTGCATACGGGGGGGGGGGGGACATTGGGTTAGCGAGGATTTTTGACGCGGTGGGCCGCCAGAGCGCCATCTTTGTGGGCGGGGCTGTGGGCGGGGTTGTGGGCGGGGTTGTGACGAAGAGAGGCGGTTTGTGATGTTGCCTTGATGTGGGCTCTGCTCCTCAGACTGCACGCTGATGGATAATGTAAATGTGTGGGTGGAGACAGAGTTTTGGAAAGACAAATGTGTCAGAAGGAGGGAGGGGCATGAGAAGATATTACATTAAGAAGGGTGTAAGGAGGCGCATAGGGAGATAGAATAAGAAGGTGTGTCGGAATGGGAGATATAAAGATATTATAAAGGATATAGGGAGGGGGATAGGAAGATGTCAAACTGAGGATATAGGAAGGGCATAGGGAGACAGATTAAAAAGAGGTTTATTGAGGGGCACAGGGAGGTATTAGAGTATCAGAGTGAGTGAGGAGTGGGAGGGGCACAGGGAGGTATGTACAATAAGGAGATGTAGGGACACACCTGGGCTGCCAGCCTCCTCATGGCCTCCTCTTGGCGCCGCCTCATCTCGGGGGTCCCAGGGCAGCTGCCCCCACCCAGAGTGCCATGGGAGGGCTGGGATTGGCTGAGGGGCAAGCCCTCTCCATCTGAGAAGCACACACAGGTGGGACGTCAGGCACACAGCGGGTGACCTCACATAATTCGCATGTTTCCACTTCGCATTCAAAGCATGAACACAACATTGCCCTGAACACAGCTATACCCTGAACACAGCTATAGCCTGAACACACCTATAGCCTGAACACAGCTATACCCTGAACACAGCTATACCCTGAACACAGCTATACCCTGGATACACAAACACTACCTGCTTCGTATATCACAGCTTTAAAACACCTCCCTTTTTGACACAATGTATGAATACCTCATTGGAGATGCACAAAAAAACAGAGCTTATTTATTTAAACACTATTTTACTTTGTGTTATTTTATGTGGAAAGTGCTTAGAAAATTATGTAGGGAAAGCACTTGGTAAAGTTTATTGTCATAATTAATAATAATGCACGGCACGTTTAGGTGGTTCCCCTTGCTAAAACTGATGAAAATTCCCTTTAGTCCACGTGACCCATACTATCAAAAGAAGACTACAAATAGGAGTCCCTGGCTCCCTGTAATTACCAAATGCCTATCTTCCTTGTTCATCTTATGCCACACTTTCGTACTTTCATAGTTCAACGTGGGGCTGTACATATCCAATTCCCACCCTAGTTTGGAATGTCCAAATATCTGCAACCACAGCTGCGTTCACGTGTGAGCCCCATTGCCAACTGAAGCGTAGACATCCGCAGTTCTCCTCCCAAACACGTGGTGTCACCAGCTGGCTCTTTGCACACCGCAGGCCGCAGCCGAGCTTGCACAGACCGGAGTCGGAGGAAGACCTTTCATGTGCCGCTTTAACATGCAGTCCCGTGATCGACCAGCAGGGGTTGCTAGATAGCAATGAAACACGGACCCCTAACTGACTGAACCCTCGCATACCCTTACGGCCCGTAACTCCATAGGGCTCATCCATTCACCACAGCGTGGTGCCTTAATCGAATTAGCCGCCCAGCGGCCACATTCACGGTTTTCAATCGGAGCGTTTCGCTCGGCGTGGGTGAAAATGCTCCTGTCCCCACACTGACACTCTACATTTAAGAATGCTATACAGAACAGTCAAAGGCAAATAAGATGGAATTTGCTACTTGGGTCTAGTGTATCTTGTGAGGCTCTCAAACACCCCCCCCCCCACAGGCGTACGTTTGGGTGAGGCGTGAGGGCTGTCCGAGGCGATCTGCCGCATGCGGGTGCCGTGGCAGCTGAGCGCCACCAGGCGCGACACGATGGCCGTCTTGCCGTAGCCGATGTTGCCCACCACCACCACGCCGCCATTGGTGCTGGAGTTGTCGGTGGTCAGCTGGGCGTCGATCTCCTGGAAGAGCCAGTCACGGCCAGTGAACACCGAGTCCACGGTGATGCTGGGCACCTCGAAGAGCAGGGGCTTGAGCGAGATGTCGGGTGGGTGGTAGGGGGCGAAGCGCACTGAGAGAGAGATTAGGCTGTTAGACAGAGTTTCCTTTCACATGCTCAGTGACATCGCAGCTCACAACTTTGATGTGAATAACCACAAGCCAGACCATCAACTTATGAGAGCAGAGAAGGAGGGTGCCATCATTCCCATTTCCCTTGTAATGTAACAGTCCTTTGATGTTAGACCTAGTCAGTCAACTCTCACAGTGGAAAAAAAACTTACAGAAGTAAGAAACAGGACCCCATGCAATATAACATATTAAAAACATATTTATCTTACCTAGAACAATAA